>MU226489.1:731821-760454 GCA_018584345.1 Thuja plicata
CAACAACAATTTGCAAGAACAGAAAATGGGCTTCTTATTATCTCCACAAATGTGGAATTACAAACTTTCAGAATTACAATATGCAAAGCCACATGGGCATTCCCCTTACAATATTATGTAGGACAAAACCTCGAATTATTACCCAGATCTACCCAGAATTGTTCCGAACTGCCCAAGACAACACTACGGGCCTTCTTTATATAGGCAATTTCCACCGCCCGAGAAGGTTCCAGAAATTTAGCCCTTAGGGCTGAACAAACTTAGAATTATTTTATTTTTTCATTTTAGTACATCAAAGTCAGCTCAAAATAACTTTTGAAACTCGAACAAAAATTTTGAAGGAAAATTATTTTCTTCTATTTCAGGTGGCCCAACTTTCGGAGACCATAAGTCATCACTAGTTGACCCGATTGACTATTATAACCCCATTTCGAAAATGCCACAAAGCGCTCTACAACATTTAAATCAAGCAAGCTTCATTTTGTTTTTAGTTTCAACCTCATCCGGGGCCTCTAAAGCCTTCAAAACTGAGCTCGAAGTTTCTGTACCCTGTTTTCAATACCGAAAATTTTCAATATCTTCAAAACTAGACCTGATCTAGCAATGAAACTTTACTGGCAGGCTGATATGACTGAGATGAACCTCCACATGCAAAATCATAACATTCTAAGATCGTATGACCAACTTAATAAAAATAGCAAGTTTCCATAAATAGCAGCTCTACACAAGGTAGCCCTTATTGAAAAGAAAACAGAAATATTTTTGGGTGATGCAACATTGCCCTTACACCCAGGATGCTCCTGCATCACTATCATTGACAAACCAGGAAAAGCAAATGTAGTTGCTGATTTTCTCTCTAGATTACAAGTTCCTGATGATTCTATAGCAATTGATGACAGCTTCCCGGATGAGCACATATTCTCTCTTGCAACATACAATCTGTGGTATGCTGACATCGCAAACTACCTTGCTACAGAACGGGCACCACCTCATTTCTAACCCCATGAATGAAGGCTGCTGGCTGAGAAAAGTTTTAACTTTTCATGGATATCTGGATTTATGTTCTACAGAGGTCCTGATCAAGTCACCTGTAGATGTGTCCGTGAAGATGAGACCTATGACATCCTTTGGGCATGTCATGATGAGCTGTGCGGTGGCCATTTTTCCAGAAAAAGAATAGCATACAAGGTATTGACAACCGGTTATTATTGGCCTACATTACACAAATATGTAGCTAAGCATACCTGACACTGTGATCAATGCCAAAGGATGAGACGTCCTACGAAGACTGATGAAATGCCCCTGCAGCCTCAGGTGGTGGTAACACTGTTTGACAAGTGGGGCATCAACTTTGTCGGCCCCATTGAGCCATCTTCACATGGTAAGTCTTATATCTTAGTATGCATTGATTACCCCACAAAATGGGTTGAAGAAAAAGAAATGAGGCATGCAAGGGACCATAAAGTAGCAGAGTTTCTGTATGAATTTATTTTCACTAGGTTTGGAGTGCCTCGAGAAATAGTAATAGATCAAGGGGCACAGTTCACCTCTAACCTTACTGTTGAATTAATGAAAGAGTACACAGTGAGGCATGGTAAATCTTCACCATACCATCCTCAGGCCAATGGACAGGATGAGATCATGAACTGGGAGATAGAGGCCATTCTAAAAAAAATAGTTGTCATTCACAAAAAGGATTGGGCTACTCGATTTCCTGAAGCCGTCTGAGCTTACCGCACAACTTGGAAAACCACCACTAGATTCACTCCTTTTGAGTTGGTCTATGGGAAATTTGCATCCATGCCTATCAAGTTTCACCATAAGACTCTCAGGACGGCATTGGACTTGGATATTAACCTGAACAAAGCACAAGAGGATAGGCTCCTGCAGCTCAATGGATTGGATGAATATAGGAAATCTGCACTTCATAACATAGAACTGATTCAAAAAAAGTGAAAGAAGTGGCACAACAGATTCATAAAAGATAAAAAAATTTCCATTGGTGATTGGGCATTTCTCTATGATTCAAGATATCAGCATACTCCTGAAAAATTTCAAACCCATTGGTTAGGGCCCTATGAAATAGTTTCAGTATTTGATAATGGTATCGTTCAGCTCTCTACAATTGATCCTGTCAGATTCAAACTCCTTGTCAACAGGCATCACTTAAACATATCACAAGCCTGCAAGTTGTTAGGACTTCCTGTAGCAGTTCCAGCAGAACTCAGACAGTGTCCTTCCTGCAGCAGATGCATCTGGGTCTTCCACCAACATTTTTGCCAAGCTGTGATTTTATTCCAGCTTCCATAATAAACACTTCACTTCCATTATTTTCTTTCTTTGTAATAAAAATCTGCATCACCTTTCTCTCTTCCACGTGTCTGCATGTAGCATCACTCCATTAGTGTGTGTCACCTAGCATTACACTCTTCCTACAACACATTAGGTTAGTAACACATACTTTTGCACATAAGT
Organism: Thuja plicata; assembly: GCA_018584345.1. NCBI lineage: Eukaryota > Viridiplantae > Streptophyta > Pinopsida > Cupressales > Cupressaceae > Thuja > Thuja plicata. Next base: position 734,297 of record MU226489.1, read on the forward strand.
TATTTTATTCATTTATTATTTTGAAATGAGTGTACTTTTCTTTTTCTATTCTTGCACGCACTGGTCTGGTGGGACCCATGCCTTATACTTAGTTGGGGGGAGGGGTTAGTTATTTAATTCATGCTTGTTTCAATACTTCCAAATTGATTTTAGTAAGTGAAAAGGTAAAAAATTTATTTCTTTCTTGTCTTTTCATGGTGATCGCCGTCATGTGGGAGCTTATATGTCACTTAGTGGTTAAGTCATCATGATTTAACAGTTGATTTGAAATAAAATTAAAGTAAGGATCACTTAATAACGAACATTTTGCGACGTGTCTGGGTGGCGAACCTTAACACGTGCGAATGCATTTATGAAAAGCATTCAAAGTAATGTTTTCTTGCTTAGAATTAAAATCTATCCTGTACTTCAATTTTTCTCGGAAAGAAAAACAAAAACATCTTGCGTCCGTAGGAAGGCGAAGCATTTTTAAATTTTCTGTAGCAACTGAGCATATCCTGCAGAGCTATTTTCTTTAGAATTTGTAATGGGCGGAGACCTTCAAAGGCATGAGCCAACGGATCACCAAGTGTTACTTGGGGACCCAGCTACCTATGAGTTTTTTTAGAAATAGGGATGGTTGGACTACTGCTCAAGCCTTAATGGCTTCGATGATGAAATTGCTTTTCAATTTCTGAATACTTTGAACAATGGGTTTGTAGTAGTGAAAGGTCTGAGGGTTGATTTTTCAAAAGATATTGTAGCAGAGGTTACAAATTTTCCATGGGAAGGGGAAAAGTGGATGAAGGACATTGACTTGTGCTTGGCTAGGGCACAATTTACCCTACATAGTGACCCACAGTTGGAGATTGATAAGAAGCAAGGCACTGCAAGAATGTCATTACCCATGGAGTTTTTGCAGCCAGCCACATTTATAATATCATACTTCACCTGTGAGGGACGTTACAAGTACCTGCATGAACTTCACTTCAAGATTCTGAGTGCCCTCCACCATGAAAATAGGCCAGTAAACTTACCTAGCTTTATTTTTAATATTTTGAAAAAGTAGGCATCTCTTCTTCAGTCGGGAAAAGCATAATCTATTTCCCATCACTGTTTAATTAAGTTAGTTGTAGAAAGGGAGTTAATTAAACAGTCAATTAGGACTTAGAGGAATTCTCGGCTATGGAAGATTTATCACCTAGGGTGGTTGGCCTGAGAGGCCAGGGTGTAGGTAGTATGGTTAATATGGCAACTGGGGTTCGTAAAGTAATCCATAAAATAGAACCTGTTCCTGAAGCATCCTCTTCTAGACCTACCCTATCTAGGAAAAGAGACTACAAAGATAACACTCATGTTTCTGATAATAAGGAAAGAAAAACTAGAGGAGCTCCTGCCACTCCTGACACTTCACCGTCTGAAGAAATTAGGTCTACTGTTGTAAAAGGAAAAGATAAAACCATAGATACAGAGGAAATAACTCCAGAACAACAACCAGTTGATAATGAAAATATGAATCAGATGCCTAAGGAACCCTTTCCTTCTTCCAAGGAGGAGACACCAAAAGAACCTCCTATAGCCATTACAGGGGAGGTGTCCTCCACCAAAAAGAAACACAAGGAACCTATGAGCTCTTTTCAAAATCCTATGAGGAAGAGTCCTAGACTTTCTGCTAGTGCTATTAAAGCAAGAAAAACCCCTAATTCAATTATAAATGTTGAATCTTTCGAGTCTATAGAAAAGTCCTCTTTGAAGGCAATGGCTTCAAATAGAGCATATGGTGATACCCTAGCCCATGTTGTGGATGAGGAATTTCAAGCTGATCTGCAAGTTGAATTCATCCTTGTGGAAAGTGATAAGGATTCTATAGAAACAGAGGGATTTTGCAATAATTATGGTCAAGATTCTAATGACAGTTTAGAGAATCTTCCTCCTAATGAATTTCCTGCAATGAATGAGGACATTATAGAAGAAGTGTTTGAGCAGTTGAGCAAGGACGGATTGGATACATTAGCCAAGGCAGCTGAATCATCCCAAGTGAATGATTCGATAAAAACCCTTGTCACTTGTGACAAGGGGAAAGGAGATACTTTCACTAACGTGGAGAAAGTAAAGATCCCTCAAGCTACATTTGAGTGGATTAATGTCCTTCAGCAAGGACCCATGCCACCCTCAGAATTATCTACGTCGTTAGCAGTAAGATTAAGTTTGTACTGAAATATCACCTGGGAAAAGTCACAATGGGAACTGGAGACAGAGAAATTAAAAAGGATAATTGAGGAGCAGGCTTGTCATCTTGAGTAGAAAACATATCAGATTGTAGCATTGGAGAGGAGAATTGAGCAGATCACTGAATTGATTCCTGTAGCAATGGCATGTAGGTCACCTTCTCCAGTTTATGCATTGTTCCTTAAGGAACAATTTGTTAACTTTCAGTTGACAAGGATTGTTGAGGGATTAAATCCTTCCATTGCTACACCTCACGAATTCTATGATGCCTTCAGTTTAGCACCTATGCCCATCAAGAATCTGTTATGTGAGTTATATCTACAAAATCTAGTTGTTCCTTACAACAGAGAATGGAATTCACTTCTTTATGTAGGAGATGTGTAGTTGAGGGCAGTTATGTCCTAGATACAAAATGAGATCAACAGAGAGCATCAGGCTCTCCCGTATCGAAGCAGTGAGGTTGACACACCCCTTATAATGAGGCCTAAAGTTAAAATCTCTAGGCAGACATTCCTTGATTGGATCTCAATCACAATGAACCCTAGTGGATCTCGCAAGGTTCTTCCAGTCAAATAACAGGGGTATGCAGATTGGGAACAACATTCTTCACAAGAAGTTGAGGCCGGGATTGCATCTTGTAGGAAGTGGTGGATAAGGATGCCCCATGACTTAAAAATTAGGGATCCCCATTCTCCACAAAATTTAACCCTTGCTACTCACCATGTTCCATGGTTTATAATGCTAGGCCGCACACAACTACATTATTGGATGCCCTTATGGTTTCAACCTCCAATCTTCCTACAATCATTGCTGGCAGTAAATGAGAACGTAGAAGAGCATGATATGGTTAAGGAAAGATAGAGGTGGGACTAACTTTGGAAAATCCATGGATACTTCAATCATGTTTTTGATGAACCAGGCGAGAAGACTGCCAGCGACCTGAGGCTTAGAGCCAGGATCCAAAATTTCATGATTGCTGGGGACTAGCAATAGTGCAGTTGGGGGGAATGATGAGCCTCTCAAAAGGCCATCTTTTCCATGTGTTTACTTTCCTTTTTCAGCATTTTGTTTTCAAAGCAGAAGACTTTAACCTTATGGTTTTTTATATATTTTGTATGTAAGGACATAAGTAGGTAAAATTGATGGTAAAAACATAATGTATTTTTCTTGAAACTGATGGATAGAAGTTGCAGGATATAAGTGATTGCATTTTGAATAGATAGTCATTTTCCCTATGCTATTTTTATGGGTAGTCTCCTTCCTGTAGCCGAATGTTGTGCAATAATATTGAATTAAATCTCACACTTCTTTCTTAGTATTAAATGATAAAATATATTTATGCGTCGGAAGTTATGTGTATAGTCGTAAAATGGAAGCACTTCCATGGTAGACTAGTTTAGCCTTTTGAGTAGGTGGTTTGGGCTCATATAGAGCACCTTGAATGGTTTCTTGACTTTGACTTGGCTTTCCCCCTGTTCTGCCTCCTATTCCACTTCTTTCCATCCAGTTTTTGGCATCCTGGACTGCAGATCTAAGGTTTTTGACCTCAGGGTCAGGGTCGACCTTTTGGGTCTATGTCAACCTCGACCCTGACCTAGGTCAAGGTTGATCTTGACCCTAACCTAGGTCAAGGTTGACCTTTACCTTGACCCAAGGTTCAAATCTCAGGGTCCCACAGTTTTCGGATGTCGGTCTTTGCAAAAAGTTATTTCCCGCTTCCCGGTCGGCTGTTTCGGGTTCCGAAGCATTGATTCCTAAATTATATTTAACTTAGGTCCTCTTCTAGGGGCATGGGTCCAATTAGGATTTAATTCTCCTATGTAGACCTCCTTAGAAGACTGTGCCCTAGTTTCATATAAAAGGAAGCCTTCTCCTCTCATTTTCACTAACCATCAACTAAAGGATAAGAGGTGATCAAGAAAAAAGTTCAAGAATCCATTGTTCTACATGTTTCCAAGCTTTCAAGGTGTTCAAGTCTTCCTCTCAAGAATTCAAGCTCTCCATTGAAGATCAAGGATTCAATCTCTCAAGCCTTTGAAGGGATTTGGTTCCAACATTCAAGATTCATCATTCAAGCCCTGGATCTAGCCATCATGATGGTGTGATCTTCCTTCAAGATCCTTTGTGCATCCTCAAAAATCTTTCATTACTTCTTCAAGGTGGATTCCAAGCATATAATCATGGAGGTTTATGGTTTCTATTGAGTCCAAGCTTTCATATTTATATACTTATTAAACATTTGAATTACAAGTGCATATCTATTCAATATCTTAGCTTCATTGTTAGATTCAATTCTACTACTTTCTATCATTCTTATTTCAATTATTGATTTCAAGGTTAATTCCTAAATCAGGGTTTGACTAAGGAAAACCCCTCCACCCCAACAAACAAATCTCTTTTTCTTGTAGGTACAGGTTCAGGATTGAATATTTGAACTCAGATCTGGATACCCTTTTTAGCAAACTATCGGGATCCGCAAACAGATTTTATGTCAGACTTGTGGAGGTCAACGTCGACATTATTGGGTTAGGGTCGACATTTTTGGGTCAAGGTTGACCTTTTTCAAAAGACGATGTCAGAACAGAAAAATATTTCTGGGTTTTGTTCATCTCTGTGTTCTGGTTCTGAATCATACTTTAGATTTTCCAGAAATAGAGTACAAAGCCCAAAAAATAGTATTCTTTGATCTATAATATTTCAAGGTTAGTGTGTTTCTCCTATCCATTTCAATTCAAATCGTTAATCATTCTAAATCTATTACACCTTTACATTCATTCACACACATTTTAAGAGGGAAACCTAGGATCTCCTTTATTCTTATTTCCAATAGATTGATTCATTTATGCATTGATCCTTTTTGGGTTGATCAATTGGATCCTTCCTTTGTTTATTTGAGAATAAAGGGGAATGTCTTATTTATCCCTCCACTCTAAACATTAAATGTAAGGTGATAAGTGATCCGAGTATCAAAACACTCTTATTCCATAAACACCATTTTCTACCTTATATTTTGGTGAGCCCGCGATAGACAACTCTTTCTTTTTGGTGTTAGATTTGCATTTCATATTAGATCTTGAATGCATATAGAAGTAGGTTTTCTTTTATTCTTTTGCATTTATATTTCAAAATTCATAAAAATCACAAAATTTCTTTAAAAATACAAAAACATTTACATTTTTCATTGTATTCAACATGTATGATTTTTGTTTTGAATACTTTGATGAGGCTTTTGTTGCTAAAGAGGATAAATCCCCTAATGAGGTACATGGAATTGAGGATGAAATTTGTTTGAATACGATCTCCATTGATCCTATTCCTATTTTATCCTCCTCTAAAATCTCTTCAATTGACCTTTACCATAGAAATGAGTTAAGGATAGATGTTAATTCTTCTCCTAATATATGTCTTTTCTATGATCCTACTTTAGAATATAATTCTTCCCCCTTTAGGGATCAAGCTTTAGGCATTCATACAATGTGCTTTATTGATATGGAGGATAATCCTCCTATTTGGGATGAACCTTTGGATTTGGATGTTGATTACTCTCTTCCTCATGAAGCCATTATGGGTGATTATAATTTTTGGGATGAACCCTTGGATAAAGACGTTGATTTATCCCCTTCTTGTGAAGATGCTTTGATACAAGAGGGTGATTTATTAATGGATGACATAGTCATACATGATGATGACTCTTTTCCTAAATCACACTCTCCTTATATAGACATTTTAGAGAAAGAAGAAAACATTATAGATTCTTTAGCTCCATTTGGTATTTCTTCTAGTAATGAGACATTTGCAAGGAATGATATGAATTCCCTTAATGCTCTCCCTCTTCATGATGATCCTATGGAGAATCAATCTCCTACCCCATCTTCTCCTAGGATGTATTCCTTTATTTTTCCTTCTTGTGAATCTATCAAAGATACTAATGATGACATAGTGACTATTGAAGTTCAATTGACTTGTTTTCATATAGCTTCTTGTTATGGTCATGTTTATCATTTACTAGTTAAACAAGGATTCCATAGTCAAGGATGTACTCAACATAAACAGGGAATTCAAATGCCCTTACAGAATGGGGGGCATGAGAATTCTTATGGATTGGGATTTAATCCTCAACAATGTAGCAATGTTACCAACATCTCAAATAACATTTCAAAACATGATGACCCTATGAAGGAATTTGACCAAGAGGTTATTCTTCCTAGACTCCTTCGTGCTAAGATGATTACTAGACCTAAACACAAAAAGCAACATAGTCTATACTTGAAGATTCTTTCTTTTTTTTTTATCATAGATTTCATGATCACTCTAATGAATATCAAAATTTACATTATAAGATTAGGCAACTCGTTGATAGTAAAATTATTTATATATCATGTGGCAATGATTTATATTTCCATCCTATCTTCTCTAAATAACATTTATGTTCCTATTATGGAACTCCATATTATGTACAAACAATGTTAGCCTAATCTATGGGGGCTCATTGTCTTGCATAGTATTGTGAGCAATATAATAGGTCCCCTTTCATCCTTGTCCCTCCACTTGGGGGCCAAGGATGCCATCTCCTTCTTTTCTACCTTTCTGGGATTCACTTTCCCTTGGTTAAGCAGTATCTATCTATTATGTGATATCCAATCACATGAAAATTTTGGTTTGCATTAAGGATCTATGTCTTTTATTATAACCTATTTCATTGTTTGACATTGGGTTTCCATGGTTGATAAATATCTCACCTTGGGAACTGAATAGTGTGCTATCCCTCACAAGGGTTACTTTTTCATTTCTCACATGATATCTATTTGCTACAATAGCTCTTGATATATCCCTTGATTTCACCCCTGGGGGGCAAGGTATTTTCCTTCTTCCTCTATCTAAGGATCTACTTTCCTTAGCTTAGTGGAATTTATTTATCATACAACATTATTTCCTTATAAAGATGCATGTTTTTGAATATGGATACCGTCTTATATGGGAGGTGATTGTCCTAGGTCATCACCTCTTCTTTATTTTGCAAATTATGTTTTTTATAAACTCTTGCTCTTTCTTTGGGTTAGAGTTTGATGCCTTCATCCTATGATTCCTCTTCCTCTTGATTACAGGGGGCTTGATGATTGAATCTTTGGTCCCTCTTTTCTTTAGAAGATGACATTTTATGGTAAGCACTCCTTTATGGTGAGGGTCTTGTTGATAAGATCTCTTCCTCTTTGAGGATCCTTTTTCCATAAGTGACATATCCATTTCATGATTATCTATGTTCTTGGATGTAAGGTTCAAGACTCTTCACTAAGAATATGGTATACATTGTTGTCAAGATGGATATCTCCTTACCTTGTGAAGTAGGTATCCTCTTTTTTCTTCCTTATCCTTCCTAGTGGGTAGTCATGATAAGGAGGGGGGCATATATAGGGTCTCCCTTGTACTATAGTTTACATTAATTTACATTTTGTAGCATGCTAAATCCTTGGAAGGTAACGCACACAAGTTTCTAAATCCTGAAGAGATACACATTTTTACTTTTATTTTTGCTAAATCCTTGGAAGGTAATGCACACAAGTTGCTAAATCCTGAAGAGATACACATTTTTACTTTTATTTTTGCTAAATCCTCAGAAGGTAACGCACATAAGTTGCTAAATCCTAAAGAGATACACACCCTTTTATTTTACAATATGCTAAATCCTCGAAAGGTAACGCACATAAGTTGCTAAATCCTGAATGGACATGCATTTTATATTCTATAGTGATACAAGAATGTGGATCTATGGATATTTTAAAAGTCGTCAGAAGACGCATTACAATTACAAGAACAATTTATGGGTGAACCTGTTGGGCTCTCCCTCCTTGGTGATTCATGGTAAGATGGGCATCTTACTAGGTGAATTATTCACTATCTCTTTTCTCTCTTTCCCTTTCATGCTAGTAGGATTAGATCATGAAGCTATGTTATCTATAGTGTTGTTCTTGTCTTGCTTATGTAGTCACGTATGTCTCTATGATTGATTGCTCTTTATTTTTCATATCTTTATGTATGTATGTTGAGTAATAATCCTTGGTCTATGGGCTCATGTCCTTGACTTAGTGATATTCTACTTCATTGCGATCCACCAGTGTCTTTCTTCTAACTTTACCATGAGCATGTTTGATTTCTATACTCCCGCTAAATTGGGAGTTGAATGTATAGTCGGAAAATGGAAGCACTTTAATGGTAGACTGGTTTAGCCTTTCAAGTAGGTGGTTTGGGGTCATATCAAGCACCTTTAATGGGTTCTTGACTTTGACTTGGCTTTTCCCCTATTCCGCCTCCTATTCCACTTCTTTCCATCCAGTTTTTGGCATCCTGGACTGCAGATCAAAGGTTTTTGACCTCAGGGTCAAGGTTGACCTTTTTGGTCTATGTCAACCTTGACCTTGACCTAGGTCAAGGTCAACCTCAACCCTGACCTAGGTCAAGGTTGACCTCGACCTAGACCTAGGGTTCAAATCTCAAGGTCCCACAGTTTTCAAATGTCGGTCTTTGCAAAAAGTTATTTCCCGCTTCCTGGTCGGCTGTTTCGGGTTCCGAAGTGTTGATTCCTAAATTATATTTAACTTAGGTCCTCTTCTAGGGGCATAGGTCCAATTAGGATTTAATTCTCCTATGTAGGCCTCCTTAGAAGATTGTGCCCTAGTTTCATATAAAAGGGAGCCTTCTCCTCTCATTTTCACTAACCATCAACTAAAGGATAAGAGGTCATCAAGAAAAAAGTTTAAGTATCCATTGTTCTACATGTTTCCAAGCTTTCAAGGTGTTCAAGTATTCCTCTCAATAATTCAAACTCTCAAGCCTTTGAAGGGATTTGGTTCCAACATTCAAGATTCATCATTTAAGCCCTAGATCTAGCCATCATGATGGTGTGATCTTCCTTCAAGATCCTTTGTGCATCCTCAAAACTCTTTCATTACTTCTTCAAGGTGGATTCCAAGCATAAAATCATAGAGGTTTATGGTTTCTATTGAGTCCAATCTTTCATATTTATATACTTATTACATTTGAATTACAATTGCATATCTATTCAATATCATAGCTTCATTGTTAGATTCAATTCTACTACTTGCTAGCATTCTTATTTCAATTATTGATTTGAAGTTTAATTCCTAAATCAGGGTTTGACTAAGGCAAACCCCTCCACCCCAACAAACAAATCTCTTTTTCTTGTAGGTATAGGTTTAGGATTGAAGATTTGAACTCAGATCTAGATACCTTTTTCAGTGAGCTATCAGGATCTGCGAACAGATTTTCTGTCAGACCTATGTAGGTCAAGGTCGACATTATTGGGTTAGGGTCAACATTTATGGGTCAAGGTCGACCTTTTTCAAAAGATGGTGTTAGAACAGAAAATGATTTCTAGGTTTTGTTCATCTCTACGTTCCGGTTCTGGATCATACTTCAGATTTTCCAGAAACAGAGTACAGAGCACAAAAAACATCATTCTTTGATCTATAATATTTCAAGGTTAGTGTGTTTCTCCTATCCATTTCAATTAAAATCCTTAATCATTCTAAATCTATTAAACATTTACATTCATTCACACACATTTTAAGAGGGAAACCTAGGATCTCCTTCTTTATTCTTATTTCCAATAGATTGATTCATTTATGCATTGATCCTTTTTGGGTTGATCAATTGGATCCTTCCTTTGTGTATTTGAGAATAAAGGGGAATGTATTATTTATTCCTCCACTCTAAAAATTAAATGTAAGGTGATAAGTGATTCAAGTATCAAAACACTCTTATTCCATAAACATAATTTTCTACCTTACATTATGTATACTAACCATTTTGTAGGAGTCAAGTTAGGGCACATTCAAGAATACCAGCATGGTGTTGAAAGGGTCAACGACAATCGTTACCTTCAGAAGCACCAGTAGAAGGTAAGGAATTAATTAAAGAGGTTAAAGATGAGCGTTTCACAGAACTCTTATGGAGGAACAAGTTAGTTCAGTTCCCGAGAAGACACCACGTGCAGATCTAGAACCACTGCATGCTACATTTTGGAAAGAACTTGAAGACGTACTATTGTTGTTCAAGATTTTTGTTATGGGCACGATGTATCCATTAGTGATCCTCATTAATGGAGTGATCCTATATTTAGGTTGTAGTGTAGTTCCTCCTTAAATAAGTGGAATTCTGCAGTTCCATAGGAGAAGCAGAGAGTTAATTGATACAATTTCTAGAATAGAATTTGACATTGTAGCACTATTTATTTTCCAAGTATATTTCCTCCATGAATGAATATAGTGTAGAATTTGAGTTTTAGTCTCTTATTTTAATTGCATTTCTATTCACTCATCCAAGGGGGCCCACTTGGTGAGTGGATCATTTTATTAGATTAGAAACTTTATTTCATTGCTCATTAAGGAGTAAATAGAACTCTGTTGTTCCTGCAGCCACTAGTAACAGAATTGGTGCACTGTTCCTGCAGCATAGGTGAGCAGAGTAACCTCTACTCATGATTACTATTTTCTTAGCATAATTGCATTCAATTGAGATAGTATAGATTCCTGAAGCGTAATGTATTTCAATTCCATAGGTTTATCCATGAGAATCAAGGAAGTTTGAAGCATATACTTTTCAAACACCATTCCAAGTTTACGTCCCTGGTTGATAATTAAATGAGACTAAATAATCTACTTAGTAGCCATTTAGGGTGTCCAATCCTGAAATAGAAGTCCAATGCTATGTGTTTCTAAGATGATTGTTTGGCCAAGCAAGGAAATTATTAGAACTCTAAAATTGGGGATACTAAGGATCAAGTATACTATGACTCTAAAAGGTAACTTAGCTTCAAGCATTGCATTAAGGAGTGTGAGTAAAATCATGTACTAGTAATAAAAATACTAAAACTTTGATAAGGACAATTAAAATATAAGTATCTCTATGAGTAGACTAGAAAAAGGTGACAAGGAGACTCAGATAATGACACTTTAACATGACCAATTTAGAGATTATTAAATCTAGCTACATCCACTCTCAAAGCAGGGAGATCACTTTATTAATGTTTAACCAATACATAATCCATGGCATGTACACAGCCATTTATATAAACTTATAGAATTATCAAATGAGGAGATGGGAGAAGGTGAAAGATCGTGACCATTAGGCTTCACATACCCAACAATCTCCCACTTGAAGTCCAACCAGCACAACCATGAACAGTCCTTCATTTCACTTTTAATGTTACATCGTAACTAGTCCCATAAAAGATTTCAAGTTAGCCAAACTCTATTCGCAGATAGTGTGAGTTAATCTTCTTTAAATTATATTAGACTGAATACAATCTAGCAACTTGACATCTTCTTTTACAACTTTAATAGGTACAAACTCACCCATAAATCCATGATCAAGAATAGTATTATAAAAAGGTTCAAAATATGCTTCTCCATTCAAAAAGGTATTCTTTAGCACATAAAAAAATGGTAAATTTTTTCTTGTACTTCCCTTTTCTGTAATCTTAAATAGAGCATCTCGAAGATCGTCATTATCTAATTCTAAAATTCAAACATAAAATTGTTTCTTAAAAAGTTGTCTTTATGGCTCTTCAACAACGAGTTCAATTAATAGCATACGATTTGGCATCTAAGGAATTGTCCCAACTACCTCAATAATAGCATCCCAAAAATGATCTATTCCTCTATTGGGCATAGCATGTAGCCTTTACATTTCCCTCAGAACTAATCTCTACAATGAAACAACCAATACTACATAGAGGGGGGTATAAAGACAATTTTTGAGACAATTTTATAATAAATTGTCCTAAATTGAGATGAAAAAAAAGTTGTGTGTTGTCTGAAATATCGTCTTGAACAGAGTGTCTTATAATATGTCTTAAAAAATGTCTCTATAAGACAATATGAAACAAAAGTAATTTTTTATCTTTAGAGACAATAAATCACTTTTGTCTCTTCAAAGACAATTTCAATTTTGTCTCTTTAGAGACAGTATTTCTTTAGTCCCAACTATTGTCACTAGAGAGACAATATGTGTTGAAATCCAACTATTGTCTCTCCAAGACAATATTTTAAAATGTATTAAAAAAATATTAGAAAATTAGTTTAAATTTTCTTTTACTATGGTTTTCAACATTTAATGTTTCCAATAAGCAATTATACAATATTCACTGTAATTTTTTTTTATATTTTGTTTCTCACAAAATACTCAAGAAGGTAGCATAACACACTAACTTGGCTACAAATATCATATTAATTATAATTATTTCCAATGTTTTGTATCTTACAAAATAATGTGGAAGTTCCTCCACAACCAAAACAATATACCACGGATAATGACATAACTGTTATTGAATATTGACATTGATTTCTCGTAGCCTCATAGTTAAGTACTTAAACTGAACCAAACTCCTCCATACCATACATGTCCACCAATTTCAATGGCGTAGCACAAAAACCCTTGATTTAACTACATATTTTTATGAAGACAACCATAAGGAAATGTTTACTTTTGAACATCTTAGAGCTGTAATGCCTTCAGCATGCCATATCTAGAATGACCACATGTAGATGCGATTTCCTAGTAATGTTTTCCAAACGAACAAGAGACGTCTCATATCTTTATATTTCTCTTGTAGCTGAAGGATAGAAAGATTCAACTAAAAAAGAATCATCTCATATTCTTGAAGGTTCTCTAGCAGGATGAAAGAGAAAAGAAGTTATTTTAAAGATTGAGAAAGAATTTCCAATGGAGTATATGTTTTTGGGAAGGTTCTCCTTCAGTTCCTGCCATGTTTGAAATCAATTGCGATCCTTGGAACCCAACCAAGCCTCTAGAAAACTTTGCAACAAATTCAAACATAGTCTGAGAAAGTGAAACAAAAACACCATTGTTTTGGTTTAAGCTTTCTTCTACATTAACTTCATGATGCCTATTTGCAATACCATGATATCCATGTGTACTAATCTGGGCTGAAGAAGCTTTGTCAACCTGCCCATAGAATTTACCTATTAGTTGAAATACATATATCCTTAAACTAAAGAAACAATAGCATAGCCAATAGAACTAGCCAAAAGGAATTTAGAAAGGCATTTGTCTCACTTTTCATTCTTTCTTATACATGTAAACTTCATCAGAATCATTATTTCCCCAATTAGCATAATTATCTTCATTGTCCTCGGTATCCTCTTAATATTCATCCTCAGAGCTAATTTGAGTTGGAACCACATCATCTCTGAAGCAACAATAACAGCTTGTGGTCCAACCTAAAAGAAATAAATCAGGAAAATGTTATACAATCATGCCCATGTGCCAAGAATGTTATCTCAATCCAAATAAAAAAAAATTGCCCCAAAACCGCAAATGTAATTGTACTACAAAAAAATAACATTTAATTATTTTACTTGCGATTTTGTAAACAACCCCCTGAATAAATTATCCATTCATATGATCTTATGTACATGAAATGCTACACCAATTTTTACCATTTACGAAGCTACAACCCTAAATCAGTCAATATAAATACAATCATACCAAAACAATATGAATTAAAACATACTTGAAGGGTAAAAGCACAATAATCTATCACCCTTTAGCAAAGGAAAAGGTTAACAACACCAAAACTATAAGACTTCAAGGGCATAAAAGTCACATTTCTATTGATAATTTGAAGATGATGTAAACTGAAGAAATGTGTGAAATAGGATGACTTATATGCTTATAATTTTTTAAAAAAAAATTGTACCAAAATTAATATTTTTTTTGAATTTTTTAGGTCTATTTTTCATTTCCTGAAAAATACTGTAAATCAAGGAGTTCACTTACCGCCAAATCATTATAAGTAAAACATTGTTTTTTCCTCCAATTTCAGAATATGTTTTAGATGACATGTATAGCTACTGCAAAAAAAAAAAAAAAAGTGTTTTCAATCTATTGTTTTCCCATTATAAGTTTTCAAAGTTGAGCTTACCTGAAATCAACACTTTTTGTCTCCCGCCACTTTTCCCCTATCAAAACTATACCAAAAAGCAAATAATTACATATTATTGAAGAGGACTCTCTTGTCTAGTGTTTTCTATGATTTTAAAAAAAAAATGAATTGATTTATCATTTTTTTAATATTTTCCGAACCAACGACTGCTTGACTGTTAAAATACCTACTTTCAATATTTTTTATTTAAAATAGACTATTTCTAATTAAAATACTATAAAATCTATATGAGGACATTCTTGACTCTCATCGCTACAAAAGGGTATTTTTGTATTTTTTTAAAAATATCATTAAAAAGACTAGGAGTTATTGAAACGTCACTTTTTCTAAAATAATTTTATTTCTATGGTAATTGGACTCAAAGGGGTATAAAACATATATTTAATAGACATTTCCAATTGGAAAAGTTAAAGAACTTATCTAACTTAGCTAGAATGAATCTAGCTAGACTATATGTTTGACCAAAATTAATTTTTAGTTAGAAATACTAAAATTCAGCTATGCTGATAAGTTAGCCTAAAAGGTGACAGATTATTGTGCTTTTACCCTGAAACTATAAATTGGAAATAAGAATCCCCTAAGGGTGGAATGATACATGCAAACATAACACATAATCAATACCTTCTGTCAACTTCTTCAACACATAATTTTTACAACCACGTAGTTGTCGATATAATGTCTCTTCCACTGCATTCAACATAGACGACACTTCTCATCACCTTCTTTCTTTAACACTAGGCCAAATACCATGGTGAATAAATCTTCTTCCTATGTAATCAGGTATAAAAGTATGGAATATAATCTCATTAACTACTTTATAAAGTATAGAAAAGTGAATATAATCATCCTCTTGTGTAATCAGGTATAAAAGTATGGAATATACTCTCATTAACTACTTTTAGGTAATTACAATCAGAAATAAAATCAACAAAAAGACAAGAAAAACATAATGTTCGGCAAAAGTAGACAAAATTTACTTCATGAGTGCAGAAATTAGAAACAGCTAAATGAATCAGCTCACAAGTTGCACGCATTGTTCTATAATATGAATGCTCAGAAACAACTAAATGAATCAGCTTACAAGTTGCACACATTGTTCTATAATATGAATGTTGGAAAACCTTGTCTAAGCTAATGAATGTCCTTTGTGCCATGTTGCCTAAAAAAATAGTTAAAAGGTGTTATTTCCTTAACCCAACTTTGTGTTTGTTTAAATAAACAACAATAAATTAACAATACCTCACATGCAAGAAGATGGTCCATAGCATTAATGGTCTCTAAGACACTTAAGTTAATTGGAGCTGCATTTTTCTCAATAGCTTCCTCAAGAGAATGGAAACCACAAGTAGTGATTCCAACATCTATTTCAGCATCCATAATCTGAAAAAATAAAAAAAATATTTGAATTATATTGTAAAATATGTAAGAGATTGCATTCAATGTACAGCAGTGTTAAAGAAACATTCAACATTCCCTTGTAACTATGATAACAATAATTAAAAGTTTGCAATAACATAGAGAATTACACTAAGAACATAAAATGACAAGGAAAATGAATGCCAATTAATATGATTACACCTTTCCAAAGTTATCTGAAACCATCAAGAATTTAGTAAATTAAAAACTATTCCATTGACCATCCTATTACATAGATTTGCTGATTATACATTAGCCATAGCCCATGCTGATAAACTGTCTTTAAAACTTGAGTAAACAGAACCACTCCATATTAATGCAAAACTATGGCTGGACAAATCCATCTATGAGCTAAATTTTTTACAAAATTGATTTCTCTTTGATACAATTATGAGCCCAGTGTAAAAATAAAGCTGCAATAATATCTCCAACCCTTGTGTAAACAAATGATAAAAATACAGAACATAAATTTTGCACAAGTAATAGGAGATATTCAGCTATCAAACTGGTCCTATCTCTTTCACAATAAAAAAATAAAACTATAATGAACTAACGATGTGATATTTATGAAGAGCTACATCCTAGAGAAGGCCCCTCAAATATTGATCATCTAACAACTACTCACATCCTCTTATAAACAACTCTCTATTTCATATATATAGAGTAATTTGAATCGTGTGCCTCAAATATCTAAGGACCAATATTGAGAGAAGGAAATTGTAAGTGTTGGGTAATGCTTGACAACTTTAGAAAACATCATGTGCAGGAGTAATGGATCTTTAGAGGACATTTCAACATCATCTCAAAGAAGAGAAAAAAAAAAAAAAGGAAAGGGTGGTGTTATTATCCTAAAGTTCACTATATTTCAATTCTTTATGTTTAAAACATGCATTAATCAATGAGAACCGAAAGAGGGTGGGTTCCATCAATGTTTAAAACTTATAAGAAAATCAAATATTTCATAAGATAAAACATACCTTTTGTTTGCACCAGCGCCATTCATTCTGGGTTCCACAAATATTTTGTAACATGAATGTATCAATTCTGGTCTTATCTCCTGGATCCTAAGAGAAAACCAATGGACACTTATCGAGTATCAATTTAGCACTTGGGCACCCAACATACATAACGCTGAAGAAATGTGTATACATTAGAGAGCATCAATATCAATCATTAACAACTTTGCATACCTTGCCAACAAGAACAGGTCTAAATATTATATCGACACATGCCGCAACCTGCCACAAAACCAAGTGGAATTTGGATTCATTGAACAAATCAACCATATACTCAAACATTTTTCAAATAAATAGCAGAGAGAGATGCTAGTCTACCAAAAGAGACAACGCAAAAAATACATTCAAGCTTTTCAAGTACCCAATACTTCTAAGAAGCCAAACAAATATTAGATAAGAATAACAATATTACCTGGATCTCTTGTAATATGTGTTAACCTCAACAAGTTAACAAAAAAAAGTGTAGAAAAGAATTGAATTCTCCTCTATAGAATCCCCTATTATTTTATTGCTAAAATTGTAATGATGCATACATAATGCTCATTGTAATGTATAGAAAATCAAAGTAGATAGGCTATATACATAGAGTGCACATACTCTATTACCTATTAAAAGTTCTAAATTAAACACCATAAATTACTACTACTACCAAAAGTTTTACATATAAAATAAATTTTTCTACATCTTTAAGGATAATATGTAGCAAAGCATGCACAACTACAAACATCGCATGCATAGCTAAAAACAACACATGCATAGCTGAAAATAGAGCATGAATTATTTTTATAAATAAATGGCAAAGTCCTATAAAATTTAATCTATTTTTATGTTATCTTAGGAACTATTTATGTCCATCCTTGTCCTTTTTGTCTTCTTTCTATGAGGCACTACACCAGGTGTGGTTTTGGATTGCTCATTGCATTGAACATCTTCCTCATTATTATTATCTCCCATCTGTTGAGATTCAACGAAGGTTTCCTGCTGATATTCAGGAATGTCAATTGAATCATTTTGTACAACAAAACATTCATCAAGTGAATGCATCTCCTCCTCATCCTCACTACCAGATGCTTCACTTGATGAGTTTGATTGTTGGGCTTCCTATACACAACACAATGTAACTTGTTAAAACATATACATCCAATTAAATTAGTCCATAAGTCATTAAATATATTAATTACTTACCTCAAATTGATGACTAGTGATTAATTTCTCCCCCCCGATCTATCATACGTTGTCGTAGGCCTTGGGAACCATATAGGAGAGCATACTTTAAGTCCTCCTCTGAAGCTTCCTTTTGAAATTGGTGAACCTATATTAACAAAGATAACCAAATTTATAAGGTGCAGTGACTCATACAATACAGTTAACTTTACAACCTTTTTTATTGAAATAAAAAATATAATAGATGAAATATTCACTTACCATGCCACCACGAATGCTATTATATCCACCAGGTCCTAATTTATGATATCCAATCCTTGACACCTGAGCTTGGGTTGTATTCCTTGTATCTCGAAGGCGTCTTTTACCTCCTTGTATAGATAACCTATAATTTTGATTATTATGGGCCTTCCTCTTAAACTTGGCATCTTTCACAAGTTCATCCCATGTCACTTGGTCTGTGATCCAAGCTCGACGTGGGTACTTTAGGTCTTTTGTCAATTTTGACCTTAGATTGTCTTGTTTAGAGTGAATGTACTTACATGCAATATCTAGAATAATATCTTTATTAAAACTAGGATCACCAAATATTGTTATGAAATCTTTAAAGATTTATTCCTTTTTAG
Source organism: Thuja plicata (assembly GCA_018584345.1). Taxonomy (NCBI): domain Eukaryota; kingdom Viridiplantae; phylum Streptophyta; class Pinopsida; order Cupressales; family Cupressaceae; genus Thuja; species Thuja plicata. Next base: position 752,710 of record MU226489.1, read on the forward strand.
CATTGGTTTGCTTCCTCCAATCCATTTGGATGGTATTTCCAAATAATTGTTCTGCATGACGATAAATAAAGTGAAATAATTTTAAGCCCATTTCATCCTTCAATACATTTACTTCTGAGGTGAGCAAGATCGTTACTTCTTGCAATCCTTTTGCAGTTACTAAGGATACTATTGTTGTCTTGGAGGTTGAGGTAAATGCCCTTAAAGGCACATCAGTCACTTGGTCATTTATTTCATGTATTTACAATAAAATTATGAAATCATTTAAAACCCAACCAAAATATGAAACTACTGTCAAATCAGCGGCAAGGGTAAAGACACTATTCATAGAGTAGTGAAAGAGAAAATATAGAAATCATCAAAACACATGAAAAGTTATCCTATATCATATAAAATATAGAGATTAAATAAAAAAAGATAGTTGTACAATGTTAAGATAGATAATGAATGGAAAGTGATGCAAGGAAAGTTAAAAAACAATGTAAACAATGATATAAAGACAACTAATGATAGTGATATCTGATGTTCCTTTAATGGATTCAGTCTGTTGTGAGAGAAGAGTGGGCTGTGGAAGTGTTTGATCTAAATCTATTGAGGTGTGAGAATATTAAGGAAGAAATGGTGGCCATGCTTCAGATTGCCCTTGTGTGTGCTTGTGGGGAAGCTGAACAAAGGCCTAATATGAGCCATGTGGTGAAGATGATCTACAAAATTTTATCATATCATCATCAATTCTCCTCCTTCTCCATCCCCATCTAACTCTCCCCTTCTTGAAGTTGCTTCCCATTAAGATATAGTGAAGGTTTTGGTTAAGATTTTTTACAGGCTTGACTTACATTGTAATCTGAATGTTTTAATAACAAGGTGGAGGCTTTCTTAAGTAAGCTTTGTTTCCTATGGTATTAGATCTAGAGGTAAGTTTGCTCCTATACTGTGGAATGATTCACACAGATTTTGCATTCTATTGCTCGCTCTGTGATTACAGATATGTAGTTTTCCTGTTGATAGCAGAGGTAAAACCATAATAATATCAAAGTAAAGATTAAAGTAAAAAAAAAACATTACACTCCAAAGATTAATTAATTATCCTTTTTACATTGTCGATAGTGCAGTAGTATAGTAAGATTTTTTTAAGGTGTTTTCTTATTTTGAGAGTTTTAGTAATGTCACAGAGAAGTTCCATAATTTGTGTAAATTACTCTATAACATTTTTTTTTATCACTACCTAGTCCAATCTTTCCATCATAAAAATGGTATGAAATATTACATGTGCTACTTATTAAAGCCTAGGTTAGCATTTTATTTCATTAAAATGATACTGCAGGTACCAAAAGACAATAACATAAATACCTGGTCTGCCATTGCATATGGACACCAAGAAGCTATCCTAATAGAAAGATACAAAAATAAGTTTGTGGATGCTAATTAGGATCATTACATAAACAGGGGTTGAAATATATGAAAACATGTAACCCACAAAAAAAAGCACTCACCCAAAATAGTGGAAGAGAAACTTTTATATGCTAAATCTTCAACTTCAGCTTTCTAACAACCCTGAAAAAATAAACAACAGTCAACAACTTGTGTCAAAAATAAACAGCACTCAACAAGTGAAGGCTGCAAAATTAAACGAGATTCTTCTGATTGACCAGTCACCTGCACACCAACAAGTTGTGTCAAAAATAAACTGCAGTCAACAAGTGAAGGCTGCAAAATTAAACCAGATTTTTTCGATTGACCAGTCACCTGCACACCAACAAGCAAACATTGGCATAAATTTCTCAATGAAAATAGATCATGATTCATAAACCATCAAAAAATGAAATTCAAAGTACATAGATAGAATCCAAAGCAATTGAAATCATATTTAACAATTTCTATATTTTCTAGAAGGAAGAAAACTGTAAAAATCCCAAAGTACTGATCAGATATGGTAAACACATGCAATAAATGGTTTCAGAATTCTGTCAACATCAAATCAGAGTAGGATTTTCATGATTGCTATGAACATTTTCAGCAGTTTCTTATACAAATGTTCACTTATCTTTATCATACATATCTATATACATGGAAGAATAACTGAAATTCTGCTATATTTGTTTGCAATCTTGACCTAATATATCCAAGGTACAGATGCATGAATATGGAAGCTTTTCTACAAGTAGTAGTTTTCATATTAAACCCTAAAAGTTGTATATGATTTAGTTATGAAGGAGAACTTTATGCTAGTCATAATCAACTTTCAGTCTGAAGACTTTGGGTCATTTTTGTTGGTCTATTGATTTGCAGAAAGATTGAAGGTCTTATTACTTTATGACATGCTTCAAGACACATTAAACAGATCAGACTACACAGTGGGGAATTAAGCCAAGTTGGTCTGATATATAGGCATGGAATTATATGGAGACATATGAAATCTAAGCTTACATAAAAGTAATAGTTATTATGTTGTGGTGAATATTGCCACATAAAACGCTCAAATCCATGATACACCTTACTTTCTTTAAGAGGAAGAAAGGGGTCATTCGCACAACTCTAAATAACATGGATCAGAATCATATTGTATGTTACATGTATTAGAAAACATAAATAAATGACTATATGTTTTATAATGATATTGCTTATTGGTTTGTCTATTGAACTTTGTTGATTTTTATTTCCCTTGTTGAATATACGAGCAACGTGAACATTCACTCTTGATATGTGCATTCATGTAGAAATAGAACTTCCTTTTTTTATACCAGTTGAAAAATTCTCTCCCAAGAGAAACTGGTCTGCAATGAAGACATGTCATGAACAGGAAAGTCTGAAAATGATTAGTTGGTATTCAAAATATTAACAATGTTTGATTGTAAGTCTAACATCATATTGGGGATGTTGAAAAATGGCATATCTATCTCATTTTATGTATATGTTCATTGCCTGCCATGCACATTAACAAAGTCCTAAAAAATACCACTTTCTGAATCTCTGCTCTTATTCTTAAGATCAATAATAATGCTCAATTTTAAGTTCAAAATAATACAGAGGTTCAAAGTTAAAATTATACATTTTGTATGTTGAACACAGCCTTAACTGCAGAGATTGTCATTATTTAAACTTAATAACTTTAAATAAGTTTAATCAGCTATCTAAACTGAAAATTTGAATGAACTCTTGCTTTCTGTTTTCTAAACTGAGATTGTCGTTACTGGAGGTGAATTATCTAAACTGATATTGTCGTTACATATATTTTGATAAACTTATTTAAACTTACAAGTTTAAATAATACTTAGTTTCATTACTTCAGGTTCAAAATTTAAATAATAGTACAGAGATTGTCATTGTAAATCATAGAAATGATAACAAACAAGACCTATTGTATTGTTGGAGAAAAAGATAAACCCTCGCCATTGACCTGCAATGGGATCAAAGATCACACTACTGATGACATCGAACAATTTTTTGTTCAATTAAAATTTATAATATGGGATGAATATTCAATGTGTTGATTCAGATAACCAGAGTTTGAACGACACTATTCCTATAAGGCAGATGTTGTTCATGACATACAGTAAAGGGGAGAAAAATGTCTTTGATTATTTTCAGGGAATGACTACAGATATCCGAAAATTGCCTCGAGAGTGGAAGCATCTGTTGAATTATTATAGATTGGTGTGGAACATCTTTTTGATAAACAATGAAGCCAAGCTTTTGAATGGGTGGCAGGTTCAGTTGATTACATGGATATTTATATGTTGGGAGTGGAAGGAAAATAAAAATTTCATCACACAGGTATATATCTATCCTCCTTTTTATACAACTATATATTTTGAGTCACATTGTATGTATATGTAGGTAAATGTCCTTAGCATAATCTATGTTATCGCTATTTTTCTGCAGAACTGGGACAGTCTTCGTGCTCTTGAAGAAGACAAACCTTCACTACGAGTGATTGTGGATCATTTTATAAAAATTGAAAGTTGGAATATGGCAGATGATAAAAGTGAGAAGAAAGGAGCTACAATGAAAGCTTTAGAGATAGATATATTGGCCCAATGTCTCCCTTTCTTGGAAACCTTTCCTTCCTTAGAGTAGTTGATCTCAAAAAAATAGCTTCCAGCGCCATATTCCATATCAGCTTGGAAGACTATTTCACTTGACCTGGCTTCGGTTGTCGTTTACCCATTTAAGTGGAAGCATTCCCTCTGAATTTAGTCTTGTTTCGAATTTAGAAATCATGGCATTAGGAGTAAACAAATTGACAGGCATTATCCCACCTTTCTTAGGAAACCTGTTCTTTTAAAATATCCTTGATTTGTCTGACAATACACTCCAAGGTGGTATTCCTACCGAGTTGGGTATGGTTACTCAGATAAACTAGTTTAATCTTCACCCTTTCAGATTGTACTCATCTCCAAATGTTGGGGCTATTAGGTTGTCAAAGTTACAAAAAGTGATTTGGCGAGAAACTAACTCACTAGAGAAATACCCAGCTCAGTGGGTAATTGGACTCAACTGCAAGTGCTGGAGTTTAAAACCAACAAGCTGAGCAACACAATACCCCTAGAAATTGGGAAAATGCAGCAACTGATATGGTTGGGTTTGGGGGAAAATCATATTGTGAGTGGAAGGAATGGTTTTTCAATTATAACAGTCTTAACCAATTGTTCAATCTTGGAAAATCTTCGTTTGAAAGATAATTATCTTACTGGTCCACTTTAGTTGGTCACCTTTCAAAATCGCTCTTATATTTATGATTGGGGTCAAATGAAATTGGGGAACCATACCAGATGAGATAGGTAACCTGACAAACTTTGTGGGAGTAGGCCTAGATGTAAACCAATTCAATGGTACTATTCCATCTGCACTCGGTAGACTTCCAAATCTCGAAAGATTTCTGCACTCGGTAGACTTCCAAATTTACATGGAAGAATTCTGGAAAGTTTTGGCCACTTAGAAAGGCTTGGATTGTTGTCAATCAGTAAGAACATGCTTTCAGGGTGAATTCTTTGAAATCCTGGTGACCATCCACAATTAAGAAGGCTTAATCTTGATCACAGTCAGCTATCAAGGAAAATACCTACCAGTTTAGGGAGATGCAAGACTTTAAAATTGGTGAACTTGGCACACAACAAACTAACAAGAAATATAACTCCTGAAGTTGCAGGACTTGAGAATCTCCAGTTCTATTTTAATGTTTGACTTGAGAATCTCCAGTTCTATTTTAATGTTTGACTTGAGAATCTCCAGTTCTATTTTAATGTTTCCAGAAATTCCCTGCGAGGCTCTATTTTGGAAACGAGTAAAATGACTATGATTTTAACCATAGATGTTTCTAAAAATAATTTCCCAGGTGGCATTCCCAGTGCACTGACAAGCTGTGAATGGTTGGAATATTTAACTCTTTTTTCAAATGCATTTGAGGGGCCAATCCCTACATCACTAGCAGATATCTCTATTTTATTTATTTTGTTCTGTTTTGTATATCTTTCAGTTTGGTATCAGAGCTGGGGCTGGGCCCAAATCCCTTTGGGGAGGCCCAGGATCTAGGATAATGAAGAGCCCATATTAAAGTAAGGGGATGGAACTACTACAGCAATGAGAAAATTTTGTTCCAACTTTGCTCTCTTAAAAGATCAAAAAGAGGACAATACAATATGCGCTCTTTCATGGAGTATTTCTGCAGCTGTTTCAACAAAAATCTGTACAAAGGTAGCCACCTTGGCTGACATAAGCCCAAGCACATTACAAGATATAGTTTTCATCTAAAACACCAACAAGGATTTGTTCAGGATATGTATAGGCTAGGGGCCTGTCCAAAGTAATAAAATAAAAAATAAATAATAATAATAACAATAATAAATATTTTTATTTTATACATCCAAAAATTCAACTACAAGATTCAACATTTAGTTAACAATTTTTAATAATCAAAATTTAATTACTTCAAAACAATTATTGATTTTCTCCAATAAGTACAAAGATTGAAACCATAAAGGAAACATTTCCTATGCCTATGCCTTACTTTGGATTCAGCGGGTTGCATGAATGTCTACAAAGAGATTCTCAATCCGTTCACTTCATGCTTTACAGAGCAAGCCGATTTTCACATGGTTTCATTTAACACTTCCAGTAAACATCACTAAATTCACCGAATGCACTTATTGGCTTTGACAAATATGAAGATCATGATTCAATGTGTACTATATCAGCATAGATTCCAAATTTTCATTCATTTTGTGGTTGCTTACTACACTTTTCATCTCTGGATTTGTATCAATAGTTCCACAATCGAATTGTTGAATTAAGAGTAGTTATAAGAAAACATACATCCTACTGTCACAACCACTTTAACGAGTTGTGCTCGCAGCTCAATACCGATTTATATATATACCAAATAGTTTAGAAGTAGAATTGTGTTTATAATGAGATTACCTCCTATCTTGATTTAGCAAGGAAAGAGAACACAAAAATCCATTATAATTTTCTATACCAGCTCAGAACAGAGGATTGACCTCCCAGTTTGTTGATATGCTCTTAACAGACTGCAGAAGAATTTAAAAGAATAACTATTTTTATACACAGAAGAGTCATGATTCTTACTAAGTATTTTATCACACTTCAGCTACTGACGAATATGTTAAGTCTTACAAAATAAAACTTTGAATGTAGAAGTTTATCAAACAACCTTAATTATTTGACATTTGACTCTAAAATTGAAATCCTATTATGTTGATAAATGAGAAGTTTACCACCTATATGGATTATAAAAAATCTAAATAAACACTTTCCCCAGACGGAAATGAAATCTTCAATATTATATTCAAAATACATTACAATTAAAACTGTTAGTTTGGTAGCTTGGACAGTTGTTCTTCCATTTGCTAATAATTATTTATTTGACTCTTTGTAGAAACTTCTAGCATGTGGAAACTTCTAGCAACTAGAAGTATCTAGAAACAAAGAGAGTAGTATAAAAGGGGGGTCTAGGGGCATTTGGAGAACAAGCAAGTCAGTGAAGCATTTGCAGTGTTAGCAAATGAGTTTGCAGTGATAGCAAATAGTCTTGCAGTGTTGGCAAGAGCGCAGTGATAGCGCTGGGGATAGCAGTGGAGGAATATCAGCAGGAGGAGTTAGGAGATTGTCTAAGTTCTACCAGTGAGAGGTAAGGAATTTTGTATCTCTTAATTTGCTGAAGATTAATATATATTTCTCATCTACAGTACTGGTTTTCCCTTCGGGGTTTTTCTAGGGATGATTTGTCCAAAAATATTGTGTTCTTTGTGTTGCATATTTCTTTCTGTATTTTTTATTGGTGAAGTTGCAGTTGTGTTATTTTTCGATATTCAGCTGTAAATTTATTTTCAGCAATGAAATAATCCTTATGAGATAGGAGATTAATAATCAGTGACTGCAATAGGAATTTTCACATGGTATCAGAGCAGTGTTGAGTGTAGAAAAGGTTTACCCTAGGCTAAGGAAAGAAATTTGAGTTTGACCTCTTTCGAGTTTTTGTTTCTTTTATTTCTTTGAGATGGCCTCAGCAGGTTTGAGAGATCAGGACAGATTGGATAGTGCCTCAAATTTTGGTGTCTAGAAAGCCAGAATTTCTTTATTGCTGGAAGAGAATGGTATCAAGGAATATGTTACCAGTACTATAGTTGTACCTACAGATCCAGTACTACTTGCAGCATACAAGAAGGATGATGCCAAGGCGAGGAGGATAATCCTTGATGGTGTCAAGGACCATATTGTTCCACATA
>MU226489.1:786675-799567 GCA_018584345.1 Thuja plicata
TTACAACTTTTTGATATTAGGTTGATAGCTAGTTCAAATTTTCACGTCAATTTTACTAACCCTGATTTTCTGATTTTTCATTGCCACTTAAGGGCATAGTTTGGCCCCTCATGATCTTGCACATACCCTGACACCTCATAACCAAGTTTGTTAGTGGTTATTGAGTTGTCTTAATCTCATCTGTTGATTGAGAATCAATCTCAGCCGTTGGTTTTCCAACAAGAGTAGTATAAAAAGGGATCATTGGGTCATTTGGAAGAATAAGTTTTGAGAAGAATTTGCAGTGATAGCAAATAGTCTTGCAGTGTTAGCAAGAAGCGCAGTGTTAGCGTTGGTATAGTAGTGAAGGATATCAGTGGGAGATATTAGGAGTTTGTCAGAGTTTTGCCAGTAAGAGGCAAGGAATTCTTTTGTAACTCTTATATTGCTGAAGATTAATATATTTTCCATCTGTAGAACTGGTTTTCCCTTATGGTTTTTCCAGGGGCGATTGTCCAAAAATATTGTGTCCTTGTGTTGCTTATTTATTTCCGTATTTTAGCGAAGTTGCAGTTGTGTTATTTGTCAATATTCAGTTGTAAATTTATTTTCAGCACTTAAATAATTTTTATGAGATAGGAGATTAATAATCAGTGACTGCAATAGGAATTTTCACATCGTTCTGAGAAGATCGCAAGCCACTCAATGGTTTCCTGTGATGTACATGCAAGACCTAACTAGAGGGACCCAAATGATGGATCTACATGCAGTTACCGAAATTTATTTTCAAATCCCTTGGTTTTTCTCAGAAATTTTCCTCCCGCTCTCCTCTGCCTCCCACCTTCCTTTCCTCTTATTACCGTCTAAACGAAAATGGAGCAGTAAATAAAAATGCATGAGCTTTTTGTCTTTAATTTTAATTTTAGACAATAATAATAATTTTTATTTTCATTTATAATAATTAAAATAATCACTTACTTAAGACGAAATTTTAATTTTGTCTTTAAAAAATGCCTTAAAATACACTTTCGTGTAGTAGTGAATTAATTCCTTCCAAGAAGTCCTCGTACACCCATTCCAAATTACTCCTCTTGCACTCATCGTCTATGCTATCTATGCCCTCAATTTTGAGTTCAACAGGTTCTTCATTTGAACAATGAGGTCTAAATCCAGCAAGACAGTTACTATGAAGGGCTCGAGAGTGGTCAACTAGGAGGCTTTCGTCCATGTTCCAAATTCTGACTTATGTATCATATCCTGCGGTAAACATGAGTTTCGATGATTCCAAAAGGCAAATATATAGGATCAGTTTTGTATGTTCTGAGAGGAAATCTAATTTGAGTCGATCCAAAAAAGCTTTGCCACGAGCTTCCCTCTCAACATAAAACTCTCTCCATGATTTTTTTGTTGGCAAATCAGAACTTTATGAAGACTTGCAAGGTGCGGGAAATCCCCATCTCTCACAATAGAATTCCTTCCAACCATGGCTATCAGAAGAAATCCTCCTACAAAGAATGCATACACAGGACACTATACCAAGCTCCCTTGGATTGAGATGATCGAATATTTTTTCTATTAGAATAGGAGGGAGGTCGAGAAATGAAGTAAAACTATTGTGTAGTTGTGATATTAGAGTTTTGTCCACTGCTGCTAGCCTTAGCTTGAACACATGCTTCCTTTACATGGGAGAAATAAGGACAAGGGACCTGCGAGGAAGACATTATTTCCAAGCGTCATTAGACAAACCAGAGGAATACCTCGTGGCATTCAAACGAGTCAAAACATTTTTTGACGGTTCTTAAAAAATTATGTGATGATAGTCTGCAAGACACTGCTTCTGATCTAGAGACTCTTGGAGGTCCAACTTGCTGGGGCATACTCTTGCTTATTATTTTCTTTCTGATCATAACTATCATCATTTCCTTGTCGTCTATAAACTCGCTAGGATGACCCTTGATCTCCATATCCTTGAGCATAGCTTTGTTGAGATGCCACTTTTTGCCCATATATATCTAAAACTCCATAACCTTCAACTTATGCTTGTCCATGACCACAGTTAACTGTGGTTGATGGTGTCTCTGTCTGCACTTGATGTCCACAGTGGTCATACTCTTCAATTTTTTTTGCGATTGAGTAGATACAGGAGGGCATTGATCCTGTCCAGTGCCATTAGGAAGAAAAGTTCCCTGTTGCTGATGTTTGTAACCACAACCTAGATATTACCACCCTTCTACTGACCCGCTGTCAGGCAGGATGACGTGGGCCATTGCCTTGTTGATTGGGAAGCGACATCGTAAGTGAGCCTTTGAAATGGTTCTTACTGATTATATCCTTAATCATCTCCTGAGAAGCCTCTATCAACTCCTCCATCACATGGGCAAAGTCCCAGCTGATACCATGCTCCTCCTTCGTAGTCGATTTTGACTCCTCACATTCCAAAGACTCTTCAGTGGAAATTGTTCTGTATTCTCCCTGATATAAATCATCTAGTTCATATATTTCAGTGATGAGAGCCTCATCTATTTCCATTGGTGAAATTTGCTTTTCAACGGCAACAACAACTCTTTTATTATTAGACACTACTTTTAGTTTCTTATATAGTTTCAAATTCCCAGTTTCTTACCTTACACTTTTCCTATTGTTGTTTCGCTTCTTATTGTTGAGGTATTTGAGGAATCTTATGCCAAAGCTTTGCGCCACTACTATGTATAGCTCCCACTTCATTGTGACTTTCTAATAGATATAGAGTACCCTATTTATTCCCTTTTGCAATCACTAGAGACTCTTTCGTCACCTTCCATTTACTAGATTCAAACCTGACATTGCATCCTTGAGATATCAATTGTCCAACTGAAAATGAATTATTTTTGAGTTGAGAAACATAGCAGACATCCCATAGAAGCCAACTATTCCCATTTGTTAGTCTCAACAAAATATCTCCTTTTCGAACAATATTAAGAAATTTGTCATCTGCGAGAAAGATCTTACCAAAATCACCCCTCTAAAAGGTTTTGAAAAACTCCCTACACAAAGTAGTGTGAAATGTTGCTCATGTATCGAACACCCAAACATTTGTTGTGGTCAAAATAAGAGCATCGCCATATTCCATATTTCCTCAATTTCTTCACAAGATCTTGGCTCTAACCAAGCTCTGATACCAATTGTATGTTATGAATTGAGCAGATAAAACTAAAAAACATATTCAAGACAGCAAAAGAAACAATAGACAAAACACATAACACATCAAATTTATAGTGGTTCGCCAAATTTAGCTACATCTACTCTCAAAGAAAGAAAAACTCTTTATTAATGTTTAATCAATGCATAATCCATGACATGTGCACAACCGTTTATATAAATCTATGCAACTATCAAACAAAGAGATGAGAGAAGATAAAAGATTATGACCATTGAGCTTCACGTAACCAACAAGTGAAACCTCTTTATCCATCTCTTCTATCGTCATCCCGCCCATTTTCCAACTACAACATTAACCAAAGCAGATGCCATATTTAATTTGATACTTTCAACAATAACTAAGAAATTGAAGCACTCATGAGTGCCAGATAAAATCAGAAGCACTCTCAGCTAAAATTCTAGCCTATTGTATCTATAAGCACTCCCAAATACTTTTATGAACTGAAACTTAGTATTCAGTTATTAATCAACTAAAACAGATTGAACTATTTAATCTTTATAATGTACGAAGAAATCAATATGTCTCATATATTATAAACAGATATTTGGTGCATTTTCAATACTGAATAGACATTTCCCATGTTCTGTAAAGCTATTCCTAAAGCTGCGAATTATTGATTAATCGAAGTCTTGACCATTACAATTCATGACAGCTTAATTATAATAACTTTGAATTTTGTTTTCTTCCAGTGACTTTTTTCTCCACATCCCAAGAGTCTCCATAGGTGAGCCCAGTTATAAGAACGTCGTTTTTCCCATTTTTCAACCTCCCAACATTGTCCAGTGCCAACAAAAGGTAGTCTGGTCTGCCAACTCGCATATATATAAATGTATGTCAAAGCATGCAGATATATTATTTATAAATGACAGGCAAAACTATTTTACCATTTTACCATTTTACAATATCCCAACACTGTCCACCAACAAAAGGTAGTCTGGTCTGCCAACTCGTATATATACAAATCTATGTGAAAGCATGCAGATATATTATTATTTGTAAATGACAAGCAAAACTATTAAAAACTCAAATTTTTTTTCTGTAAAGTTGTTATCACTAAGCCTCCATATAGTTAAGTTGGTGACAGCTTAGGTTTTCTCATTGCTTAAATTCAAAAAATACTACGCATCATCTCATGCACTGTGTTATTTTAATATTTGTGGAGAAGAATAAAGTTAAATATAGAAGAAGAGTTTTAGTAGAGCCTTATCTTTTGGATTATCAAACGATAACAACGGTTGGTAGCGGTTAAGAGCTTTCCACGTCATTGTTACATTTGAAGGAAGGGAGATTGAAAAGGAAATTGTCGGCATGTGGTAATTTTTCCGACCATCTAAACAAGTTAAAATAATCAATTAAGAAAGAAACTTCCACCACACTTCTAAATCTCCACCGACATCTATATTCTTCACATGCCTTAGATAGACTGAAATGTTGATTGTAATACATTATTCATGTGATCTTTGACTGTAATTTCTAAATGTGCAGAATTCCAGAATGTTCTAAGACCTCTATAAATAGAGGCCTTATGTAAGGATTAAAGATTCAGATGAAATGGTTTATCAATAGGACTTGATTTATTTAGTGTTTTGGTAGAGTTGCTTTAGTGCTGTTGACATTCTGGACTTCCAAGCATTTTTCTCTTGCATTGAAATTTTGGCTTCATCTTTCCTTCATTTTTCTCTTGCATTGAAATTTTTGTATTGAAATTTTGGCTTCATCTTGCCCATTTTCTTGACTGGCAGTTTCTCCTTGCATTTGCTGACGGGTCAACTGATTCAAAATTTACAGAACAGACTTCAATTGGTCTTGTTTGAAATATGGGAAATATAACTGGGATTCAAGCAAACCTTTGACATAGTTTTGTGACTGGTGGAGTTGGCGACAGCAATGTCTTCGTGGTGCTATATATACATTCAGGTATTCCATGCTTAATCTGCCCCCTGCGCTTACTTTCAAAATTATTATTTCTATTAGAAACTCATATTCATAGCTAATCAACCATGCAAGGCCTTTTAGATGATAACAAAAGGAAGTCTTTAGATGGTACCAGAAGAAAGGGAAATGGTTTATCAACAATACTGCCCTTTAGTTTTTGTTTTTTCGGATGGGTTAAGTATTAAATTTTATTTTTTGGGGTGAGGGGGTAAGGTTAAGTTTAATTCGTTGAATAAACTTAAGTGTATTGTTTAATATGGGTCATGTTAATTGTTTGATCAAAACAAACACCATAAGATTATTTTTACTAACTCAAGCACCTGACAACTAAATTCCATTCCAAATAAATTGTATACAAAGAAACAAAGGAGTTGTGCTGGCTTGAGTAATAACAAATAATAGCATTGTCAGAACTACAAAGCGTCTATGCCTATATAAACTTAAAGCTATTGATCTTTCTTTACTTTTTCTCTGACAACACATCAGAAAAAGCTTCCAAACTCTTTAGGAACTGGCGATCTGATGATCTGCTGAGTATATTTCGTAGGGAAGTTACACGACTTATATAGCTGGTAAAATTACCAACGCCCCCAAAAGAGATTTGAATTGTGAATGCAAAAAATAATTTAAAACCAAGGAAATGCTACAATGACGTGGAAAACTCTTTACCGCCACTAACCGTTGTTATCGTTTGATAATCCAATAGATAAGGCTCTATTAAAAGTCTTCCTCTATATTTACAATTCTTCTTCTTCACAAATATTAAAATAACACAGTGCATGAGATGATGCGCACTATTTTTTTGAATTTAAGCGATGAGAAAATCCTACCACTTATTTTTTTGGAGGCTTCGTGATAACGACTTTACAGGAAAAAGAACCACTTGTGATTGTCAGCAAATACTTTCGGCTCCAAGTTGTTTTACTACAGAAAAACCACCCACCAGGTAATGTTTTTTGTTCTCATTCTCTGGTGCGTAATTGTACACGCAGACTCTTCACCACAGAATTTTTTCCTGGTGGCATTTGTGATGTCGCATATTTTCTTTCTTATTTTAAGCCCATAGAGTTTGCACCTCCAAATTGAGTTTTTAATGGTTTTGCTTGTCATTTATAAATAATAATATATCTGCATGCTTTCACATACATTTGTATATATAGAAGAGTTGGCAGACCAGACTACCTTTTGATGGCAATGGAGAATGTTTGGGAGGTTGAAAAATGGGGAAAACGACGTTCTTATAACTGGGCTCACTAGAACAAAACAAAATTCAAAGTTTTTATAATTATGCTGTCATGAATTGTAATGGTGCCTGTTTGTTAGTTAGGAGATTGGAATTGTGTGAATGTGTATTAAGTTTTTTAAATATAAAATTATAATTATTTATGGATGACATTAATTGCTTTTTATTAGGAGAAAAATAGGTTTTGAAAGGAGGTGAAACTTTGTATAAGAGATTACAAAAGATATATCATTGAAAACCTTTAGTTACAGCAAGAAAACATAAAGAAGCAAAAAACCAAACAAAGCTAGCAGCCAAAAAACCAGCAGACACCCTAATACCAAAAAGACCAGCAAACAGAAAGACAACAAAATAATTGAAACCCCAAAAGACAGCCTAGACAAGGTTCTTAAGGAAGCCCCATGTCATTGGTTGTAATTATTATATTTATTTTTTATAAAATTTATGTATAAGTATTTATGGATGACATTAATTGTTAATTATTATTTATACTTTTTTATAAAAATCTATGTAAAAATATTGAGATGTATCATTTTCAAGATGTTTATATCATTTAAGTCATATTGAACCACCTCATATTTAAGTCTCTCAAATATAGAGTATGGGAGTCCTATATACAGAGTAGTTCTATATACGGCAAGTCATCTATACACTCAAAAATAGATTGCTGATATGATAAACTCTAAACTACAATCAACTAATTATGAAAAAAGATAATTCTAAATGTTGTAAACACTCATACTGTGACCAATAAGGTGAAATGCAATATTAGTACCAATTTGAACATGTTAAACCAAAAAAAATTGCCATGAACAAATTATGTGGTGAAGAGATTGCATGTACTCCTAATGGTAAGCAATTTGTTTTGTTTCTTTCGGTAGGAGGGGCTAAAGTATTCAACAGTTTACGCACACAGAGAAAGAGAACAAAAAAACATTTCCTCCAGGGTGGTTTTTCCTTGTAGTAAAATAACTCCAGGCCGAAAGTATTTGCCGACAATCACAAGTGGTTTTTCTCTGTGAAGTTGGTGACAGCTTAAAGTTCTCGGTTTTTCGCATCTCTTACATTCAAAATACTGCGCATCATCTGAACTACTAAGCATGCACTTCGTTATTTTAATATTTGTTGAGAAGAATAAGGTTAAATATAGAGGAAGACTTTTTAGCAGAACCTTATTTATTAGATTATCAAACCATAAAAACGGCTGGTGGCGGTTAAAGAGCTTTCCGCATCATCAAGCATTTCCTTGGGTTTTTAAATTATTTTTTGCAGTCACAATTAAAATGTCTGTTGTGGGAAGTTGGTAAATTTTCGAGCTATATAAGTCGAAGTAACTTCTTTAGGAAATGTACCCAGCAGATAATCAGATCGCCAGATCCTAAGAGAGTTTGAAGACTTTTTCTAATTGCAGTCAGAGAAAAAGTAGAGCAAGATCAATGGCTTTAATAAGTTTATATAGTTACAGACGCTGTGTAGTTGTGACAATGCTGTTGCTTATCACTGCCTCATTACTTAACCCAACATTCTCTCGTATATGTGGCAAGTCAACACAACTCTTTTGCTTCTTTGTATACATTTTGTTTGGAATAGAATTTGAATTTAGTTGGGAAGTGTTTGAGTTAGTAGAGATAATTTTATGGTGTTTGTTTATCTTATTCAGAAGTTAGAATAATTATTATAAGCAATTAAGTGGCAGATGAAGTCAACCAAAAAATTGTTGAAATCTGATGTATCTTTTAGAAGTTTAAGGGCGGGGTCCTATGAGAGTGCTTAAGCTTCTATTTTTCAGATAGAGGATTTCATAAAGAATTTTTTTTCGCTACTAGATTATTTATAATTTTTTCTTTGAAAGTAGGAGCTCTGACTTTTTAGACTTACATATTTGAGGGTGAAATGGGGTGGGGCTAGAAATTGCCCCACCAGCTTTAAAATGTTATCTACTACTTGTCAAACATCTAAGTATAGAAGTCAGAGGTACTGTATTCATGAGACCACCAACTTCTTTAAATTTTATTTTTTAAACTTTTAAGCTGAATTGTACTACAAAATTCATGGGACCAACAACTATAAATTGTTCCTAAAAAATCTCTGCAACTCCAACTCTACTTTTTATGAAGCCCCCCTCCATAGAACCTAACCTTAGGAGGCTAGTAATACTTTTTCCCTATCATCATGTGAAGAATATTCCTATACCAAGTTCGACTTAGATCTAATATAGCCCATGATGTAAAACAATGAGATTGATTTAGTAAACAAAATTTGACCTTATCACTCATGGAAAAAAGAAATTAAATAGTATCTACCTTAAAAAAGCTAAAACACACCATTGTTGAAACACTATTTCAGTTTCTTTTGTTATCGTCTAAAAGGCTTGCATAGTTGATAGTTTTAAATATGAATTATTATTTCACTTTCTTATATTGTTAATTAGCTCGTAATATTAATTTGTGTTTCACCTTCTTTCCTTATCTTCTAAAAGGCTTACATGGTTGATTAGCTATGAAAATGAATTTGCACATGTAAAAATAATAATTTTGAAAGCAAGCATTGCAATTACAGCTCTCAATTACTCAACAACTGTAAAAAAATTACTGCTCTCTATTACTCAACAAATGTAAACATTCTTTGTCTTCAATTTTTTATTGCAGGGGGCAGATTAAGCATAGAATACTTGAAGGTAGAGCACCATAATGGCATTGCAGTTGTAAACTCCACAAGTGACCAAACTTTGTCAAAGGTTTGCTTGAATCTCAGTTCTATTTCCCTTTGATTTATTTTTTCCATATTACAAACAATACTAATTGAAATTTCTTGTCCAATTTTTAAATTAGCTAACTCATCTGAAAATACAAGGAAAAACTGCCCGTCAAGATAATGGGCAGTCCGGATCCGGATCAATGAGGCTGAGAAAGATGAAGCCAAAATCTCAATGCAAGAGACAAATTCCTGGAGGTCCAGATCCTCAACACCACTAAAGCAACTCTACCAAAATAATAAATAAATCCAGTCCTATTGATGAACCATTTCCGTTTCAATCTTCTTTCCTTTCAAATGTAACCACGTTTGCAGTCATTGATTTTTATGACATAGCGAATTTTAACTCACATTTTCAATAGGACTAGGTACTAGGAATATGTGATAAAGAGTATGGGGGTTTTTGAGAGCTGCAGAATTATGTATTTCTTTTAAGAAGGTATTATAAAAAGAGTTAATTTCAGTGTTATGTCCATTGTCATTTATTTCCAATGTTTTTTTTTTATTTTCTTCTCTTAAACCGAGTCACTTCATGCCATCTCCAGCCATTCACCACCGCTTCTCATTTATTCACATTAAATAACTTATCATCTACGATGTAACGTCTAGATTGTAATGTCCAGTTCATAGACGTTGCAATCCAAATAGGAAAGTTATTTTTCTCTCAAGATGTGTGGGATCTCTTAGAAAATGGTTTTACAAAACCCTTGAACAAACTGCTTATTATTGGGCATTAATACAAGCAGAAAAGGATGCTAAAGTCCTATGAAGTTTTGTTTTTCAAGGTTACTCAAGCAATAACACCCACACAAGCTTGGGATGCTTTAGAAATCGCTTATCAAGATTTGGCTAGAGTACAAGTAACTAAGGTACAAATTTGAAGAAGAAATTTTAAAAATCTTTCATATGAATGGATTTGAATCTGTGGATCATTTCTTTATTGAAGTAATGAATGTTGTTAATCAAATGAAAATTATTTGAGGAGAATATAACTAAGTAAATATATGGCGGAAAAGGTTTTTAAAAGTTTTCCCACTAAATTTGATGTAATTGTTGTTGTCATTGAAGAATTAAAAGATTTAGTTCAACTATCTATATATGAATTGTTGAGATCCTTAATGTCTTATGAATTCAGAAAGAACAAATATAACAATTTTTCTTTAAAGAATCCTTTCAGGTCTTAAGTATCATCTAATTTAGGAAAAATATGATTGAACTTTAGAGAAAAAGGAAGAGATAGAGATAGAAGTATGATATCATCTAATTTAGGAAAAATACGATTGACATTTAGAGAAAAAAGAAGAGATAGAGATAGAAGTATGAGTCGAAATCAAGGAGAAAGGATCAACCAATCCAATCAAAATTTTAATAAAAAGGGACAAGGAAGAAATCATTTCCATCAATAATCATCAAGATTTTATAAATCTCACATTCAACGTCACTATTGTAAGATATTTGGTCATTTTGTAAATGAATTATTGATGAAACAAGAACTGGGAAAACATGGTGCAAATTGCCCAAGTGTGTCTCACAATAATTTAGGAAGTTTGTTCATAATTTCCAATATTTTTCCATAAAGTTCTAAGAGTACATATGGTTCTTAAATAATAGATGTAGCAACCACATGATAAGTAACAGAAAGTCATTTTCTATTTTGAATGATTCTATGAAATCTAAAGTGAAATTGGAAAATGATAGTGAAGTGTCTATAATGCTCGGAAATGTGTTCTAAACATTTTGACTAAAAATGAAGAAAAGAGATTCCTAATTTTTACTTTGTGTCAATATTTAAAAATTTCTTATGAGTATTGGATAATTAATGCAAAAAGACCACAAAATATTTTTGATAATGATGTCTGTATAATTTGGGATATAAATTCTAATGAAAAATAAATTACAAGAGGTTATGTGACAAAGAATTGGATGTTCCCACTCCAAATTCATTGTATCCAAAGAACAAAAAACATTTTGAGTAGACATTGCTCTAGCATTTGTGGTATTTTTACCTTCATTTTGATGATTTTTTACTTTATTGCAGAAGAAAATATAGTGAAAGAATTGCCACCCATTATGCAACCAGAGAATTCATGTGAGAATTGTATATTGGCAAAATAACATAGAGAAAGTTTTCCAATAGGAAATTCATACAGAACAAAGGCATCATGGGAGTTATTTCACACTGATATATGTGAGCTCCATCTTTAGGTGAAAGTATGGATAACTGCACAAAGATGGGGGACCAAAAAGGAGGTATAAGTTGCCATTTTTTTTTGTAAAATAAAAAATCTTTGAACTTCGACGAGAAAATCAAGATAGTTGCACTCACATTTTGAAGGTGAAACAAAAAAGAGAGTTGTATTACTCTAAATATTGTTTCTAAACTACTATTTTTTTTGGAATTGGTTGAGATTAAAGACCTCAGAAAGGGTGAGCACACAAAGTAATCCATTTGTTTGCAAAAAAACATAACATAGCGTCTAATGTGCTCCACCTAAAATGTCAACTTTTATTTTTATTTTTTTTAATTGCTCCAGTGAGAAGTTAGTTGACACCATGTAGTTTATCCTAATTCTTTGGCTAATTTTTTGATGAATGTATGACTTTTTACGAATTTTTGAAGAGGACACATCTTGAAAATGTGAAATTTGAGCGTGCTCCCCTAGAAATTGTTGAAAAATAATTGAAAATGAAAACTTATTTTGTTCTAGGTTTGTAGAATAGAGTCTAGTTTCTAAAAATATAATTTCTTTTAAATTTGGACGGATGAGCCAAAATCTATGTCTGAAATACTACACATTGATTTTTGACAAAAAATGGACCTACTTACAAAAGAAAATAGAGATGAAAATATTAACATGATCAAAATTTAAAATAAATTATATGGTTAGATAGCTAACAGAGAGCTTAGCAACATGATGGTGCCTTATTTTGTCTGTAGTGAATTGCATGCAAACCTGACCGGAAGCATGGACAAAAATGTGTTAATTTTTTGTATATTCTTTCAAACATACATCTCGAGCCTGTTATAGTTTCCCAAGCCTTCGGGTTGGATTCCCAAGGAAAATTCAATCCTAAGGCCTTATGTTTCCCAAGACTAAAAGAGATATGGTACACGTTACATATGGTGCACACCATATATAGTGTGCACCATATTTGATGTGCACCATATGTAAAAATTTATTTCCATATGGTGTGCACCATATATGGCGCTATCCAAATGAAAAAAATATATATTTTTTCATTATCAAGTCACAATTAGTCTCTTAACATGAGTATATATACATGAAATTTAATATTTAAGTATAACTCACATTTTAATATGTATTTTTCCTTTATTGTACTTTAAGTATTTCATGTATATATTGTCAGGATGTTTGAGAGTGGTTTCAGATCTCTAGGAGTTATAATGTAGATTCTAGGATTTAGATGATCATATAAATTTTCAGACTTAGTCAAATTTCAGCAATCAACATATTCCTATCAATATTCTCTCATTCTTTGTATCTCACTCTCTTTATCTCCCCCAAAGTCTAGACCTATCTCTAGTCAGGTCGCTTATCCCTCTCACCTCTCTCTCTCATCTATGTGTCTCTACCACCCTCTCACTCTGTTTATCTCATCTTCCCCTTTGATGGTGCATTACTGGTATTGATCCGTCATCTATATATCACTTTTTCTTTCTTCATATCCCTCTCTTATCTCTCTCAAAAGTATCCCCCTCCCTAGGTCCCTCCCTCCCTTTCTTCTTCTCTCCCTCTCTATGTCCCCTCCCTCCTTTCATC
>MU226489.1:799733-834662 GCA_018584345.1 Thuja plicata
GTTATCTCTCCCCCTCTAGGATCTCTCTCTCTCTCTCTCTCTCTCTCTCTCTCTCTCTCTCTCCTCCTCTAGTTCCCTCACTCCTTCCATGTCTAGATTTCCCTCTACCCCTTCCTACTCCACTCTCTCCTTGTTCTTATGTTTTTCCTCTACTCCCTCCCTTCCACCTCTAGGTAATTACCTCTGCCCCTACTTTATATACGATATATTGTTAATGGTATATAAATTGTTTAGGGTATGAGTTTTACAAATATGGTGTAGAATATAGTGTTTAAGGTACAGGGTCTAGGGTTGAGGATATTAGTGTAGGGTTTAGGGTACAAATTGATGGTACTAGGTTCAAATTTACATAGGGTTGAGGATATTTTGTGTACTCTCTCTCTCTCAATCACACACACACACACACATTGAAATTTCAATGCAATGAGAGAGAGAGAGAGAGAAAAGGGATAGAGAGTGGAGAGAAACAATAATACAGGGCAAGAGAGGGAAATATAGGGACAGAGGAAAGCATAGAGATGGGCTACGGATGGAAGGCAAGGGAAAAATGGAGAGAAGGTGGGAGAGACCTAGGGTGGGGAGAGAG
Source organism: Thuja plicata (assembly GCA_018584345.1). Taxonomy (NCBI): domain Eukaryota; kingdom Viridiplantae; phylum Streptophyta; class Pinopsida; order Cupressales; family Cupressaceae; genus Thuja; species Thuja plicata. The sequence goes on from MU226489.1 coordinate 800,320, forward strand.
GGGGAGAAAGAAGAGAGGGAGATATATAACTCTATAGTTTGGGGGGAATAAAGAGAGAGAGATAGAAAGAGAAAGAAAATATCGATACAAGCATGTTGATTATTAAAATCTGACTTAGGGGTGAACCCACAATAGTGGGTTACACTTTTTTGGCTAAACAGACATTGAAGTCTACATTTTGAAAAATGCTTTCAGATTCGGATGCATATTGTAGTTAAACTATTTGAAATTGGAAGATTAAGTAAACTAGATTCTTTTAGGATTTTCTGTCTAGATTCTAAATATATTTTTTTCTTTTTTTTTAATTGATTTGAATGGTTTTTTTTTCTGCCACGAAAACTGCTATGTTGCTGAAAATGTCATTTTCAAAACGTTACATTGACTTCATAGAGAATAATTTTTTTTCTAAAATAGATATCAATGCGATTCTTTCAAATTTAGTTTTGTAACATACATATGGAGGGCATACAAATGGTTTGAGAATTTTATCATGATTATTGCATATTTTATGAACATTTGAAGTAGAGTAAACTGTAATTTTGACATACCTTGACTGCATAGCTTATAACTTATTGTGTATTTATCAAAATTCAAAAAACAAATTTGATAGAAAGTAGACTTGAAGCCGGATGGCACTATTATTTTTTAAATTTTTTTCTCTTTTCTAATATTTTGCATTGAACGTCAAACTTGGAGGTTTATATTCGATTAAAAAACCTACATTCTATGCACGTCAAAAAACATAGACCTAATTAATTCAAAAATTGTCAAATCTATATTCGTTAGAAAGCTCGTTCAGAGTAATTGTGCATTGAAAAAGGACATCTCTTTATTCTTCCATTTGAGCCCCGGGCTTGAGCCCTGAAGCCCTAAAAATTGCATATTTATGTTAGCCTCTGCAAATGAAATCTATTCAGAGGGTTTCAATAGAAAGTAGTTTCGATTGAAACTACTTTCTATCAAAAGTACTTTCTTAGTTTAACATGGGTATGGGTAAAAAACCCAATAAAATCTTCACTAGTTAGTTTCAATCGAAACTAAGAAAAAAAGGTAGTTTCGATTGAAACTAATAATGTTTTGATCGAACCAATCAGGTACTTTCTACCAAAAGTACTTGACCAAATCCTCCCCCCTCGTTGATTTCATGAGGAATTGCTTCCTCTAAAAAAGTGTAACCCACTATTGTGGGTTCACTCTTAGTCTAAAATTTTATATGATCTTTAAAAATCTATGATCTAAATTATAACTCCTATAGATCTGAAACCTCTCAAACACCTGACAGTATATACATGAAGTATAAATTAAAGTATAAAAAGGAACAACACATCTTGAAATGTGACTTAAACTTAAATGTTGTATTTCATGTATATATTCTTGCTCCCAGATTGCATTTGACTTAAGTTTGAAGAACTTGATCAAAGTGTGCGAGATAGAGCATGTTTTCAATGCAATATATGGCATGCACCATATTTGGTGCATTCCATATAGGCTTGGTGTGCCCAAGCCTAAGGATCGGCACACCAAACTATATGGTGTGCACCAATACCCATTTTGGGGGACCAATAAAGTGATTGGAAACTTGTTGGTCCCCCATATTTATGCACTTACCTGTATATATTTTATAAACATTTGTTGATTCTTTTAGTAGGAAAATATGGATATACTTTCTCAACTAGAACTTTGAATCCTCAATAAATTTAAGTTCAACCCTATGGTGGGAAATGACAATCATGTATTCATAAAGGTACTTCAATTTAGGGGTGGTGAATTTTTTTTAATTAATTTCTATTTTTTTGCAGAGATTATGGGATCAAAAAATTAGTTTATAACAAATTACAAACCACCATAGAATGATGTAGTAAAGAGGAAGAACAAAACCTTAATGGGAATATCCATGAGTATTTTGAAGATCAAAAATCTTCTCTAATGATTTTTGGGTAAAAGAAGAAGCATTTGTAATATTCATGTTAAATAGAAGTCCTACAAAAATTGTCAAAAATAGAATTTCAAAAGAAATATGTATTGGTAGAAAACACACTATATCTTATTTCACAATTTTTTGACATATTGCATATTCTTTAGTAATGTGTTTGACTTAAGCTGAAAATTTGGATTATAAAATAAGAAATATATTTTCATTAGTTATAGTGAGAAATAAAATTTTACAGATCATGTATAATCTCATTTCAAAGAAAATGATTATTAGTAGAGATATTGAATTTGAGGAAAAAGAAGCATGGGATATAAGCATTGATATATGAATTGCAATTAGAGCACCAAAACCTCATAATGAAGAAGAATCTAAAGACCAAAATGTGCAAGGTGGTCAACCAAATCCATAAATAGGAACAACTAAGTTCCAACAAGAGTACTAAGGAATGTTATACAAGGTGAATTATTGGGTCATACAAATCATCCTACTCCAAATTTATAAGTGTTGAATTTGGTCATGCTCTTGCCTCATTTAGGTCAAAGTTTAAAATAGGAAAATGAGAAGTTTGAAGGAGATTTATGATCAAGGAGTTTAAAAAATAGATTTTTTTTTTGCCAAATATTGCTTTACTCTTTATGATCTTGTGTATTTCAAAAAAGATGATATTGAGGGACATTGGATCAAAGCTATGGTTGAATAGATAGATTCTATTGATGGGAATCAGACATTAGATCTAGTTGATCTACCTGAAGGTAATGATTACATAAGAGTTAAAATGGGTCTATAAAACTAAGTTCAATGTTGAAGGTAAATTTATAAAATATAAAGAAAGATTAGGTACAAAGGGATGTTCACAATAGTATGGGTTTTATTATAAGTAAAAATGTTATCTAGTTGCTAGACTTGATCCTGTAACCACCCTAATTTAGTCTACTCTGACCATAGACCCTATTATCCCTAAGTGTGATCATACCCCCAGTTATGTCAAGACAACTCTTCAATCGGTTGGCATAATTCATTCAAATCAAATTTAATTTCCTAAGTGATTTAATTACTAATTTACATTAATTGCTTTAGCCAATCCAATTTAATTCAATCAAAAACAATCAAATACATGGCTAAGTTAATTAATTTAAAAGGAATTAAATGAAATCCTAATTATACCTCATCACTTGAAAAAGCCTATCCCCTAGCTTAAATTAATTTAATTAATTGACTATAGTCCTAATTAATTATCAAAAGCAATCAAAATCTTAAATAATTAATTTCCCTATTATTGAATGAATATATTAAATATAATTCATTTCATTAATATTCCCTCTAACCTAACCTACCTCAACCACCTTAACCATTGGTTCAAACTAATCCCAACCCCTTCACCCATGTTAAGCCTACTTCTAATCTTAATCTCATCCTAACCCACTTCCTAATGATGTCACATTCCTAAATTTGTGATTAGGAATTCAACCCACTCCCAAAAGTCAAAGTTCTCAAGCTTGACCTTAAACCCTTACCCATGCTTCTTAAACTCTCTCCCATGCCTCATAAATGCTTAGATAAATAAAGCATTTATTCCTCTTACACATTATCTTCCACACTCCACATTAATGACTCTTACATCCTCATTAATGGCTTCCCTTCTAGAGCCTTCCCCCATTCCTCCATTTCTTCTAAAAATTGGATGAATTTTGAGCTCAAATGGCCCTTAATTTTTAGAGTTAAAAAGCATCCTTATGCTGCCCATATTTTGATATTGGAAGGAATAGACTCATGTTGCTGACATTTTTAGTGATTCACATTGCTTTTTAGCTCTAATAGTAGTATTGTTATAATCTTTCATCTTAGAGTTAAAAATGGACATTTCTTTAGCATATTAGATTAGTTTTCATTTAAATCTTTCATTCTAGGTTGTATATGTCACTGATAAATGCATAATCTGAGGGCATATTATTGCATTCTTCAAACTCTTACTAGATAGGAAGCAATAGATCAGTTTTAGTTATTTATGTCAAACCCTTGCCTTTTATGATTTTTCACTAATATAATGATCTATTGAAGTGTTGTGTCTTTCTTAGCAGGTGCATAAAATCACACACACATTTCTGGTGCCAAATTTTATATTTTGTCTCATTTTGCATTCATTTTTCACTAATTTATCTTCACAAGTTTCAGGTACATAGTCACTTTTGGTGGTAAAGGCTTGCATCCAGGATACGCCCAAGGCATCGCAGAATCTAGGCTTGCATCCTAGAAATCCTAAGTCATTTCTGGTATAAGGTCGCATCTGGTAGACATTATGTCGCATCTAGCATGTTGGGTCACATTAGGGGTATCAGGTCACATTTGGTTAGGATAGGGTCGCATCTGGTTTTAAAAGTTGCATTTTGACAAAAACTAACCACTAATCTTTGCGTGATTTCTGTGTTTGACCTTTAAACATTCTAATTCTTGTTTGCAGATTATTGTCACAAGCCCTTTTCTCACAAAGATGAAATGAAGTTGCTAACTTATTGATTGCAGGTGTTTTAAATAGATTAACTTGTTTCCCTTATTCATATTTTTAAACACTTAACATATTTTCTAATCATTTGTTAAATCAACTAGATTACTATGCTCTTTTCCTTTAAGGAAAGTCAGAAAATCAAAAGTTGGTTTAATACTTGTGAAGGAATTTGGAGATAAATGGACAAGGCAAATAAACTCACCATTTAATTCATTTTGGGATATTGTAATTGAACAAAGCAAATCACTAAGCTTATGGGACTAATTGAACAAGCTTCACTATTTTAAATTTCCCTCGGATCAGAAATTGAACAAAGAAAATCACTAATCTTGTGGGATAATTGAACAAGTTACATCATATAATTCTCTTTGGATCTAAAATTGGACAACACAAATCATTTAACATTGCAGTTAATTGAACAAGCAAACTTCATTGTCTAAATTTTGGATAGTAATTGAACAAGCAAATCACCTAACTTTGGGGAAACTAAAAAAAACAAACTTTACTTTTAATTATTTATGATTTCATGGACTTAGGATCTTTGCATGAAGTGTTTTGCGAGAAAATGGCCTGGACTAGGAGAGTATGCTCTTCTTCTTTCGAAGAATCAAAAATCTAGAAATCTTACGCTCGCCAATCCTTTGTATGCTTATTTAACATTAGAGGGCCTACCGGTTGAGGAAAAAATCTCCCAGGAACAACCCAAGTGAGGACAGGTTTTACGCCAACCCTTCCAACTCACTATAAATAATTACTTCCTCGTAGGCCAAAGCCTCAAAAGATGAAATTGGTTTTGTTCTTGAAATTTTGACATCATTCCTTGAACATGCTTGGGTATGTGGAGAGCGGAGCCGCTTGAATCTTACTTGTGAGACTACACATATTTGAGTACTCGTAGGCTATATGCCTCAATTTTTCCTTTTGCAATTCTATGGGAGACAGTTTCGAACGTATGGCCCCATCATAAACAACAAAATTTGTAGTCAAACTACCTGATTCATCCCCGAAAGGGTGATAATCCTTGTGCAAGGCAATAAGTAATTTCCCTAAGACACTCATCATATCATGCCCTCACTTGCATTTGGAGTTGGATAGTATGGCATCATGACTGGAGGCATTGCGTGCTTGGTGATGGTCATATTTTGATTAGCATTTGAGTGTGTACCTAAGTCTACGAGCAAAGATTTTCATCCTCTACTTAGAAAATAGGGCGTAAGGATGTGTCTGCTCACCCCTAATAATACAAATTTTCTTGATGTGTTTGAAAGTTCATTAACAAGATAATTCATTCAAAAAAGAAAAAAAATTCAATCCTTTGATGACATTCGATATTTTTCACTCACTAGAAAGATGCAAAAAACATCTTATTATCACACAAATTTGCACGAACTTCCAGACAAATCAGACACCAAATTGACAGAACCTCTGAAGATCATTTTTGGCTTGTCTTGGCTTGCATTAGGTTGTACAAGATCGCATCTGGTATCCTAAATTGCATCTGGTTAGCATTGCATTATATCTAGGGATAAAGGTCGCATCCTATATTTCTTATCCCGCATTTATTTCATCAGAAGCTCGCATCCTGTATTTCCTAGCTCACATGCAGAGGCTCGCATCTAGGATAGTGGGGACGTGCAAATTGATTTCTCAGAAAAATTCAATGAATCTAGATACCCTTTTGGCTCATTAGTCTATCCCTTTTGCCTTTTCTAGTCTCTATGATGTCGTTTCAATACTTTTCCAAATGTCTACCTTGCATGTCTTGTCAGTCTCTCACAATCAGTCTCAATACGTGTGGTCTATTCACTTTTTAAAACAACTTGATTCCTAGCTCACTAACAGGGCATTCTAACCCTTTGACGCTGGAATCATTTAATTCCACAAAAAAACAAACAAACACTTCTACCTAGACACACTCACTTGAACGATTTGAGACTCTACTTGACACTATCGGAAAAATTTGACAAAGTTGAGATACAAATACATGGTTAACACAAGACGCAAAAAATACACTTCTAAAGAATCAAAAGTACCTCCAAGATCACTATACTTTCAACAAGGAGAAATATCTCGCAATTTCCTATTTGATTTAGACTCCCTAGAAATGGGAAAACCCACTCATGGATGGAATAAAGATTTTGAGGAATACGACAATGATGAAAATGAAAAAATGAGAAGATAGAGATGGTGAAGAAGAACAAAATATTGACCGTCCTTTGTTTGGTTTAGACAGTGAGGAAGACATTACTGAAGAAGAATACAATAAACTCAAATAGAGTAAAAAATTTCAAAAAATGTTGGAAAAGATAATTGGTGAAGACAAAGAGAAATACTTTCTCCATCTAGCATCCACTGGAGTAAAATTACTTAAAGATTATGATGTTGAACAACTAAAGGAAAAAGAGGTATCAACTCCTATCTCTATTCTTGCCAAACAACTAACCTTGATGCAAACTGAACTTGCAAATCTCAAACAAGAGAAGGCTAAACACAAGACAAATACTCTTTGGACTCCGTTTGTCTATTTCCTTTCGACAAGAGTATTAATTTATGGTTCCATTTCCTCCCAACATGGAAAGGCCAAAATACGACAAGTATACAGGAGAGACTGACCCACATGACCATGTGAGAGAGTTTTGTGCTCTAAGCATAGAGTACATACATGAACCTACATACCTAATGAGGCTATTTCCAGGAAGCCTAGGTGGAAATTCTATGGAGTGGTTCTCAAAGCTTAGACCTAAGGTAAAATCTTTTGAGGAGTTAATTCAACGGTTTATACAACATTACTCCTATAATATGCAACACAATGTAACTATGATGGATCTGTGTAACACTAAGCAAAGAACCAGAAAATCCTTTACAAATTTTCTACAAAGGTGGAGGAAAATCTTTGCAAGATATTCAAGAGCTATTCCCGAATCAGAAAAGATGGAAATCTTTGTTAATAACTTGATACCTGAGTTGAAAGTTATGCATTGAAAATGCAAGATTCACCCAGCTTTGATAGGATGATCAAGAATGCCATTTGTATTGAAGAATTCATGATTAAAAAGGGAGAAATCACTCTCCAAAATGATAACAAATCTACCAACTCCAACAAAAATCCTAAATGGTGGAAACAAAACAAGAATGTTGTTAACAATGGAGTAGTAGACGCGTCTAATGCTAATCTTAAACCAGCAGTGTTCAATCTAACGAATAGCGTGCAAGAAAGTAAAGATGTCAAGGTAACAACCTCCATACCTAAAGCAAACAATGAAAATAACAAGGGTTGACCATGGACTTCCAAACATCAAAGAACATTCACTCCTTTGGGAGAACCTCTTGAGACCATTTTAAAGAGACTCTTGGACAACAAAGTTCTCATGATCCCAGATTCAAAACTATGGGAACCAGAAGTCAAACCAAGATGGTGGGATGAAAATTCCTATTGTGTCTTTCACAAGAACAAAGGACACAAGACTAATAACCGTCTTAAACTCAAACATGTTATACAAGAACTTATTGAAGGAGTCAAGATAAAGTGAAAGGGAAAACCACTAATGAAGACCATACGACATTTAAAAAGCCATTCCCTAATTATGAGAAAGGGGAAACATCTAAAGGAAAAGGAAATGAAGCAAACTACACGTACTCTAATAATGATAATGTGATCAACATGCTAGACATTAAAACTAAATCAGTTAATGTGGTCACTATCAAAGGTGTTCAAGCCACATCTTCCCAATCAAATGTAGTAACCCGAAGTCAAGCACAAGTCACAATCAAAGGACCTAATTCCTCATCAAATCCAAAAATGACTTCCAAGGTACCCATTGTCACTATTCCCAAAGTAGGGACAACAAAACAAATAGTTACTATTCCCGTTGTGAACTAGAACTTGGTAGATCAATTGCAATGAACTTTTGCTCAAATTTTCATTTTTGAGTTACTTAAAATCTCCTCAGTGCATAGGGAAATTCTTGAAAAAACCCTACATTCAGCAAATGTACCAAAGTACATTGATGTAGATAGATTCCAAGCAATGGTTAATCATATCTTAGCACCACACTGCCTCTCTTTTTCAAAAGAAGATGATAAATCATTAACACATCCACATAATCAACCCCTTCATATTGAAGTCCTCATTCATAAATCCAGTGTTAGATGTGTATTGATAGATGGAGGTGCAAAGTTGAACATTTGTACCCTTAATCTAATCATGAAGATGGGTCTCTCAGAACAAACCATTGATTCAAGAAGCAAGATCACTATCAAAGCTTATGATGAAGAAGAAAGATCCTCTAAGGGTCTCATCATTCTACCCATCAGAATAGGAACAGTTGAAATACATGTCATCTCTCAAGTTCTGGATCTACCCTTGGCTTACAACATACTATTAGGGAGACCTTGGATCCATGAAATGTAAGCAGACCATATACTTACCACAAGTTTATCAAATTCCCACACAATGGGGTGGAGGTAACAATTCTTGCAAATGCTAGTTATACTTGCAACAATGTTGAAGCAAGTAGTATGGTCCCTCATAACAAGGAAGTTCCAAAAGAGACTGTACCTAAGACTACCAAAGACATGGTTATGAAGAGCTTTGGAAAGACCTTAAAACTTGAACAAACTAGCATGGGAGAATATAAGCTAGACATGGCCCCATCATTGACAGAACTTCCAGTATCACCTAGATCTTATGGGAAACCTTCCTCATCTTTCACACCCACTACATGTAACAAACCAGAAATTCACAAAGTGACTGGTATGGTTAGAGAATCTACCTCCCAAGGGAACAAAAATGAAGAACAAGTAGTCTTGGCCTGGCTTACTAGGGGGAACCAAAGGAAAAAGAGGTAAAACATGTAGAAATATCCCCGGAGAAGTATGGTAAAGGATATGAACTTCTTAAACAAATGGGATATAAAGGAAAAGGACCTTTAGGAGACAATGGAAAGGGACTTATTGAACCTGTACACATGGAATTCAAGGATACCAAAGATAAAACAGGGCTAGGTTTCAATAATAAATCTGAAGACCCTACTTCAAGGGATAATCCAATCTTTGACGACAGAAGTGACGAAGAAGAAGAAATTTAACTAGAACAATGGTCCAATGAGAGATTATTACATATTGGTACATAGAATCCTAAATATCAAGGAGAAAGATATGTGCCAAGCTTTGAGGTACCACAGAACACTCATATCCCTTTGTTAACACAAGCTACTATCCAAGAAGTAGAAGAAACAACAAAGGACACTCCAGAAGAACCATTGATGGAAACAAATACTGAAGACACATCCTGACAAAAGGACTCACATCCTAACTGGGGGCAGTTGGTAACAATCACACATATCCTAGATTTACCACACATTGATCTACAAATGAATAATAGAATACGTCAGGTAACTATTGCTGAATTATTAAATAGGTCTGATGATGAAATAATAGACTCCCATGATTATGAGTGGGATGATCTATCTGTGCCACAGAGGACATTGAAATAGATATGATTCACATGTTTGTAGCTCCATCAGAACACATAGAGCATTCTAACACTATTTATATTCCAAAAGTAGAGGATTTATCCCTTCCCCGAATCATTGATGAAGAAACTAGCATTTTCCTGGGTCTAGAAGAAATTTAGATGTTACAAGCTAGGAGCCTCCTTCTACGGAGAGATGAAGATGAAAGTTCCACTAACAAGTCACTAGAGTTCGGTCCACATAAGACTAACAATGACTTTGATAATGATGATCTGACTCTTATTGATCTAAACATCAAAGAGATAGACTTAACATAACATGTCATATCAGTTAATAGTATTGACATTGACGTGATGTTGTCCTTCCCAAAATCTGACTCCTTGCCTTTAATAAACCCAAATCTAATTGAATGGACTAATACAGATCCTACTCCTATCCTAGAATTCCTTATGACTACACTTTGGCTTGCTACCTAAATGCTTGTGAACCTTACCCTTCTTCCACTAATGCAAGGAGAGTGAACATGTCATAGGAAGATATCAAATTTCTCAATCACAAATTTAAAAATAAAAAGAAGAAAAGAACTGACGGTGAAAACCACGTTGTGGCAGTGTTAGATTCTAAAAAGTTAAAAACAAAAGATGCATCTGATGGTGAAAACTTCTTAGAGGTGCCAAAAGATGAGATTCTTGATATCCTTCTCAACAATTTCAACAAAGATCATCAGTTTTGACAGAACCAACAAAACTAGTTAACTTGGGCACAGCTGAAGTTCCTCAAACTGTTCACCTAGCACAATCTTCGTCAGATGAGGAGAAGACACAATTCACTAAGTTTCTGAAAGAGAAAAAGATCAAATTTGCATTTTCTTACATAGATATGCATGGGCTAGATCCTAAAATGATAATGCACCATTTATCTATAGCTCCTGGGATCAAACCTATAAAACAGAAACTAAGAAAGATGCATCCTCATGTTGCATTACTGGTAAAAGTTGAGCTAGAAAAATTATTAAAAGTTGGATCCATCAGAGTCATCGCTTATGCAGGATGGATTTCTAATGTGGTCCCTGTATCTAAATCAGATAAATCTATCAGGATCTGCACAGACTTTAGAGAATTAAAAAAAGCATGTCCTAAAGATGATTTTCCACTACCAAACATTGATATGACCATAGATCTAACAACAGGATACCAAATGTACTCCTTAATGGATGGTTTCTCAAGCTATAATCAGATTAAAATTGCTCCAAAAGACCAAGAGAAAAATGCATTCACATGTACATGGGGAAATGTTTGCTGGAACATTATGTTGTTTGGGTTAAAGAATGCAGGTGCTACATACCAAAGAGCTATGACTACTATATTCCATGATCTTATGCATAAAAACATGGAGGATTACCTGGATGATACCTTAGCTAAATCAAAAGAAAGGACTACTCATATCACTGACTTGAGGAAGATATTGGATCGTATGGATAAATTTCAGCTCAGGCTCAATCCAAAGAAATGTGCCTTTGGAGTCCAATCAGGAAAGCTCCTAGGATTTATTGTTTCAACAAAAGGAATAGAGGTAGACCCTAAAAAAGTCAAAGCTATACTAGAAATGACTCCTCCATGCAACATTAGTCAAATGAGGACATTACACGGGAGACTCCAGTCAATCAGGAGGTTCATGTCACAACTTGTAGACAAAGAACAAACCTTTACCAACTTTCTACATAAAGGTGTCACCTTCAAATGGGATGAACAATGTGAAAATAACTTCAAAGAACTAAAAGAGTACCTGGATACTCCTCCTATTCTTAAGGCACCCATTCATGGAAAGCCATTACTCCTATATATTTTAGCTATGGCCACATCACTGGGAGTATTGCTAGCACAAGAGGATGAAACTAACAAAGAAAGAGAAATCTACTATATCACTAGAACACTAGTGGCCTATGAACTTAATTACAGCATAATTGAAAATGATTTCTTAGTAGTTGTCTTTGCATCATAGAAATTGAGACATTATATGCTATCACATACAGTAAGGCTTATTGCAAAGATAGATCCTTTGAAGTACCTCCTAAGCAAGACAACATTAATAGGAGGACTGGAAAAGTGGGTCCTGATTCTGATTGAATTTGACATTGAGTAAGTGGATAGGAGGGCTATTAAAGGACAAGTCCTCGCCAATCAATTAGTTGATTCACCACTCCAAGATGATGAACCTTTAAGAATTGAGTTCCCTGATGAAACAATTATGCATCTAACTGAGTATCTATGGAATATGTACTTTGATGGTTCTTTCACACAACAAGGCTCTAGAGCGGGGGTCCTATTCATAACTCCTCAAGGCTACAAAATACCCAAGTCCTACAAATTAATGTTTCCATGCACAAATAACATTTCTGAATATGAAGCATTGGAAAATGGTCTTAAACTTGCTATGGAATGGAAGATTGTGGACTTACATGTGTATGGTGACTCCAAGATCATTATCAATCAAGTAATTGGAGATTATCAAAATAAAGATGAGAATTTGATGCCCTACAAGCAACTGGTTGATGACTTAAAGAAGTACTTTGTCTTCATCACATTCCAGCAAGTACCCAGAATAGAGAATAAAGTTGCAGATACTATGGCTACACTGGCATCTATGTTACAACTAGAGGAACATCAATTCCACTATGACTTCTTGGTAGAAGAATTAACTTACCCATAATTTGATACACCTGAATACCAAGTAATTTGTGCATTGAATGCCCAAGACCAATCCCGGTATGTTAAGATCATTTCTTACCTAACTGACCAAACTATTCTCAATGATCTATCCAGAAATGAAAAAAGAGCCTTAATTAGGACAACATCATGTTATGTCCTCGTTACTAATAACTTATATAGATGATGTCTTGATGGTACACTTCTTAGATGTTTAGAATACGAAGAGTCAGATCATGTATTAAAAGAATTCCATGAAGGTGTGTGTGGATCACACTCAAATGACTTTTCATTAGCCAAGAAACTCCTCAGAGTAGGCTATTACTGGCCCACAGTGGAAAAACATTCTATTCAATTTTCAAAGACATGTCATAAATGCCAAAAACATGGAAATATTATCCATGCTCCTGCCAAAGAGCTCATCCCCATCATAACACATTGGTCATTTCAGCAATGGGCCTTTGACTTGGTTGGTAAAATATGTCCTAATTCTTTGAGTGGACACAAGTACATCATTACAGCCACTGATTATTTCAAAAAGTGGGTTGAATCCATGCCACTGATCAAAGCCACTAGAAAATAGGTGGCTATGTTCATCTTGAACTACATTATTTGTAGATATGGGTTACCCTCTTCAATTGTAACAGACAATAGGGGTCAATTTAAAAACCACATCAAAGACATTTGTATATAGTTTCACATCACTTAACATTGTTCCTCAATCTATTATCCTCAAGGTAAAGGACAGGTTGAGGCATCTAACAATAATATTCTCAAAATCCTACATCAAACTATGAGTAAGTCTTGTAGGGACTGGCATTTACAATTAAATCTGACACTTTGGGCCTATAGAACAAGCATCAAAACACCAACTGGAGCCATGCCATTTTCTCTAGTCTATGGCATGGAGGCAGTATTTCCTATTGAGGTTGAAATCCCATCTTTGCGGGTATCTTTACAACGTCTTGTTACTGATGAACAATACCACATTGATAGGGTGAATGCACTAGAATTACTTGATGATCCTAGGCAACAGGCATTCGATCATCTAAAAGTATACGAAAAACACATGTCAAAAGGGTACAATAAAAAGGTCAAACTATGACACTTTCAAATGAGGGATCTCGCTCTCAAAGAGAATCCTAAGAACCAGCCTAACAGAGAATAGAAAGGAAATTTTGAGCCAAACTGGCTGGGACCCTATGTCATTAGTGCAACTTTTGGGACTGTAGCTTATTAGCTAGCTACGCATGAGGTAGATGTTCTCCCAGATCCCATTGATACCCTACATTTAAAGCAGTTCTACGCTTGATGACTGGCTAGCAAAGCCTATGTAGTGAAAACCTCAGAAAATACCAAAAAAAATGAGAAAACTGATCCTGAAGATATCCAAAACTAGTGGAAAAAATCCTGAACAAAGGTATCCTTGGTGAAAACCTGGCAAACAGGCACCTTGATACTACAAAAACATTCAAAAAAAAGAAAAAATAGCAAAAAAAATTGAAAAAGAGTAAAGTTCCTTGATGAAAACCTGGCAAACAAGCATCTTGGTAGAAAAAAGGAGAAGCTCTTCCGAGTGGTTAAAACCTGGCAAACAAATGTCATTCAATCTCTATGCTCTATCTATCAATGCACTAACAACACTAAAACTTCATACTTAAACTTGTGCTATTTGATGACTCTGATTCCTTACACATGTCCTGTCCTTGCTTGGGATCTATCTGCATACGCATCTTAGGAATAGCCATAGTACACTCGGGGCATCTTTGCTAGCTTAGTTAGTTTGTGTCTGCTAGGTTGTCCTTAGCATCTTGTCTAGGATGGTTTGACTCTCCAAAATAGTAACAGACATCATACTAATGTTTCTTAAACACTTGACATCTAGGAACTGAAAATGAACAAGTGTTTCTCAACACTTTACCCAATGTTTCTCAGACACTACATCGATTGCAATTACAGACATGATTACTTTTGCATGCACTTAGACAGGAAAACATATTGCTTAAATTCCATTGTCTGATTGATGAATCTCTACTGCGATTGAAAAATGAATCGATAGTATTTCTCAAATCCACACAGTTTGAGCTTGGTTTGGTTATGATTCTTTCATGTTCCAATGAATTTTTAACTAGGGGCATATAAGTAGTTATAATTTTTCTTTGCTTGATTATCAATTGATGGTTGTTATCTCTTCTGAGTTACTCCATGACATCTGCGCAAAGACAAAGAGTCACAAGGACAGGGGGCATAAGGTTTTCTTGGTTTTCTACGTATGGTGATTGTTCCAAATGATCCTATAAATTTTACCTAACTTGGATGTTTATGGTAAGAGATGCCAATATGAGTGGATAGTTGCATATATCTCGATCTTTGTTATGTGTAAAATATGGTGAGGTTGAAACAATTTCCTTGTCTATTTTCTACACTCAGATTCTCATTAAGGTGTATAAAACATAATGTACCCAAGGATATGAATTTTCAAGGTCATTGTGGGTCACATATCTTACCTTACACAGATTTCAATATAGTAAAAGGAAGGTGACTAACTTGTCATCCTGACTTTTGTGCCTTGATGTGTAAGTTTATTTCCGACATTGCATCCAATAAACATAGTATTCATACTTTCATATATCAGTAGGTATTAGAGATTGTTGTACTATCAAGTGGTATCCATTCCAAAAAGCACCCAATGATGATAAAAATGTTACAATATCTCCAAATTAGTGACATTCCTAAGAGTCTGCATGTAGATGCATTTAGAGATTGCATGATCCATTTTAAAATGAAAGAAACAATATAATGGATTTGAGCTCAAAATAAATTCTATCTTTCATCCAAAATCTAAGTTAATCACATAATCAAATATTACTGATATCAATGTTGTTGCACATCCATGGAATACATTATGCATTCATAATCGAGAAAAAAGGAAAATATGAAAAACAAAGCATTCAAAGCATTGCATTTAAAGTGCATCCATACATTTACTTGCATAAAGAAAACCTCAAAAACATACATTTGCATATTCATTTAGTATCATTTGAAACACATTCATATCAGTAATCAATCACAGAGCATAAATGATGACATCATCTAAATCTAACTCATCAAGAGACCAAGGATATAAATCAATGCACATCAATTATAAACACCTATCAAAGCAAAGAGAACCCATGAACATGTCAGAATCAGGAACAACTGCATTAGATATATATCAAATCATAGAAACATATCAAAATTATGAAACTGTCTACAAAAGAGTATCAGATCAAGAACAACTATCTCAGATATATCAGGAAAGGATAAGATCAAAAATATGGAACTGTGTATACAAAGAGTATGCGAGTATTAGTATGAATCAAATATACATGTATAAATATCAGGGTACAAAAGAATGATCTCCAAGAGATCTTGATATACAATATAATCTAACAAAAATGATACATCATGTCTGACTCCCACCCTATCCCTGATCTGGAGGTGGAGGAGGAGGTACAAATGAAGTTGTTGGTGGTGGCATGGCCCCCTCTAACTACTGAGCCACACATGAAAAAGATGTGGCTCTCTGCACCTCTAGTACTATCGTATGATATAGAGCATAATAGTATATTTCTCTCTGCCCCTAGTGTACTGTAGTATGGGCCTGTGTATCTCTCTCTGCCCTAAGCCGCTTGAGCTGTGCATCTCTATCTGCAAGAAAAGAATCTATTGTGGTGATCCTGCCCTCTAAAGTGGAAATCTTTGCCCTGAGCTGCTCTCACTCCCGCTCACACTGTGATAAAGGATCTCCATCCCTCCCAAAACCTCTAGATGTGTCCTATCCTTTGGACCTATCCTGTGGCCTCTATTGTTGTTGCTGCTACCTCTGTCTATGCTGCTCTCCGGTAAGTAAAGGGCCTAGATCCATCCAAGGAGAAACAAATTTGAATCAGGTACGATGACCCTCTTCACTGCCACTAGCACCACCACTACCACCCACTGCACCTCCACCCCTATCATCTCCACCATCATCCTCATCATCCAAATCCTATCCTTTTTCTAGAGGAGGATGTCTCCCATCTCGTCCACCATCCCGTCGACCATCCCTACCTCTATCTCCCCTCTCTCTGAGATCCTCCTCTACCTCTAGCAGGGTGATCATTGAAAGGATCATAATCTAGAGGGTCCTCAATACGAGGAATAGCCTCATTCAGTACTGTGAACCGTGGAAAAGGATGTTGAAGCATATGTGCTAGTTATCCATCAGAACAACCTGCATCTGCAACATCTAATCGAAGGTCCTAGGCAACTCTGACCATATCCCTAATCTCCTGATGAGCAGTCTCATACCTCAACTGAGGACCCCACTCTGGTGTTCATCTCTGATCCTGGCATATACAGTCATGTCCTGGCTCCTGCCTTGTACTCGGTCAAACTGTCTCAAAACAAGGGTATGTAATAAACACTCTATGATGTATCAGGTTTGACTGATCAAGTACTTGCTCTGAAAGAAGAATGGCATTTGTTTCTTGTTAGATCCCCAGTCCTCACAATCTAATTATGGCTTCCATACTACTGCTATCATATCATCAAAAAGGAGATTCTAGTACTCTACCTTTCCCAGATGGGGCTACTGGATAAGACCTGCATACGTGTACACATAAGACTTCTCTGGTGCACGCTTCCTATCTAATATCCACTGTGTAACTAGGATGTGCTCCCTGGCCCAGATCTGAAGAATCAGTATCCCTATAGTCATACTCAGGAATAATGATATACAATCTCATGGAGATCCCTATAAATATGGGTAAGAATGTAACTACCCCATGCAAATCTTTATCTTCAAACAACCATTTTCTCTAACATATCTACCCATCCTACTATAAAATCATGTTGTCCTCTATCTGGCATCAAGATGCCACCAATCAGTCCAGCCAAGTATACAGACAGGCGATCATAGTGATCATCACACATATAATCTCAGGTGATGTATCTCTGAGAAATGGTATCATTTCCAAAGAAATGATGAGCTGCACCAATGGCAATGACAGATGTGGCCTTGAATCACACCTTGTGATCGATAACTGGAACTTGAAGTATTCACCACACATCCTCTAGTGTGACGTTCATCTCGCCAGTCTAGATATGGAAGGTGTTGTGCTCTGAGTGTCATCTCTCGACAAGAGTAGTCAACAACCCTCAGTTTACCCTAATGTTGGGTAAATCTATCAAAGACTGTAAACCTACTCGGGCTACTATATCTAGCTCATCATCTGTCAACTTTCGCGACAAGGCGAGGAAACGCCCAAGATATGGTCCTCAAAATTCTACCACCTCAAATGGGACCTATTTTCAGACAATGATCACAATTACAAAGGCAAATTAGTTCTCTATCTATGATGACTACATAGAAATAGAATCCATTAAGTATTTTGCTAGCTAGAAGATCAGATACAGTTCACATTTTGCAACATTCTAAAGTATAAAACCAGATATGATTTTATATTGACGGGGTACGAGCCTTTTTATGGGATATGATCCTTAATTTCTAGGATATGATGGGGCATCCTGGATACAATGTAAAATGGACAGGGTGCAACGTGGGATGCGGCATATGACCCTCTTTTGCAGGGTACGATGCAAATTAAAATTCATTCTAAAATCTACTACATACGATACAAATTTGACAAATAGGGTATGATCCAAGAAATTATGAATATGACACAAGAATTCTTGCATCCATAGGATATGACATGGGATTGACTGGGTGCCATCTGGAATACCGAATTCAATGCAAAACTAAATTGGCTCTAAATGCTACAAAATTGCATAAAAAGTAAAATTGCAAAATTCATAGGGTATATTTACGAGTACTTACCAGAGGTGCGTAGTCAGCCTGGTATTGATGTTGATGGCTGAGCTTGAAATGATGTTTCTCCATGGGGACCACCATCTTCTCTACAAAGATCTACAAATTACTAAGGGTAAAAGTGAAAATGAATAGTTCAAAAGTGATTTTTGAGATATATATTGGACTTTTTGAGTTATTTAGGAGCTCTAAAAATCCTCCTAGACAACTGAAACTCATTTTTTTCTCTTTCTGATTAATTAGGAACCAAATCAAAGGTGCCTACATCATTTTACATAGTACAGTAAATTTTGTACGACAATTCCTAAAAATGCAGAATTGCTCCATATGTTCCGACATTCAGTTTTTTAGGTTCTATATCATCAAAATTGCACGTTATCCATCACAAATCTTGGTCAAACATCATTTACTCAGGCTCAAAACTCACTTTTTTCACATAATTAACTTGGTACCTGTGTATATACTCTTAGCACACCTTCATTCCTTCACTTCTTCTAATCCATTCTTTCTTGACCTAACCAATTGCTACAAGTGATACATCATTCAACAAAGGGATTTTATTCTTTCCTTCAATTTTGTTCCCGAGGGGGCATGATCATACTATCATAAATGAAATTCTTTCTCAAAACAGCATTAAAATGACTTCGTTATCAAAAAACTAAAAGGTACGATGGTTCCTTGACTAAGTTGTAACTGTTGGATTGAAGGCTTCAGTTCTCACAAGCTGGAAATCCTATGTCTACTTTTTCTTAGCTTGTTATTAAGCTCCTAGCAGCTTTGTACTGACCTTCATTCAACCAAGTTCAAAGTCGGTATTATCAATTCTCGGACGACAACCAAGTTGAGAATTGGTCTCTTTAAGATCTTTGTTTATTGACCTTTGTACGACAATCAAGTATGACTGCAAGTGATACATCATTCAACAAAGGGATTTTATTCTTTCCTTCAATTTTGTTCCCGAGGGGGCATGATCACACTATCATCAATCAAATTCTTGATCAAAATAACATTAAAATGACTTTGTTATCAAAAAACTAAAAGGCCTGACAGTTCCTTGACTAAGTTGTAACTGTTGGATTGAAGGCTTCGGTTCTCACAAGCTAGAAATCCTATGTCTACTTTTTCTTAGCTTGTTATTAAGATCCTATCATCTTTGTACCAACCTTCATTCAATCAAGTTCAAAGTTGGTATTATCAATTCTCGGATGACAACCAAGTTCAGAATTGGTCTCTTTAAGATCTTTGTTTATTGACCTTTGTACGACAGTCAAGTTCAAAGTCAATTCTATCAGTTGATTTAAAAAAAGTGCGAGATTGATCTCATCGGGCATTTCGTTTGATCATGAGAGAAATTCGCAAACTTTCTTAAGTCAACATCAAAAACTTTCTTTGAATCAATGTACTACTCGCACATCAATTCAAAGAGGGGCAAATGTAACCACCCTAATTTGGTCTTCTCTAACCATAGACCCTATTTTCCCTAAGTGTGATCATACCCCCAATTATGTCAAGACAACTCTTCAAACGGTTGGCATAATTCATTCAAATCAGATTTAATTTTGTAAGTGATTTAATCACTAATTTACATTAATTGCTTTAACCAATCCAATTCAATTCAATCAAAAACAATCAAATCCATGGCTAAGGTAATTAATTTAAAAGGAATTAAATGAAATCCTAATTATACCTCATCACTTGCAAAAGCCTATCCCCTAGCTTAAATTAATTTAATTAATTGGCTATAGTCCTAATTAATTATCGAAAGCTTAAATAATTAATTTCCCTATTATTGAATGAATATATTAAATATAATTCATTTCACTAATATTCCCTCTAACCTAACCTACCTCAACCACCTTAACCCTTGGTTCAAACTAATCCCAACCCTTCACCCATGCTAAGCCTACTTATAATCCTAATCTCATCCTAACCCACTTCCTAATGACGTCACATTCCTAAATTTGTGATTAGGAATTCAACCCACTCCCAAAAGTCAAAGTTCTCAAGCTTGACCTTAAACCCTCACCCATGCTTCTTAAACTCTCTCCCATTCCTCATAAATTCTTTCATAAATGAAGCATTTATGCCTCTTACACATTCTCTTCCACACTCCACATTAATGATTCTTACATCCTCATTAATGGCTCCCCTTCTAGAGCCTTCCCCCATTCATCCATTTCTTCTATAAATTGGATGAATTTTGAGCTCAAATGGCCCTTAATTTTTAGAGTTAAAAAGCATCCTTATGCTGCCCATATTTTGAGATTGGAAGGAATAGACTCATGTTGCTCACATTTTTAGTGATTCATATTGCTTTTTAGCTCCAATAGTAGTATTGTTATAATCTTTCATCTTGGAGTTAAAAATGGACATTTCTTGAGCATATTAGATTAGTTTTCATTTAAATCTTTCATTCTAGGTTGTATATGTCACTAATAAATGCATAATCTGAGGCATATTATTGCATTCTTCAAACTCCTCCTAGATAGGAAGCAATCGATCATTTTTAGTGATTTATGTCAAACCCTTATCTTTTATGATTTTTCACTAATATAATGATCTATTGATGTGTTGTGTCTTTCTTAGAAGGTGCATAAAATCACACACAGAGATCCAATTAGAATTGATTTAACAATAGTTGGACATTATAATTTGAAGGTTTTTCAAATGGATGAAAAATCATTTTTCCTGAATAGTTTTATTGAAGAAGAGATTTATGTTCAACATTTCCACCTGGTTATGAGGCATGTGGACATTAAAATAAAGTATGTAAAAATAAAAAAGGTAGTATATGGTTTGAAACATGCATCTAGGACACACTATAATTGAATTGGTTTAAATATGTTATGAAAAAGATTCATTAAAGTCTAGTGAAACCACACTGTATATTAAAATTGATGGGAAAAGTTAAATTGTGATGCTTTACTTGTATTTTGATGTTTTAATTTTCAACAATAATATGTATGTAGACGTATTCAAGTTATTAATTAAGGAATAATTTGAGATGATATTCGATTTTGATGAGATACTTCTTCGGCATTGGAGTTTTTTTTTTGGGAAAAAATGGCAAAGCCATTATATTTAATTTATATAACTTTTTACACTACTCCAGTGGGGCTCAGGGGGGAAAGGAGGGAAGAAAACCCCCCATCCCATCCCATGAATCTAAAATATAGAATTTTACAAAATGCCCATTATGGCCACCATGACAACCAAGAACAAAATGTGCCAACACCTTAACTAAACTAAAATACAAGATACTCTAAAATATGAAGTCGTTATGTACAACAAAAAAACCCAACGAGCATGAAGAGCATGACAAAATGCTTCCATCGAAAACCTAATTTTCACAAAACACTACCACCGAACACCAAATTTTCTCATCAAAAACCAAGATAAAACCCCACAAGAAATACAGAGAAAAAACTATCAACTGAGAATCGACGGATCTCCCAGCTTGCCCTTGCCTTTGGTCGAAGCACGCCCAACCCGACAAGTCATGGAAGAAGCAGCCGAGGGTGACCATGGGGGAAATAAGGGGGAGAAGCTACCATGCCATAATTCTCCACATATGCGAGGATACTAAAAGGTTATCAAATAGTAGAAAAGCAATTTCCACAACCCCATTCAGGAGAACGTTCATGAACTTTGCTACTTCCCTCTTGTAGTGTTGGAGATCTCAGCCCTCCAATGCCAGCTTCAGAGTTTCATACAAGCGCACAACCTCTTCTTATTGTCTAGGTGGGAAGGAGTTAAAAGGCCTTCAATCCATGCGTTAGATCCCTTTAGAGAGTACCCTCTGAGTGCCATGTGGAGCTCCTCATCTGAAACAAATTTTGGTTTGAGCATCTTTTTCGCCATTTTCATAAACACTTTGTAGTCTAGAATCATGTCATACCACTTTGAGAGGAAAATCGAGACCACCTGGGAGAGGGAAATGTGCTTGGGGGTATCGAGACCAGAATGTCATCACCGATTATGTTCCTAATCGCCCCCAGAATGTCACCCGAGAGTGATTTGAAGGCGACTTTCATATGCCTACCCAAATAGCAGCCTGATAATGGGCGTTCCCAGCCTTTCATTTGCAAAGAAATCCTTAGATTAAGCCATATATCATCCATGATTATAGAGTATAGAGCCTACAAACACTAGCAACAGAGGAGATAAGAGTAAACTGCCAAGAATGATTGCAAAAACAGAAAGATTAAGTAGCCCATTAAGACATAGAACTTCATCATTAGTAAAAAAAGGTGAAGAGGAGCCATAAATAAGGTCACACACATGAAATATCAAAAAAATATTGATATCCTACATTTCCACAAAGTAAATAGGATGCCTCAGACAGTAGAACTTTTACTTTGTCCTTCCCTATATACTCCAACTCCATTCTGAGTGCCATGACATTTGCTGAACTCATCTCCCACACAAAATGCAACTTGGGCCAAGCACCAATTCCAAGGACACGACTTTGTGATAAAAGAAAGATTTAAGTGTGATCCATATCCCTTTGAACATGTGATGCAACGTGGTATACTGACATAAAAAACCTTTACATACAAATAGAATGAGATAGAAAACTATGTAAGATGAAATTCCTTGCTCCAACCCACTATAAGCCCCTAGCATACATTACAAATGACATTAATCTTTTAAGAAAATTAGAAACCTATCCCACTGCACCGTCATATAGTCTGATTCCTAGTCCACCTCAACCCCATCCACCCCCAGATTAGAGAGCTAGACAACAAACCTATTAGCCTCTGTATAACAATACGAGATAGTGTATGATGAGAGAAATAGTAGGAGTTTGACCACTTCTTGTAAGACATATTGAAGTTCCCAGTTTAATGAGAATTTGGATGATAAAGAGGAGATAATAAGGAGGGAATCACCTTCAATGTGCAGATTTGTTACTCCTAAATGGATTGCCATCCTGACCCCACATAAGATATCCCTAGCCTTGGCCATGTTATTTGATCCATCTAGAAGCCTACAGTGGGAAGCTACCATGATAGATTTATCCACCCTCCTAAGAATAAAACCCATGCCATATTTTTTGGTATTACCTTTACAAGAACCATCAAAATTTAGTTTAATGTGATGAGAATCAGGGGGAATCCACTTGATGTCTTTTTTGACTTATTTTTAGGCATTTTCCCAATAAGTACCCCTTTGAATGGAATAGCAATGTATTTACACTTATTTAGTATAGCACTATCAAAGGATGAAAAGGTAGATGAAAGTGCCTTAACCTTAGAGACATGTGCATTAACCATTTCTGACACATATTTCTCCACTATTATGCATACCTTAGCCACCTAAGAACTCTTTTTTTCTAAAACTTATTTTGTTTCTCTCCCACCACAAACACCACACTACTCCAGCTGGAATAACTCACCAAATTACTGAAAAGAAAAAATCATGATGTGGTAAAGGCTACTATTGAAGAATCTTGTTTAGTGTGATGTGGAGGGGGCCTTGCCACCCAAGTTTACTCAATGACCATTTCCATACTTCTTGTGAAAATCACAACCTGCCAGTAGATGATTGGAGTGCTCCAATACCTTACTATGCAATAAGAAGGGGAAGGTGTCAGTGATGCCAAGACACTTTAGGCATGTACTTGATAAAATCCTATCTTGAATGGCCAACCACAAGTAGACTCCAATTTTAGGCAGAATTGCGTTATGCCAAGAAAACTTAAGAATGGGGTTGGAGGTATTGGAACTTGTGACCAAAGATTTATATCCCTCTTTACTGAATATCAGTCTGAATTACTTTTGGTCCAGATCAACCTATCTAGATCACCATTAATAAACATGAACCTTTCCTTTAAAATACCCTCTAGCTCCAATCTCTGTGATGTGGGAATGGGTGAATGAGATAAGTCCTTCTATTTGACCCCCCCCCCCATATATATACATAAGGTAATCAACTTCTCTCACCCCCAAAACTATTCCAAAATGATTCTACCCTGCTGGAGATTCATAAAAGTGGATAGTTGAGAGAAACCATTCCATGAGTCTTGCCAAAACAGAGCCTGATTTCCAGAGTTGATTAACCAAGATAGATGGGGAAGGATGATAACTCTGCTTTTAACAATGAAATTCCACATGACTGCCTGAGAAGGGGGATTTCTGAATGAAAATTTTTTTTCGGATCATATGAATCAAGATATTTGACTCTGATGAGATTAGCCCAAAGGCTATGTGGGCACTCATACATTTTTCATGACATCTTTGCACCTAGACTAAGATTTCTTTCAAAAATTATATGGAAGCCTAAACCCCCGCTATCTTTAGGTTTACAAAATATTATTCCAGGAAACCAGTGCTACCTTATTCTTGTCGTCCATATTACCTCTCCAAATGAAATTCCTCAAACATTTCATTATACTCTTCATCACCCTCAGAGGAGCAAGGATAACTATCATAATATAGTTGGGGATAGAACTGAGGACAAATTTTGCCAATAAGATTCTACCTGCCAAAGAGAGCCACCTTGCTTTCCAAGACACAATTCTTTCTTTAATACTAGATAAGACTCCATCCCAAAATGCAATCTTGGCCTTACCTTGGAAGAAAGGGATGTCGAGGTACTTGCATGGGGTTTTGCGCAACTAAAAATCCAAAGATATGTTGAATAACTCTACAAGCTTTAGAATTAATGTTAAAAAGATAGATTTTAGATTTCACCATATTCAATTTATGCCCTAAAGCCTCACAGTGTTCTGACAGCATATTCTTGATAACTCTTGATTACTTAACACATCCTTTTCCAAATAATAGGGAACCATCTGCAAAAAGGGTATGTGAGATAGCTAGCTAGGATTGTCTGATACAAAGACCTTCCCACAAGCCTAAAGATCTTTTGAAGGAAATAAGTCTACTGAGCCTGTAAACTAGAATAATAAAGAGGAAGGGAGAAATGGAATCCCCATGTCTAAACCTTTGAGATGAAGAGAAGTAACCACACGGAGTTCCATTAACCATAACAGAGAAATTCGCTCCCGAAATGCAAGACATGATCCATTTGATCCATTTTTTTTTATCAAAACCTATTTTGTCCATAACTAAACTCATAAATTTCCAATTGACCCTGTAATATGCTTTGGTCATATCCAATTTGAGGATCATTGCCAAAAAAACCTTCTTCCTTAATGGAATGTAGCACTTCATGAGCTATTAGGGCCCCTTCTATAGTGTCTTTCCCTGGAACAAAACCACCTTGTTGTTCTAAAATGATTTTAGGAATCATTTTCCCAGCCGAGTGGCTATTGTCTTTGAGAATATTTGGTAATTGGAGTTGCATTAGGAAATTGGTTGGAAGTCTGCAAAGGAAGAGGGATGCTGGCATTTGGGGATAAGAGTAATGGTTGTGTTGTTGAACTGCTTGAAAATACAAGCGTGTCTTTTTGATTCTTCAATTGCCTTAAGAATATTAGTGCCCATGAAATCCCAAAATTTTTGAAAAAATAAAGGAGTACAACCATCTGGCCCTGGCACCTTATAAACATTCATGGAAAAAATTGAGGACCTTACTTCTTCCAAGGAAAAGGAAGCCATCAAATCCTTATTATCCATATGTGAGAAAATATTGGGGATACAATTTAGAATGTTGGGAGCCTGGTTGATGACATTATTTTTCCATTAGTATGCAAAGAACACGTTTGGTAAACATACACCGAAAGACAGGACAAAGAGAAAACCAAAAATGTAGATATAAGAGATCACCGAAAACTGCTAATTACAAAGAAAACCGAAGACACAATTTTGTGTGTAAACCGGAAATGCAAAATGGAAAGGATGAAAAGGAACCTGAAAGTAGAACCTGATAAGTAGGTCATAGTGAAAATTGGGAGAATAGTCAAAGAGGAACCCAAGAGACAATTCAAGAAGGAACAATGAGAAACAGTCTAACTGACTTCAGAGCATAACTGACTGACAAAAACCGAAATTCAGTTGCAGCCCACAAAAAGTGGATCTGATCTCCACGTCAGATAAAATAGTCATGTTCTATTTATAGAGTCTTGATTTTTTTTTAAAACCATTTCTTTAGGGACAAGAAACATTAATGTAAGTGCTTTAATCAGTCTAACTAATTTAAAACACATAGACTAGGAGATCAAGGTAAAGTTGTAAACCTGTGATCTTAGAGTTTATTTTGTTTTATGTAAAACTTGATTAGGTCAATCTATCTTATAAATAGATGTTGAAATCATTCAAAAAAATGGGATGTGAGAATGGATGAGAGGATGAATGAAGCATACAAGCACATCTATGGATTGGATTGAAATTTTCAAGAACCAGAACAACAAAAGGTGAATTTGGTTATCAAGAACCAAGAACAGAGACTACCGAGCATCAGAGGTATTATGCAATTACATTAGGTGATATAATTATACATGTAATGTTTAATGGATCTATAATAAGAAATAGGAGATTGCATACACCAGGTCAAATTGTAATTTTCTTACATTCTAACAAGTGAAGAAAAGTGTAAAAATCCTTTTAAGGAAGGTGGATTTAACCATCCAACTATAAATCTCTTAACTGAGTGCACACTAAATAGTGTTGCTAAAGCTCTTAACTGAGTAGAATTTAATAGGTCTCCATAGATACTCTTAACTGGGTAGATCATCAGAAGTGATCAAATTGTAAGCCTTAATCGACCCCTTCCAATCAGAAGATAGTGAAGAATTTGTGGGTGCCATCCCCACCATAGTTTTTACTTCCTAACAGGAGTTTTCTGCAATATCATATCTTCTGTTATGTGTCAACCACTTTCATGAATGTTTCTATGAATTTTCACATGTTTGATTAAGTTTATGAATTGATAAATCTTACATCAAGATAGTATAGAATAGACGGTTGGATAAACAATTGATTACCTAAAGGATAAAGGTTAAAAGATACAAAATTTCTAGTGGTATTGATTCACCCCTCCCCTCTCAGTACACACTTCCCATTAATTCTAACAATTGGTATCAGAGCTATGTCTCTTATCTGGAAGAGCTTAAAGGCTTATGAGAAAAGATCGTACAATGGAGAAGTACAGACTTGACAAGAGTATAGAGAATCAGAAGCTACAAATTATGATCTTCTTTGAGAAGTATTAAGAAGCTAGAATCAAGATGAGACAACTGCTAGATGAAAGAAAGATTATGGCATCTCACTGTAATGAAATAGATTACCATGAGGAAGAGATACCATATTTCTTTGAGTCTTCAAGATCAAATACAAGAAAATCACTAGACACATCAGAAGAAAGCATTGCAAGCCTAAATGAAATCAATCAACATCTGGCTAGACAAGTGAAATATTTGCAAATCGGTCAAGAGAAACAAATGGTAAGAATGATTGATTTCATGAACAGTGCTAGACAAGTTGAGCAAGAAATAACACTAGCTATTGATGATAGAAGGAAGATTACTGAAAAGCTATAGAGAAAGACTTTGAAATACAAATACTTAAGAGTGTCATCATGAGATTAAAAATATGATTATTCTTATGAATCAAGAGGCAAACAAAATGAATGTTGAACTCATTGAAAGAATAGAAGCTATCGGTGAGCTAAGGGAAGAAAATGAAAATTTGAAAGAAGAACTCATAATTCAGAAGCAACACAATGAAATTATCAAGAAAGATGAAGAAAGCAATAAAAAAATGGATGATTTTCTTGATGGACAATGAAAAATCAACAACAACACTGGTCTAGGCTATAGAAAGAATGGAGAATCACCCAATCAAGTTGATCCAAAGAATGTCTATGCAAATCCAAGACCAAGAAAGTTGACATGCAATCACTGTAGAAAGAAAGGCCACACATCAAATGTATGCAGAGGCACAATGAAAGGTATTCCTAAATCCACATCTTGATTCATAGGATTTTGTTATAAATGTAACAAGAAAGGACAAAAAGCATATGAATGTAAGTCTGAGATGAAATAACCAAAGAAGGAAACCTAAATCAAAAAATATTGTCCTACTTGCAAAATGAATGGGCACACAACTCTTGAATGTTGGAAAAAGAAAAAGAAAGCATGGAAGCCTAAAGGTCAAGAAACTCCCTATCAACCTGAAAGAGTCGATAACCAGTATGTATGGCATTACAACACATGGAAAAATTGTACAACATGTGGAAGATTTGGTCACATTGTTGTAAACTATATGAGACAGCGGACAAGAAATCCTAGAGGTTGGACTAACCCCGGAACAACATGCTTACACTGTCATAAAGTTGGTCATCTCAAGAAATACTGTAGAGATCCAATGACAGAGACCAACACACTTCCAAATGGAAACACCATTGAAGACTTCCAGAGAATGAGAGACAAAATGTGGAGAAAAGCTTCAAACAATGATGAAGCTGGACTGAGAAATGAAAATGGTGACACCCCATCCAATGGATCTGGTGATATTACCATCCCCAACTAAGCAAAATAAGTAAGTATGGAACTGCATTACACTAAGTAGTATTTTACATCAGTTTCATAATATGTTGATGAAATGCCAAATTAGCATAAGTAAATATGCATCATGATATTACTTGTTAAAATCTATGATAAGTATTCTATCGGGCAATGCATACCGAAATCCACCAATATATGCTCAAAGATAAAATTGCCTACACTTACCGAGAATCGTCGGTTAACATGTAAAAGAAAAGTTTCTAGTGTAAACTGAGACTCATCGGTAATCAAGCAAGTTGAATGAGATATGTTCGTAAAACACTGAAACCCGTCGGTAAAAGCAAAGAGTTAGACAACTGCCCCAAAGCATCACATTGTCACCGAAGAGAGAAGTTAATGTTCAAACCAATGACTCCATCTTCACACACCGAGGAGTGGTTGAGCATTAATGATTCACTTGTAGGGAAAACGTATAAAAGGGCAACAGAAGGGTTTCATTCTTCACCAACGAACAAAGCAGAGTGACGAGAGTGAAATTTGAGCACAAAGCGATAGAATCATAGAGCAACTTCAACTCAACCTAGAGCACTCCAAAAAATTAGTGACCACTACAGGTGTAAATATTAAGTTCCTACGACAATTGAGAACTATTTTTTACACATTTTTTTTCAAAAAGCCCTAAATATATGAAATAATGGCCATGAACTCAAGAACCACCAAAAAATGAAGAAAATCAAGGAGGATAAGGATAAAATTATCAATAATTCTACCTATGAGGAACCTCACTAAAATATTTTACCTGAGGTTGCATCACAACCCGACAATGATGGAGCATTCTCATGAATACCAGCTAGGGTTTTTCTCGTCAAAGACGTACGAGCATACATCCACTGCAAGATTGCAGAATTGGTGACTTAGAGGTGGCACAAGCTTTCAAGAAGCTATGTAATGAGGATGGATGCATAAAATATGAACACAAATAGATAGAGGTGAAAGGGCTCACCAATGCCCTATTGTTCCTGAAGGTATTCAAAACTGAGTGGATTCAGTAAGTACTGAGCCGAATGCACAATCACAAGCTATGGATGGATGAGCCTAAAATGATAACCCAAGATGCTATCCATGCAGTCATCAATTACCCTATAACTGATAAGGAAAGGCATTAAAACACCCACCCAAGGCTGAGATTGAAAAGAACACAAGAGCCAAGTGTGATGGCAGAGGACTAAAGGTATCCACTATCACCGATATTGAATTGAAATTTGGAGCATGTGTCCTAGGCTACAAATTCTTTCAAGCTGCAGGATGAACAACAACATCTAGAGCAGTGGATACAGCTTATAAGATTGTAAATAAAGGTACTCAGTTGGATCAATCAAAACTTCTACTTAACCAACTAGAAGAAAACTTGAGAACAATAAGAAATGCAAAGACAAATACATGTAAGTTTGGCTCACTTATCATGTGCATTTTCTTTTACTTCCAAGAATCATTTCCATCAGTAGGAGATGTAAAATGGGATACCACAAGACCAGTCACCATGCAAATCAGTGAATACATAACATCAGTGGGAGACAACTTTGAAATAGTCATGGATGAGTACTTTACAGGATTCAAGGACCGAATGCAGAAAAGAGTAAGGATCCTTGAGAAACTTATTGAGAAATTCAAAAATGATATATGTTTTATGGTTGGCACCCAAAACACATACATCAAGCCTATTATACCAAGGACAACATGGTTAAAACATTTAGAATATGAATTAAATATTGATCAAGCATCCAATGCAATCGATGCATTGATAAATGAACCATTAGACAAGACACAACCAAAGTTTGGAACTTATGAAGAGGCCAAATCAAGAATCAAAACCAGCTTGGTTGTAAAGAAAATTGACAAGAAGAAAGATAAAATGGTTAAGAATTTAAAGAAAAGATTGTCGGTTACAGAGGAGAGAAATGAAAAAAAGGAAGAAACACAAGGATAGTCACCCATTGGTGAGGCTGAGAAGGTAAGTGACTCTGAGTCTACAGAGTCAGATACTCCACTACCAACACTTGTTAAGAATCCAAGAACCATGGCTGCTTCAAGAACAAGAAGCCAAATAGATAAGGACTCAAGTCCTTCACCCTTGAAGAAAGGACAAGTAAGAACCTACAAGAGGAAACTAGCTACACAGAAAAGAGAGCCAACAAAGAGAAGGCTCATTAGAACCAGGGAAAATATTGAGGACACAGAACAAGATGAAGGTGTTCAAGAAGAGAAGATCAAGATACCTAAAATAGTTGATGAGGTATGTGCACACATGATCAAATCAGGTAATGAAAATAGTAGGAAGGTCAAGCAATGGTTAACATTGGATCCTGTGGATCAAAATAAGATTGAGGAGCCAATCATTGAAATGATGCATATACCATTACCTCCCAATACAACTGGCAGACAGAATGCCCAAAGAACTTCAAGATATACTATCAGCAAGATGGGCTTTTGCCTTGCACTCCGAGAAAGAAATCAAGGAAAGAGCCCTAGTATCAGTCATGCCTCCTGAATCCAAAATGGAGGAAATCAAAGCAATTATGAAGGCTCATTCCAAAAGGTTCTCATCAAAGATGAGAGCCTACAAACTGCTAAAAGGACGTCTACTAGAGTTAGACTGAAAAAGTGAAGCCGAATGGAGAAAAATACTTGATATTCCTGAAAAGGAAACAAGTCCCAAGCCACAGAGAGATCCAACCGAGAATTGAGATATCAAAAATGATCAAGCTACTAAGGAAACACAACCAATCATCATCACAGATGTTGAATTGGACAAGGAGGAGCTGAACACAAAAGGAAACAAGGATATGGATTTTGCAGATGAAATATGGTCAGACACCACTATGGACAACATTGTGGATGACATAGTCATTGACATAACCGATGATCCAGAAAAAGAAATACAAAAAGATGAAGGTGTCACTGTTACCAAGGACAACACCGACGAATAGGACACTACATTTGACACTTCACAGGTGAACATTTCAAGCAACATGCCAATATTGATGTAAGCTATCAATATACTTCAAGAAAAAGACAAATCACCTGACAAAGATTCAAGTATTCCCGAGGATGCAGGGGATCAATGAAAGAAAGACAACACCGATGAATAGAATGTCATCGGAGACACTCATATTTTATCTGAAACTAACAAGGATACAAAAGGAGATTTATAGCAAACAGATGGAGACAACACTAAGAAGGATGGACAGACAAAGGAAGATGAAGTAGATAAGGGTACTGATGAAGGAGAGAAAACAAAATATGACATTCCTAAGGTAACCAAAAAAGTTTCTAAAGATAATGTAAAGGTTAATGTGGAGATGTCTACTCAAAACTGACAAGATGACACTGAAGCATAGTAGCAAAAAGAGGCAATACCACAAATCACTTCATCCAGCACAATAGACAAAGCCAAGAAGATGGCTATGGTTCTACACTTAAGTGAAACTCGGAAGAAAAAGAATAAATCCAAAAAGAGTAAGTTAGAAGTAACTCTAGACGAGATCATTGAGATACCCAAATGTGACCCAACTACACTTGACTACGAAGCACTAAAAGAATACGGTGAAATATGCCAGAGGAAGGCACTCCAGGAGAAGTTGAGAAAGTAGCACTGAGACTCCATGGTACTAGAAACAACTAGGGACATCTTGCACTATATTGTACCCGAAGGTGATTTTGATCAGGGGTATGTGCAAGATCATGAGGGGCCAAACTATGCCCTTAAGTGGCAATGAAAAATCAGCAAATCAGGGTTAGTCAAATTAACATAAAAATTTCAACTAGCTATCAACCTAATATCAAAATGTTGTAAGAATAGAATCTGTACAAAATTTAATGTAGTTTCTAAACTAGTAGGCCTTTTTTGAAAAAAAGTTAATATGATTGGTGAAAAGTATAGATTTTAATGCAGTAGTACAGAAATTTTAGGGAAAAATAAGAAGTAGGTGTATGTTTGACCACCTTAATCATAACCAAATGATAATACTTTATATATAAGTAGTAGACTCATGTCGGGATGTGACGTATATTTTTTAGTAATTTGATTCAAAAAAAATTATTAATTATGAATTTTTTGCTACAACATTTTTAGAATAAAAAACTCATGTGTCTGACCACCTTAACTCATTGAAAACTTTACAAAATTAAAAAAAAAAAAATTCCCTTATAGTAGGCGAAGCATAAAATGTGACGCATTTTTGGATTTCAAAAATGTTATACCATCTGAAAGTTATAGTCATTTTTCAATCAGTATATAAATAAGCACTTTTGAGGTAACTCGATTAGAAAATAACTAATAATTACTTACCGAATTCAAAATTTGACAGCAATTATATCAATAGAAAGCTTATAATCTCCTTAAGATACCCTTTTTGTTTCATCAAATTTGGGTAAAAAAAGTCGTCAGCTACATGGTCGAAGTCTGGAACTCAGAGAAACAGGGGAAAAACACTTTTTTGTGACATTTGTATAGTTGACCATGTAGGTTTGGTGCACAAAGCAATACCGAGCCTAATTGGGTACCCGATACCTGAAAATGTCGGCATAATTTTGATTTTAAAATTTTCTCTCCCCTTCATCCCTCTTAATTTTTTTCCAACCCCTTTCTCCCTCCCATTTCTCCATCCTTCATATGATATATTATATATCAAAATATATATATTAGATTATATATTATATATTATATATTATATAATATCTATTATATATTAAATATTATATAATATACATTTTACATTAAATATTATATAATATATATTAATATTAAATGTTACATTATATATCATATATTATATATTATTTTATATGTATTATATATTAATATGTATTTTACAATATATCACATAATATTTTTATATTTAAATTGTATGTAATATATATTTTATATTATTATTATTATTATATATATATATATATATATATATGCATGATACAATATAATATATATAGTAAAAACTATATATTCAATATGATATGTATTATATATTATATATAAAATGTTGTTGTATATATAATAAAATCAAGTATAGTATATATAATATATATTATATAGGACATATTAATATATAGGTTAATTACACCTGTATAAGGCATCCAAAAGGTTTCCAAAGGGGTCATACAGGGGTCCTAACGCTTGACAAAGTGTACTAGGACCCCTTAGGTCCCTTTGTAACCCTGAAAACACATTAGAACACTCAAGTGTGTCCCAAGGGGTCGTACGACCCCTTGGGACACACTTTAGTGTTGAAATGTGTCTAAAGGGGTCATGGGGACTTCCTAGGGGTCCTAAAGCATAAGAAGTTGTACTAGGACCCCTTAGGTCCCTCTGTGACCCCCGAGGACACAATTGAGTG
Organism: Thuja plicata; assembly: GCA_018584345.1. NCBI lineage: Eukaryota > Viridiplantae > Streptophyta > Pinopsida > Cupressales > Cupressaceae > Thuja > Thuja plicata. The sequence goes on from MU226489.1 coordinate 834,587, forward strand.
TTCCAATATGTTCTTAGGGGTCACTAAGGGACCTAAGGGGTCCTAGTATACATTATCATGTGTTAGGACCCCTAGG
>MU226489.1:864682-928499 GCA_018584345.1 Thuja plicata
TACTGTCTTGTATTTTCCAAAAGAAACTAGTGTATTTCCAATCTCATTTGTGCTCTCTAGATGGTGACATATCTACAACTTTCTCATACCACCACATGCACTACAAGATCCATTCAAACACATCATCTTGCAACCATCATCTCAAATTCATAATACACTTGACATAAAATCTCTTGATGACTTAGGAGGTGCTTGAACACCACATTCCTATAAAATAGTGTTAGTGTGCAAAGTACAACAAACATGATGATATATATCATAATGCATGGAAAATTTAATATGTACCCTACAACAACATGTAGTGCACCATGATTAATCTTGACGTAAAAGGGTTTTATAATTTCAAAAAATCTTTAACTAATTTTTATTTGAGGAAAACTTTGGAGGAATCTTTCATAAAAATGTGTTTTTGTCATATCCAAAAAAAATTTTGGATGTGGCATACGATTTTCAGATCCGATTCTCCTCCTAACAATGTCTCTTTGGTTGGGTGAAACCCTTGTGTTGTCATGCCAAAAAATTTCAATTAATGTAATTAATGCATCAACAACAACCTTGTCCTTGCGTGGGAGTATAGCTGATAATGACCAAAGAGAATTAGTGTTTGGATCCTCAATTTTGTCTTGCCTTTGTAAGGCTCTCTGTAATGTTGATCTACCTATCCTTAATGACTTTCTTATTTTTCTTACTATACAATATTTTTTCATTTTCTTTCTCATTATAGTTCATGTGAGGACACCTCGAGTAACATTGGCTTCTTTACTCCGTGATTGTGAACCAATGGCTTGGTATGCATTTAATAGATTTCTCACAATGGTTCTCCCAGTACTATTTTCAGATGTTCTCAACCCCACAGTTGTCATTGTCTCTCTAAATTTCAGATTCTTAATCATTTCAACAACTACTTGACATCTTCCACTTTGATTTAATTTTCCAAAATAGTTATTCCAAATATTTTTAACAATACTTAGATACAATTACTTTCTGACATTTTATCATGCATTGGCCTCAAAATATTTTCATCAATGTCAATTAGAAACTTTGGTTTTCTACGAATTATTCTAGGAGGTGTTAACACTGCTGCATGCTCTACATTTTCATTAGATGAATTAGATGCATTTATCCCCATCATTTCAATTGGTATATGTTGATGATTTTCATTTTTATTATGTGCATTTTGTTCATTAATGACATCAAATTGAAATGGTGCATTTTTCACATTAACATTAACATTAACATTTTCATTTTCATCACTTATGTTTCTTGCATTTGATGATTTACCTTGTCATTTTCTCCTCGTGCGCTCCCTTTGTCTTTCCTTGTCTATCTCTCGTTGTTCAATTGTTCCTCTTTTATTCTTTCCCATTGTTCTTATTGGACGGACCCTATGAATAATACCATAAACATAGAATAACATCTGAACATCAAATCCAAAAAATAAGAACAAATCAACCATTTTATTGAAATGAGAACTTACAATGAAAAATAACATTAAAAACACAAATTTCAATCATTGCAAAGAAAAAACATGCAAAAAAGTGCAAACTTGTCTATTCCTGGCGTAAAACAATAGAAAAATAGTTGTGGGACCTCAAAACAACTTGTAATGACTATTTTAAGACTGTTGAAGCAAGCAAAGCTCCTAATTCCACATAACCCGATTGGGTTACAAGAACATAAAGGCTCAGTGCTCCTAATTACTCAGAACATGATCGGGTTATGATAACATAATGACTCAATGCTCCTAATTACTTAGAACCTGATTGGGTTCTAAAAAAATAAGAATAAAGGAGGATTGAGAGAGAGAGAGATAGAGAGAGAGAGAGAGTAATTTTTACTTCTTCATAACCCGATCGGGTTTTGAAGAAGTGAAAATTGTGCGTTTTATTCTCCAGAACCCAATCGGGTTATGGAGGAGTTGAAAATGTACTTTTTTATTTTGAGAACCCAATCGGGTTATTTGAAATTTAGAAACCTGATCAGGTTATGGCTTTGGAAGAGCTTTGGAAAATGGCCCAAAGGCTTGGAGGCTCAGTTTCCCTCCATTTTTGTTCTCTTAGATGTTTTTTTCATCTTCTAAGATGAATTCTGGACTTTATCTTCATCAGGTTTGCAATTTTTCAAATGGGTAGCTCTATAATTTTCACCATAATCTCATACGTCTTCTTAGCTCTCTAACCATATAAAGTTTTCTATTTTTGGACAACATTAGCATAGAAAATTTTAATTTTCTTTAACAGTGTCTTGATTGTCCTCATAGACATATGTCTACCATTTTTTTAATAACTTTTGAAATACTTAATAAAATTACAACAAAAATTACATATTATTGTTCTACACTTGATTCTATACACTTTTTAAAAAAAAAATTCATTTTCAATTATTTTGATGCAAGTTATGCCCAACGCACGAATAGGTACCAAATTTTTCAGGATGCGATCACTTCAAAAAATCACAGAAAAAAATACTCATTGCAAAATTACAAAAAAATAGACAACTTCTATATATCATTCTTACCTATCATCCTACCAAAGGGATTTTAAAAATATTGAATATAACTATACCTTTTGTACCACGCACGGAAACAGTTATGTTATGTTTTTCCAAAAAAATTAGGAACATGTTTTCATGCACGCGAGGTTTGACCCTCTTAATCTTATCGGTTTAAAAAAATAGTGTTTTAGAAATTAGATTCAAAGTACTATAATGTTTATTTTTTACAAATCTTCTTATTTTGAGTGCATGACCCTCAAACTCCTGTTCCAAGTTCAAGTTTACCCGATTTCAGAATAAATGTGTCTACTTATACCCCCTTTTTGGTCCACAACTTGGTGCACACACCCACTAATGGGTACATAATTTATAATATACCGTATAGCTGTCAAGGCTAAATGAAATGGCCAAAATTGTGGAGTCATCTACCTATGTCAACTCCTCATCTATCATCGACTGAACATAAATGGACAAATATATATACATAAGTGCATGCAATCATTAAAACTAATCTAAATAAATAAATTATTTTTAAATTAAATAAGTCATGTGACAAATTTATTTATAATGTTTAATCTTACCATATCAATAGGACTCCATGGCTCTGCGTACCCCTTCTCAGCACTCTCATGAGATGTAGATGCTCCATGAGGTGTTGTAGCCTATGTAACTGCATCTCCTATATCCTCCTCATCAATAGCATACTGATATTTATCAGCATCAATAAATGGTCTGAGGCACAAATTCTTTCACATAATGCAAGTATGGGGCACACATACGTGTCAACTGCTACCAGATGTCAGTGTGCCAACATCATCCACACTAGGAGGCAACAATGACCTTGTCTGCATGATCAACTAATCACTCAGCAAGTGAATGGCCCTAATACTCTGTGAGGCAGCCTCTGCAATGATATCTAGATGCTGCACTGGAGAAGGGGGTGAGACATTAGTGGGGGGACAAAGGTAATGGCCTTTTTACGCTGGGCAAATGGCCTAGTCTAAGGAGCTCCTCCGCCTATGCCCATGTTGGGCCTTATGCTCCAATAATTAACATTGTGACCGAGCACAAATTCAGCATACAATTTTTTTATGAAATAGAAAGGGAGCTCCAAATTGCTATGGGGTGGTTTATCAAAAACCATCGACCAGCGATTCCAAAATTGTGTACGAATTACATCGTTTGTGCACCATTTAATTGATAATTTGGAATTTTTGTGGTCAACTTTTAATCTGGTTTTAGGATTCACAAAAAGGGAGGAAATATCTTCTTTAGTTATATTAAGGGTTGCAACCCCGTCATGGTCAAGCCCATCATCAAATTTGACATGCATATCATCACACCAATGAAGAGCAACATTATGTTGTTGCGTAAGTGTGTCAATGTTTTCAACAATAGTATTTAGGGTGGCAAGAATGGGACCTAATGTAGGTATATTCTGATGTGTTTTGGAATCCCCGTATAGTTTTCAAATTATCTTGTATCAAATCCTCTAAAGATCTAGGGTTTTGAAGTGATCCTGGATTGTTTTGGGGATCGTTATTTGGTGGGGGAAGGTTATTTTCTTCATTGTTGTCAGCCATGCCTGATTAAATAAAAAATAAATATAAACTTGAAATTGATTTCATATATATTACAAAAACCAATACAAAACCCTATTTCAACCAAAATGACTACATTTAACATCAAAATGAAATAAATTAATAAAAAATATACCAAGAATTTACTTACCGTATATATTGCAGAGTCAAACTTGTTGTTAGAGAAATTAGGTACCCAAAAATATCATGTATAGGATATATAGAGCCATTTTCAATCCCAAAACGATGAGACAAATAAGGAAAATAGCTCGCGGGTTTTGATTTATGCCACAGGTTTCAGGTACCCAATTTTTTTGGGTACTCGAATAGGCTTGTGATATGGTGACAGGTTTTCCCAAGTGTACTGACACCTAGGCCTACTAAAAAGTCAACAAACATTTTCATGCACTTTTGGATGACTGAAAAGTGGATTTTTTTACATCGCTACTTTTTGGTCCCTCATGATCTTGCACATACCCTCAGAATAAACCGATCCTTGATCAACTAGCAACTCTCACTAAAGCCATTACAACATAGAACATTGATGCAAAGAAGGAAATTGAAGAGAAAGTAGAGCAGAAATATCAGCACAAACTTGTTGAGAAAATAAGCAAAGAAGTGTTAGTAAACAAGGTAAAGCTTTCAGAATTCATCAATGAATTAGATCCAATAATTGTTGAAGCTATTTGCTTGATCCAAAAATTGAGCACAATTGAAAAATTCACTAAGGAGCATAGTGATAAGATAGAAAATTTAGATTCTGATCTAGCTACTAGTGCTAAAGGTTTAACCACTGAGGATAATGCACTCAAATTGCATTATGAAAAGATTGTTGATACAAAAAGGTTAAGGCAGGAACTGTGGGAAGCAGAAACACAATTCAGGGAAGAGGTCATCGAGCTCCAGGCTCAAATTCTACCAAATCTTACACTACTTCAACAACATACCAGTTTAGCAAGACAACTGATAGCAACCCGTGAGATGTCTGTAGCAAGCAACATCTACGATATGCACTCAAGGATTACACTCGAGCACATGGCTCTAGACAACCTACAGGACCAATCGGAGAAGATGATGGAAGACATGAAGTCTTCACACTCTCACATTTTTTATAAGATATAAGGTATACACTTTTGCCCTTAATATCAAAGAAGGGGGAAAATAATGATATGTATAGATAGGAAACTATACAGTACTACAACAAACGGAAAAAAAGGAGGAGTATAATGATATACCAGCATATACATAGGGGGAGTCGTGAAATGAATAAGGAATATATATGATGTACATACTAATCATTTTTGTTAGTATTTTGCACATATCAGTTTTTTATACTAATGTCAAAGGGGAAGATTGATGACATTATTTTTCCATTAGTATACAAAGAACACTTTTGGTAAACATACACCGAAAGACGGGACAAAGAGCAAACCAAAAATGTAGATATAAGAGATCATTGAAAACTCCTAAGTACAAAGAAAACCAAAGACATAATTTTGTGTGTAAACCAAAAATGAAAAATGGAAAGGATGAAAAGGAACCTGAAAGTGGAACCTGACAAGCAGGTCATAGTGCAAACTGAGAGAACAGTCAAAGAGGAACCCAAGAGATAGTTCAAGAAGGAACACCAAGAAACAAGCTAATTGACTTCAGAGCATAATCGACCGACAGAAACCAAAAGTCAGTTGCAGCCTGCAAAAAGTGGATTTGACCTCCATGTCAGATAAAACAATCATGTTCTATTTATAGAGTCTTGGTTTGTTTTTAAAACCATTTCTTTAGGGACACAAAATATTAATGTATGTCCTTTAATCAGTCTAACTGGTTTAAAATACATGGACTAGGAGATCAAGGTAAAGTTGTAAACCTGTGATCTTAGAGTTAATATTATTTTATGTGAAACTTGATTAGGTCAATCTATCTTATAAATAGATGTTGCAATCATTCAAAAAAATAGGATGTGAGAATGGATGAGAGGATGAATGAAGTAGAACCAGAAATCTATTGACCAGATTGAAAGTTTCAAGAACCAAAACAATAAAAGGTGAATTTGGTTATCAAGAACCAAGAACAGAGACTACCAAGCATCATAGGTATTATTCAATCACATTAGGTGATATACTTATACATGTAATCTTAAATGGATCTGTAATCAGCAATAGGAGATTACATATACACCAGGTCAAATTTTAATTTGCTTACATTCTAACAAGTGAAGCAAAGTGTAAAAAGCCTTTCAAGGAAGGTGGATTTAACCACCCAACTATAAATCTCTTAACCGAGTGCACACTAAATAGTGTTGGTAAAGCTCTGAACCAAGTATACTTTAACAGGTCTCCACAGATACTCTTAACCGGGTAGATCATCAAAAGTGATCAAATTGTAAGCCCTAACCGGCTCCTTCCAATCTGCAGATAGTGAAGAATTTTTGGGTGCCATCCCCACCGTAATTTTTACTTCCTAACATGAGTTTTATGCGATACCATATCTTGTGTTATGTTTCAATTACTTTGATGAATGTTTCTATGAATGTTCATATGTTTGATTAAGTTCATGAATTTATAAATCTTACATCAAGATAGTATAGAACAGATTGTTGGATAAACAATTGATTACCCAAAGGATAAAGGTTAAAAGATACAAAAGTTTTGGAGGTACTGATTCACCCCTCCCCTCTCTATACACATTTCCCATTAATTCCAACACCTGGTTGGGTATTAGATATGCCTCCGCTGATAAGAGATCAGAGAAAAATCTAACTACATCCATTTGTATATCCTTTTCCTTGGAAAGAGTATGTCCATTCCCATCCTTAATTGGGAAAATATAATTTTTATGTCTTTTTACTTTAGCTGACATGTGGAAGGTGGTGTTCTTGTCCCCCTCACTTAGCCACAACTCCCTAGATCTTTGCCTCCAGAATATTTCCTCTATTAGAAACACTTCCTCTAATTATTGGGTGAATAATTTCTGGTTCTCATACACTTGTGGAGTCATACCTTGATTCCAAATGAACTCATTAATATCCTTGAGTTTCCTTTGGAGATCAGATTTCTGCTTGAAAATATTCTCAAAAGATAGTTTATTCCATTCTTTGATTATCATTTTCATGAAAGCCAGCCTTTTAGCAATTTTAAACATAGACGAACCTACCATAAATGGGGCTTGAGACCACCAAGTTTGCAAAAGTGCTAAGAATTTGCGATCCCAAAACCATATTTTCTCTATTTTGAAGTATGGACAATGTCTGAAGGCCGAAAGATCGAGTTGAATTTCTGCAGTGACTACTAAGTGATCTGACCTAGTTAAGGAAAGAATAGAGGAAGGAGAACAACCATGTTCAAGCAACCAGAGAGAGTTCACCAAAAATCTATCTATTCTAGCTCAAACGAATTGAAGACCTTTCCTCTTATTGGACCATGAAATTTTCCATTTGAGGAGACACAATCCAATAACTAGTTACCTTCAATGAAGTCGCAAAAATCATCTGTGACTTTGGGAGATAGATTCCCCCCTCCCCATTTTATCTTGAGGGCCAAGAGTGCCATTGAAATCCCCTCCAATATAACTTTATTCCCTTGAAGCCCTGCCATTAGTAGCGAGAGTGAAAGCCAAAGCCTTTGCTTTCCTACCACTGAAATAGGGTCGTAGACATTGATTAGGATAAAAGAGAGAGAAAAGATTGTTACTTTCACAACCATCTAGTTCACATTCTTTGACAATATTGAGACTTGACACTTGTGTCTTTTCCAAAGAATAGAAAGCCCACCTGATGCACCTTCAGAGGGCGATTGAAAGAAACCCCAATTTTTCCAGGATGTAAGGAGTTTATTCCCTTCTTTTTTAGAGATCTTTGTTTCTTGAAGAAACAACTACCCCTGCCCCCAGAATCCGGTCTTTGATGAGGCAAGCTTTGTTAGAGGCATTCAAGCCTCTAACATTCCCTGACATAATCCTCATTCTTCCTTCGGAGAGCCAGTCGCCCTCCTACTTCCAAATAATTGTTTTGAGATCAAAACTGCCGCCTCTTCCTTGCATTTCCTGGGTGTTCTCTGAAAATTTAAAGTTAGTTGGGTACCTGTAGAAATCTCCTCCTTCAATTTAAACACCTTCGATGGCTAGTCCCAGTCCTCTTTGTGGATACAATCTTTGTAATTTTAGTGGTGTCCACTGCAGATTTAGAGATTGAGCATGTAACTTCTGACTCTACTAGAACACCTTCATCTGTGAACCCTTCCTCATTCAATAATTGATCCCGATCTCCTGATTCAAGGTCATCTTGGGGAGGAACTGATCCACATTTTTCTCCAATAATTTTACCTTTATCCACATCCAACATCAGGGAATCCACCATTAATTCCATATCCATACTTTCAATATTGAACACCTGATTTATACCATTTGAAATCCCTTCACTGTTCCTGATATCGCCAAAGTGATTCTTTTGCATATCCTCCATAAGGGAAACTGGGTTTTCAGGACCGATAAGGTTGGAATCAGTAGAGGCCAAATACATTGTCCTCTCCCCCTCATAATTTCTATCTATCAATGACTTCTGATGCAGCTCACCAATATCAACCAATATAACTCTCTCTTCCTCAACAATTTTGTAAATTGTTTTTGTTTTCATGTCATTAATCATATCATATGCTACCTCCCTGAATTTGTCATCAGAAAACTTTTTTTCATGTGACACTTGATCGGTGAATTCAAATTGCTGATGAGAAAGAGTAGAAGGAATGTATTCAATATGCCCTAATATCTGGGGTGTCGAATAGCTCTGATGTGATATTTTGAAGAACCATAGATACTGGGAAAGTAGAGAAAAGAAATTTGCCCTGGGCATGACCTCAATTATTGGCTTCCCCTATATTTTTAGATAAAGAGCATAAATCTGGGTCTGATACATGGTCCTTGCAGACTTCAACATCCGATAACAGAGGCCCATGACAGTGAATATTTAAGTTCCCTAATTTATCCTGGAATTTTTGAATAGTATCTTCCTCTTGAACTATCAAACTTTGGACCCGGGTAACCTATTTTGATTTGATATATAATTCAGAAGGGAAAAATTTTGGTTGATTAATGAGAATGCAAAACCTAACCTCCCTTTGTGGATATTCAAAGGGAAGGGGGTCATGCCTTATAAATATTCCCACCTGGTTTGCCAAAACTTCAATAATGTCTGAGTCCCTATATTCCAGTGGTAATAGAGGTAGGGAAATCTAATGGGGAAAGAAATGACACATCTTCAGATCCGGTACAAAATTAGGTGTCCAGATCATTGTGAACAGACCAGAGCCCAAACAAAACCAACCTTTCTCCTTATGGATAGCATCTCTGGATTCTTTGGAAGAAAATAAAGCAATGGAGAAATTTGATTCCATATTAAACATGAAGATATCTTTCAACCCCTTGTAAGATTTAAAGGCCCAAGACTTAATATCCGAAAATGAGACTAATGGGTTTGCAAACTTAACAATGAGCGTTGTTAGTCAAAGGAAACCAATATGATGTTGAAGCATGTGCTCAGGGAGCGTAATAGAGGTTGAAAACTCTCTATCCTTCTCTTCTAGGTGTGTAGTCGAATCTTGACTTGTCTGAACTTGTTTCCTTTTCCATATTTGGACAAATCTGCCCGAATTTGGAATGAAGGGGGCTCTATGTTGGACGGCTAGGAGTCCATGTTCCTTTGGGTCTAGGGTTTGAGCCAACAAGATAGAATTAGAATTAATCCTCACAGGAGAGCCCAAGGAGTACCTTCACAAATCTCAAAGACTATTAGCATTCCATTTTTTCTCACATTGCCCTTCCTCTTCTGGCCCATCTTGAATTTCCCATTATCCTGCCAAAAAAAAAAATGAAATTTGTTTCATTGAGTCCCATAATTCTGAATAGGCCGAGAGGGATGAACTATATCCTGAGACGCCTTGGTGGATTTTTCTCCTATTTCATATGACACAATACCCTAAAATTGGGCTCATTCGCCTTTTTGCCCCAAAAACCCCCATTCTGCCCGTTACCATCTGGAAGACCCTGCTGAGATTGGTCTCCCACCTTATCTAAAAACCCCTTATCAGATTCTATGGAGTCCTCTTTCGCAGATGAATCTATGTTCTTAAAATGGAAGCGTGGGTTAACAAAAATGAGTTTTGCCAGTTGGACCACTGCTTTCCCTCGAAAAAATTTGTTAAAACCATTAAGATTTGCATGATCTACCCTGGAATCCCCTGAATGTGGTAAGAATTTTTTGGCTAAAGCATAAGCATGAAATCCAGAGATTTGACTATTACCATAATTATCCTTTACCCTTTGTAGAATAGGTCGATGACAAAAGATATGAGCGACCTCCTTTCCAAAAGTATTGTCCTTCACATTTCTGACTGATTTACCTTCAACAGAGGAAGGTTTTCTAGTACGTTGTTCTTTCCCTAATTTCCGTCCCTGCCCCTGCTGATGCTTCCCTTGATGCTCCCATTTTGCCATTTTTGTCGCCCTTGTTATCGCTGACGCTCCGCCATTGATTAATCGCTCCGCCAACCACTTTGATAAGTTTGAAAGTTATACTTTGATAAGTTTGATAATATTCTTAGGCATTGGAGTTGTTCAATCTTAAAAAAATATTATTTGTAATTCCAAGTATTAAAAGGGTATATTGAAAATATTAGAATATTCAAAATTGTAATCCAACATCAAATCTAATTGCGATAGAAACAAAACTTAGGAAAGAGAACAATGGATTAAATGTTTATCCAACTTTGTTTACAAGAATTGTTGGAAGTATAATGTATCTCATAGCTACAAGGTTTGATATCTTGTATGGTGTAAGTTTGATTTTGATTTTTATGGATTCATCTCAGTATTCTCACTAACAAGTTGGAAAAAAATATTAAGATATGTTGTAGGAATAACTGGGTATGAAATTTTATATTTCAAAACTAATAAATTTAATTTGATTGGCTTTACTGATAATAATTTTAGAAGGAACATTAATGATAGGAAGAAAACTTGTGGATATGTCTTTCATTTTGAGGCAAGTGCAATCTCATACACATTAATGAAGCAATCCATTGTGACATTTTCATTAGTTTAAGAAGAGTACATAGCAACCACATCAACAACATGTCTAGCAATTTGGATGAGGAGAGTATTGACAAATCTATTGCAAACATGGGAGGATCCAACACCAATATTTTATGACAACAAATCAACAATTGTATTGTCAAAGAGTCATGTTTTGATTAAGTCAAACAGTCATGTTTTTACAAGGGGATAAAGTACATTTATATAGGATACTACTTTATTAGAGATCATGTGAATAACAAAGAAAACAAATTGGATTTTTGTAGATCTAAAGATCATTTTTCACACATATTTTTTAAAAGGTTATGTGAAAGTAAGTTTGTATATCTTAGAAATCTCCTAGGCTTATGAGAATTTGAATGAATGTTTGATGGTTTTCATTAGGGAGGATTATTGTGAATGCTTACCATTGTATTATTGAGTAAGTGATTGTAAATGGGTACCCAACAAATATTCAAGGACCCATATTTTCTAGATTATGAAGGGATATTTAAAGTAATCAATATAATTAATTAATGTGGTGATGTGAGAATAGGCAAATTAATTATCAACCAAGTTCTCAACATAGACCAATCAAATCAAATCACTTCACACCATCACTAACTAACCAAGCATTGTCCACACCATTCACCATCGCTTCTCATGTATGTACAATAAATTACTTATCAATTTCTCTCTAATGTCTAGTCTATTATATGTTATACAATTTATCTATAAATTGAATACATGAGACTAGGATTTAAGTGCTCAAGTTTCATCAAAATTGTTCTATTTAATGCCTGGTCCTTTGTTATGTGTTTTCATTTATTTTCTATTACATTGTGAGGTATATTCACACAAATTACTACATTTTAAAATATCCATCTTCTCGGCTCTTCCATTCTATTCTTCTTGAAACAATCTCTTGATGTGCTCATTGCTAAAGGTTTTGGCTATCATTTAGTCCATACATTATAATTCCCCTCAGTCAATTGGCCAATAGCCATTTTTCAATGATTATTTTATCTCTTATTAAGGATGAGAATAATATCAAGAAAATGCTTCATTGTTTAGATATATTTTTCCTTATTTTTGTTTCAAGTAGTCGGTGGCACTTAAATCCAATTTACTATAGGAAATTTTTTATCCCAAGCCAAGCTAGTTAAATGATTTTTCTTTAAAATGGATTGAGCAAGGAGATTTTTTTTTCCATTTTCGGGGCATATAGTACCCTTTATTTTTCAAGTTTTCCCTTCTACTCTTTGTCAGGTTGTTTCTATAAAGATTGAAAAAAACCAACTAATGAATAACCAAACCTCTTTTCTTCATTGGTAAGTTTCAAATTTACTCCAAAATTTTGAATGTCATACATGTTTACTATTCCTTTTATTCTATGCTAAAATTATTTTTTAAATATTGAAAAACTAATTTGTGATCTTCTCTAGGCTTTTAACAATGATCACAATAGTTTTAAACTAGTTGCTTGGGAGTATTATTGCCTTTCTTAGGATTTTAGGGAGTTAGTCCTTTCAATCCATTAGCAGGGAATCATCTTAGTGAGTTAAATGGATTATGGAGGAAATGAAGCCTAAAATATTTTCATTAGGTAATGAATCATCTTTGATGTTCTTTATAGCAAGCCAACCTAGAAAGGGATTGATTTGGCCACTCTTCTACTATGTGAGACCCTTTCCAAATTCAAGCCACTTTTTTTCTCAAAAGTATATAGAAATCTTGGAATGTTGCAAAGACTTGGAATTTTACACTACTATCTCTATCAATTAGAATTCTATTTGATGTTTTCAGTTTTTTATTGTCAAGATTCTCATTTGGTTAAGATGTCATAGATTGGCACCTTAAAAATTTCTAAAAGATACATTAAAATGGTGTTAGTATTCATTAAATGTGATATCAAGAATTTTTTATTTTGGAAGAGTTCACAAAAAAACATAATATTATTAATCAAGATCAAAATACTTCTTAGTCTATTATTGATGTCATCCCTCGCTATGTGATTCATAAAATTAGGGTGAGATATTTAAATCCAAGGAAAAAGGATTATAAATGGTATCCTGGTACACTATTTCACGATTAAAACTCTCATAAGAGATATATGTGTATTTTTCCTCATCTATCTTTGGTTAATCAATTGAACCAATATTTGTGGCTTCAATTCTCCATTAGTTAATGGTAGTGTCACTTCCAACATGTCTGGTTGGCTATTCTTGAAAAGGCCTTCCTAATAGTTTTCTTTAGCCATATTTGGGTTTGTCAATTTGTGTTGGTGTGGATAGGGATGTTTTCTATCCATTTTCCCTATTTTTCATGTGAACAATGTGCATTATCTAAGTAGTTACTAGTTATGACCTTTTCACACATGTTGACACATTATGTTTTCCTAGTGTGTTAGGAATATTTCTAGAAGTAACTTGTAGACATGTGATTTTATCCTCTTGTTGTCACATGACATAGGATTGAGACACTCATCATTTCTATGGTTCATTTTAAGGTTCCTTTGCTAACTTGTGGCGACTATGCAAATTGGCATCACCATGCCTGGAATTCCTTAATGGAACTTGTATATTCACTATATGTTGATTGCACAGGGGCTTCACTTAGTGAACCTGGGTAATAGAATGTGTGTTCATGTCATACTACAGAATACCCCTATTTTAAAAAATATTGGCCCAAAATCCCTTTTTGTCATCCACGTCCAATACCCACCTGAAACCCCCCACACCCCTTTTCCTCTATAAACACTCTTNTCATCCCCCAACCCCCCACACCAAACCCCTCCTCCCCCCCTATATGGTAAATATATTGCCCTATTTATTGCCCATTTTAAACCCCCCACTATAATTGCACATGGTATTGTATGGCCCCATTAGTGAAGACCTCGTGGTTGATTGAAAGGTGCCTAAACATATAAAGGATAATAAAAATATAAAATGGATGATTAATCATACAAAATATCTTGGATGTGTTTGTAGATTTGTTTTACTTGATCTATTGTTTCAAGTTGTAAATATTCTCACGAAGATTCAAAATTTTTGAAAACATTGCATGGCACTACAGATGAAGTCAAAGTCCATCAAATTGATAATGAATTAATGAGCCTTGATGTAAATATTTTTTGCAAAATCCAAGAATATCTCACTGTGTAAAAATGTAGAATTGATAAGAAGGACATCTAGTTGGTCTACAATGTATTAAACAAACTAGGTCTTGAATGTATATACTACACCATAGTTAACAAACAAGTTAACTATGGGATCCACATATACTACACCTTTATTTTCAGCTTCTTTTGATATGGTAATACATGAGAAATAGAAACTTTTTTATGGATCTCAAAGAATCATCACAATCTCAGTATTTGTTGGTTAGTTAAGTAAAAGATTATAAAAAATAGAGAATCAAAGAAATCAAAGAAAAATCCACAAATAGGTCAAGCAAAATTTCAATAGTCTGATAAGGAAAAAATTGAAGCATGTTTTACTTTAACATCATGTAAAAATAAAGTGCACACTCTTTATGCTTCTATAGGTCTTGGATCAGCGAGGTGGCCTCTTTTGAGTAAAATTGAGGGTTTAAATATGAGCAAATTCTATCTTCTGTTGCACTTGAATGTCAGTTCCTTCAATTTCCTCTGAGATCCGTAGACTTATGAAAGATATTGTAGTTGTTTTCCTAAATGACAAAGATAATGAACTAAGTGGGGATGAATGCCTTTGTGAATTGAAACACACTTGCTAATTAAGAACTAAATAAAAATACACCCTTTAATTGAATTAAAACACATTTTACTCTAAAGTTCAATTTGAAACACACTTGGTAAATGAATAAAATCTTATTGCTAACACTCTTCTTAAATAAATGAAACCTTATTTAATCCAACACACTTGCAATTAATTGAGACACTTGCAAAATAAATGAAACCATACTTCTAGGCTGATTCAGAGTAATTGTAATTCCTATTCCTTAATTAAATTACACTTCTCAGACTGATTTCCACTTCACACTCCTTCAATATAAAAGACCAAGAAAAAGGTTCTTCTTTCTGTCACAACTGTGTCACGAAGTGGAACAGTGCGTATTTCTGATAAATCTACAAATAAACAATGAACACAAGTTTCAAAATCATAAAGAATTAACTATTACTGATGAGAAATAATGAAACCAGAGAATAAGCTCACAACAAATAAGTAATCAGACACAAACTATTTTATAAACCAGACACTATTCTTTCCTAACCTTCTATTCAAAGCACATGCAATTACAACACCAGGTTAGTCTAATCAAATGTTTATCATGAAATAAGCAGTTTTTTATTCTAAAATCACACAAGGGATACTAGATACTGATTGCAATGTACTGTTCAGATAAATATGAATCACTACAAACCACACCTTAATGAATGAAAACACAAACAAAATATAACAAATGCAAACACTCACCACAGTGACTAATAAAGGGGTCACCTGATAACACAAGTAGCGGGCCCTTTCTACTCGGTCACTAGGCAATGTCATGCTAACTCTAACTTTCGCTAATTCAAATCACATAACATAGTATATAGAAAATTGATTGTCAATTAAACAACAATGTTTTTCATATATTACGGGTTACCTTGAGTCTGATACATACATCCATATTTATATGATGCTACTTTCTAATCTTAGCATACGTTTAGAACCATATACTTTATCTTCATACAAAACAGAATATTCACCTATTCAAACAATCTGTTCGGTGAATAAAACAAGCCAAACCTATCACTAATTCTAGGTTGCAGATCGTTTATAACAAAATATCCCTAAATCAAAATGACCGGTCACTATTCGATATTTTGCTAATTTTCATCTTTCTGATCTCCTTTGTTCCTCGAGTACATAACAACCTCGACTTCATCCTTAACCATCCCCTGTCATTTAAGACACAAAACAGTCAGAATTATGAGGATTTTATGTAATATGTTAATCTTAATTTCTTTTTCATATTTTATTAAATATTACGGTTCCTTATCAAATGGTGATAGGAAGATAAACAAAGACAAGGGTACATAGGAAAATTTAAGACCAAAGTAAGCAATATTCTACACTCATCAGCCTCTAGATTCAGGAGCATCACATAATCATGTCTTCTTCATAATCTATATTCTCTTCTTTTCAGTCTTATATTATGTCACCTGTTGTGATGGGACCAATAATACATACATGCATGTAATTTAGAAGGGATCTATTGATTAGTGGAGATAACTTTCAATGAGGCCTTGTGTGTAACTTATCAAACAATCTTCTATACATTTACAAAATTACCCATGGTAGAGGAGGAAAGAGTGCGTAATTCACACTTGATTCAGTTATTATTAGAGACTTAGAGAGTAGATAGATTAATTCTTCTGGGGTGATGGATCATACATCTTGATTATATTTTTTCATATCATTCTCTTGAGGATGGCTTTGATCCTTTAGATGTTAATCACATTTCTAGTGTGGACCATGATTTTGAGGATATTTCTGGCTACTCGAACTTTTCTATTTTTGCATATGATTAAGTTCTTGAGCCTTGTGTTCTATATCCTCTTGTTTTTGGAGTCCCATATTTCATATTTGGGAGATACTATTGATAATATTTTTATTTTTTAGGAAGATAATTCTTGTTCAGTTGTTCTAAGGAAATTGAAACATTCGTCAATGCAAGATAAAAATCAGAAACATTCTCAAATACAATTATAGCCTATTATAACTATAAACGCTCACAAATACTTTCATGAACTAAAAAAATTTGATCTCTCTTTAACAATTGCGAAACTGAAGTTTAGAAATTAAAATAAATTGAACTGCATTGAAAACAGGAAATGTTTAAGGCCTGGTCTACAACATAACAGTAAAGTTGTGAGCCTCTAATCTGAGAGGTTTTGAGTTCAAATCTACCTAATCTTAACAAATAATAATAATTAAATCTCAACTTTGACCCATTACCTATAAAAAAAAAAGAGAAATGTTTATTTGACTTTTAAAATGCATTAGGAAATCAGTCTCTCATACATTATAAATCTATTATAATAAATATATAATACATTTAAATGTTAGATATACATTTCCCATGTTATGTAAAGCTATTGCTATGTAAAGCTATTGCTGAAAAAGTAAAAAAAAATTATCAACCTAAAAACGATCATCAAATCTTGACCATTATAAGAACTTCGTATTTTGTTTTGTTTTGTTCTGGTGACTATTTTTTCCCAATCCCAAGACTCTCCATAGGTGCCCCATTATAACAAAGTTGTTTTTCCCATTTTTCAATCTCTCAACATTCTCGAGTGCGAACAAAAGGTAGTCTGGTCTGCCAACTAGAATATATTCAAATGTATGTGAAAGCATGCAGATATATTATTTCTAAATGACAAGCAAAACTATTAAAAACTCAATTTGGAGGTGCACAGGAAAGAAAAGACAGACAATATTTGCCACCATGTGGTGAAGAGTAAGCATTTTGTTTTTCCTTTCACTAAGATGGGCTTATTCAACAATTTACACGCCAGAAAAAGAGAACAAAACAATAGTAAAACAACTTGAAGCCGAAAAGTATTTGCCGACAATCCCAAGTGGTTTTTTTCTATTCAATTGTTATCAGTGGGCCAGTTGGTGACAGCTTAGAGTAGTAGGTATTTCTCATTGCTTAATTTTAAAAAATACTGCGCATCATCTAACTTATTAAGCATGCGCTACGTTATTTTAATATTTGTGGAGGAGAATAATGGTAAATATAGATTTGTGTACGAGCACAAAGTTACTGCTAAGATTTGTGTACGAGCACAAAGTTACAGCTATATAAGTCGTGTAACTCCTTTACGAAATATACCCAGCAGATAATCTGATCACCAGAGTTTGGAAGATCTTTCTAATTGTTGTCAGAGAAAGAGTAGAGCAAGATCAATGGCTTTAAGTTTATATAGTTCTAGACGCTTTGCAGTTGTGACAGTGTTGTTTGCTTATTTATGCTTCCTTGCTTCCTCCCAAGTAACCAGGCAGTATTAAGCAATAGCAATAGCATTGTCACAATTATATAAACTTAATGCTACTGATCTGAAGGCATTTATTCATCTATCGGGATACTGAATTTTATCAAAGAGGGATGTTGGTGATTATTTCATCCAACATTCTTTCACGACTGTGGCAAGTCAGTGAGAAAAAGTAAGCACAACTCCTTTGTTTCTTTATATATATTTTTGTTTGGAATAGAATTTGCATTTAGTTGTAAGATATGTGTTAGTAGAGATGCGTTCACAACTTATTTTTACTACTTAGAAGTTAGAATAATAGCTACAAGTAGTTAAGTGTATATAAAATCTAATGTACCTTTAACCAGAGCTAAGTTAGATATAGCTATTAATACTCGTCCCCTATCATTATGTAAAAATTGTTCCTAAATGAAGTTTGACTTAATCAAACATCTAACAAAACCCATATTAAATTGAGTCTGAACTAAATTGTCCTTATCCCTCACCCCCCCAAATATCAAAATTTAATGCTTATCCACCTCAAAAAAATACTAAAACCTACCATTCTTGAATTATTTCACATTCCTTTTATTACCATTTCCCGTTCTTTTGTTGTCAACTAAAAGACTTACATAGTTAATTAGTTCTAAATATGAATTTAGACTAATGGTTTCCTTTTCATATACAATTAAAAAAACTCATTACCATTGTAAATTATGTCTATCATATAAGAATTTTGAAATCAAACATTTTAATTACTAATTCCTATGGCTTAACAAATGTTAAAAACTATTTTTATCTTCTCCTCACTTTTTGATGCAGGGGACAGATTAAGCATGGAATACTTGAAGGTAGAGGCACCACAAAGGCATTATTTTTGTAAAGAGATAGGCTTAAACAACACACTAAGCTTTGACTTAGTGTGTGATGTCCTATGTGGATCCATGCCTCTTTCCATTATGGCGTGCAATAATATTTTGACTTAGTGTAATAACATTTTGACTTAGTGTGTAATATCTTATGTGGACCCATGCCTCTTTCCATTATGGTGTGTAATAATATTTTTGTCAGGAATGATATCCTTGGTAAAACTTTTCATACTTTTTAACCGATAGCCTATTTTGCATTAGCTTTTCACCAATACCTGTCTCACTCTAGATACCACTTGAAAAATTATTTTTGACTGAAAATCGCTGAATCAACTCACATATCATATTTCTTTGAAATCAAATCCAATCTCCCCTAGTTCATATAGTATTATAGATATTTTTCTCTGTCAGGCTGCCCTATTGAAATGCCACAATCACTTATATTACAAACTTTTGAACTTCCATCACAAGGTGTTGTATATGTAATTATTTGCTCTTTTGATATCTATCGGTGTTTAGTCCATATTATTTGCATTAGTGGTCTTATCGATCCAGGATGGAATCTTTGCTTCAGTATCTAATAGATAAAATTTGCTTCATTTAATAAATAGATTTAAACACTCTATATGAGTTTATAGGAATACCATTTAAATATAGGGCTAGTTACTGAAAGGATTGGAAAGCGAATAAAATAAACAACAGATTTAAAGTGAAATAGACAAATACACAACACATATATTTATCCTAGTTCACTACAAATGTGGCTACGTCCAGATTGCAGAGTATTGTACTAATATCAAAAGATCAATTACAAATGAGTAGGAGCAACATATATAAAGACTCCAATGATATTACATAATGAAGAGTCTTCGAAATTAAAGAGTCACAATAAGAGAAAAAAGATATTATGATTGTTGGCCTTCACTTCTCAACAACTCCTGCCTGAAGGACAACCAATGCTTCAATTGATCACCCAATACCCTGCTTAAATAATGATTTATCTTTTCTTCACAAGCCCAAGAGAAGTCCTTGCACTTTCGAACTTCTCTTTAGTGACAACCTTTGTGAATATATCTATCGGATTGATCTTGGTATCAATCTTAACAACTTTCAGCTTTCCTTCTTCAATTGCATGACAAACAAAGTGAGCATGTGCATAAATGTGCTTAGAGTGATGTTGTGATGAATGATTATGAGCCATGAAGATAGCGTTGTGGCTGTCACAAAATAGATTATACTCATTTTGATGAACTTTCAAGTCACCAAGAAATCACTGAAGCCAAATCATTTCTCGTGCCCCTTTAGAAAGAGACAAGTATTCAGCCTCAGTTGAAGAAAGAGCAATGCAATGCTGCAACCTTGAAGCCCAACTGATAGAAGCTCTAGAAAACATGAAGGTATATCCATTGGTAGACCTTTGTTTATCCAAGTCTCCTGCAAGATCAGAATTAGTGTAACCTTGCAGCTGAACCTTATGTCCTCCAAAGAATAATGCATAATCTGAAGTTCCTTTTAGATACTTTAGTATCCACTTAACCTCTTCTCAATGAGCCTTCTCGGGATTGCTCATGAATCTGCTCACAACTCCCACTATATGAGCAACGTCGGGGCAGGTAGAAACCATTGCATACATAATGCTTCCAACTGCAGATTTATAAGGAATTTTCTCCATGAATTCCTTTTCTTCATGTGTTTTTGGACACAATTCAAAACTTAAGTGAAAATGACCAGCAAGAGGAAGGGAAGCAATTTTGCATCAGCCATGTCAAACCTCTCAACAACTTTATCAATGTATTGTTTTCGAGATAACGTAATTTCCCTCTTCTTCCTGTCTCTTGTTATCGTCATGCCAAGAATCTTCTTGGCTGCCCCTAAGTCCTTCATGTCAAACTTTTTTGCCAATTTCTCCTTTAACTCATTAACTATTCTTTTATTTGTGCATGCTACTAACATTTCATCGACATAAAGAAGGAGAATGACAAACTCACAATTAGGAAGTGTCTTGAAGTAGACACATGGGTGTGATTCACATCTCATGAAATTTTTTTCAGCCATGAAGCGATTAAATTGTATATACCACTATCTTGGGGCTTGCTTGAGGCCATAAAAACTCCAATTTAGCTTGCAATAAAGATGTTCTTGTCCCTTCTTGATGAATCCTTGAGGCTTCTCCATGTATAACTCTTCTTCTACATCACCATGTAGGAATGTCGTCTTCACATCGAGCTATTCCAACTCAAGATCCCACACTGCTGTTAATCCTAAGACTGTTTGGATAGTTGTCATCTTGACAACAGGTGAGAAGATCTCATTAAAATCTATCCCCTTCTCTTGATTAAACCCCTTTACCACCAATCTGGCCTTGAATAATTTTTTGCCTTCATCTTCTTCTTTTATCTGGTATACCCACTTGTTCCTAAGTGGTCTTCGATTTGGTGGAAGAGAGACATGTTGATGTGCATTTTATGACCCACCAAACAGTAGAACAAAACACCGAGGTATCTTATCCTCTCTTGATCAAAGTTTTGTATATGCTAAGATTGCAAGAAGATCATATAGGTCACTCCAAGGTTCCTTTTCTATGTCAGGTCTTGACCATGGATAAGCTTGGTGGTAAATGTGATTTGCTGAATATCACAAGGAGCCTTACATTTTCAGTCTTGAAATATTTGTAGTGAAGCACTTTTTTGGAATTTTTAGAATATGCGGGAAGCAAAAGGAAGTAGGGTTCATAAATTTTAATTTACTCCTAAGAGAAATGATAGCAAAGTCAATACTTTAGTGGACAAATTCCCAATAACCAAGTTCTTCTTTGCCAAGTTATACTACAAATACACAAGAACCGGTGCAATCTTCAAATTTTATGTAGACGATTTTCAAACCACCACGGACACCATCATGAAGAACAATGTACGCGAATGACAGAAGTTAAGCATATGCATGAATGAGGTTCAGGCTAACTTTGCACAATGATTTACAATTAGTAAAACATCAAAAGTATGAACCAAAGGAACTCATGAAAATACCATCATATTTATCATTGCAATCACAACCCTTCATCTAACATTATCCAACTAATCTAAACTAAATGAGGGAATTACAAAACCAAGAAAGCACTAAAACACATCAAGTATTCACCATGAAACCAACAATGAAAACTTTATTGTCTCAGTAGCTCTTTAGTAACAATCTCAAAATTCCCTCCTTACAAATGAGAAGTGAGGCCTTTATATAGGTCCTTGAATACAATGAGTGGCCTAGATCAAAAAATAACTGATGGCCCAGATCGTGCTACCTCAGCCCTAATTAGGGTTAGGAAAAAAAAGAAGGAATCTACCTTAATGCAAAAGGAATCCACTACCATAGTGGACAATAAGTGCCCATTATGCATGCATGCTCAGAAAGAAAGTGGGGTGTAATAAATGATCACTAATTGTACCCACTATGCATTAAATGCATCTTCACCACATAATCTACCTTTGACCACTTTGCCTGAATGCCTGGAATCTTCCCAATACTACTTCTAACTCATCTATACTGACTCTCAGTGTTTATTCCTGCTTGAATTCCAAAGCTACCATAGCTCGTTCAGCTTCCTTCAAGATGTCCTCCCATTCTGGCAACAAATCCTGAGCAGTGTGCATATCATTTGAGAAGGTGGAAAAGTTCTCGAAATCATCCCTGGTGAAGAAGTTCAATCTGAAGAATTCCTCCAATTTACTCTTTAGGTTGTCTACAGTTATCTCCTTTTCATATAACCTTTTTGATACCAGTGATGCGATAGTGTTGGAGATTTCTTGCTTGATGTTCTTAGCTATTCCCTTCAATCGAGAAGATTCCTCAATGAAATACCCAAACATTTCCTTGGCCATGAGCACTGCGCCATACCATCGAGTGAAATCATATTCTTCTCCTTCTTTAATGATCCCATGGTCAACTAGCACATGCCTGGGCATCTCCATCAACTCTTGCAATTCCATGATCATCTCATCCTGATAGATATGCTCGTCCTCCCACGATTCCTCCATGCACTAAATCCGGGAAAGGATTTCCAATGCCCTGTTGTAAATTCGTACCAATTCCTCATCATACTTGTGGGCTTCATTTTGGATGCCTTCGGTCCAAGCCTCTGCCCCTTGAGAATAAATCTCCTAATTCTATCTATACTCTCTACCACCTCAGTTGGAACAACCGGTGGAGGGAAAAAAGATGGACCTTCTTCCCTTACTGGATGAGGTAGACTACTGATGTAGTCGCATAATGCTCTAATTTCTCCTTTCTTCCTCTGGTACTTCTCTGCTAATCTCCTCATCTTGTTTTTTACCGCCTGTGTAGAATCATCAAGTTCCTCCAATACCTTCTCTTAGGAGGAATGACCTAAGCCAAACTCGGCCACGTTATATTCATCTGGAGTGATTTGATCCTTTGCATTGTCCACGGCCAGTGTTGCAAGCTGAAGGGTTCTGGACCCAGACTCATCTCTGACAATCTTCACAAACCTCTTAGCCTTTCCTTTCTCATGTGATTGGTTGACCCTGTTCATAATTTCCTACAATTCAAAAGCCGGGTCAAAATCCTTTTCGTGACTTCATTGGAGCCTCTGCCTCACTCATTATGGAATGGCGGCTCCTTGATCCTTCTAAAATTCCATCTTCTTATGTTCCTGCACCACTCTTGTATCTATTTCCTTAACTCCAGGACTTTCTGCCATCACCTCTGGGGCTGGTGTCTCTATCATGGGAATCTCTTCCTCTATTATCCTTCTGAAGAACACACCAAGACTTTCCTCAGTGGTAACATCATGTTCCTTACTTTTTTCTGGTGCAAACCCCTCATTGGCATTAATGCTCAATCTGTCCTTAACTGACCTCATCACGTGTTTCTCTCCCTACTCAGTTCTCCTCCTACCTTCTTCTACTTGTTGTCTGGAAAAGGTTCCTATCTCCTACACACTTGGAGTTCAGCTAGGTGAGGATGTCATATTCTCGACTCTTGGTCTCTTCTGTGGTGGTTCTTCAATATGGAGATCCAACCTCCTCTTTGTGTGTGTTTCCTGAGCAATACTCCTTTCTTTTCTATGCTTTGCACTCCCTGATAAAATTTCTCCTTCCTCAATCCTTTCTCCTAATGCTTGCTTTGGTCTTTCATACCGTAGTTTTTGATGCCCTAATAACTCATAGGTCCAGTCCTCCTTCGGTACACTCATTCTAGAAAGTTGTCGCTCAATCCACCACCTTGTGAAGTCTAGGACTGGCTTTGCCAGAACATCAAGATATGAAATCTCCTTTCTTTGCCAGTCATAGGGATGAGTAACCCTTTCTTTTTTTGGATTATACCCTTTCTGAAGCACATTTGGATCTTCCTTCATCTGATCAGGAACGTGAAAGATTTTGTGAGCTCTGATGATGTTCAGGGGCAATTTAGAGCGCATCCTTTTCCTAATCTCATTTTCATCTGTAGCATTAGCCCAAAAATATTCAAGGTGTATCCTATGTTGATACCTTGCTCTTGCCATAGACTTGATTTTGTTATAGGGATCAAAATCCGGTCTTCCTAAGTAGAATAGCAGATGGAAGAAGTGTAACTCATCCTGAGATCTCTCAGCCGCCTTTAGACACTCACACATTTCAGCTTTATCTTCTCCTATGGAAATCGGGAAATCCAATCCAAACTTCTTGTTTTCTTTCTGAATCTTGTCGTACACTGTCAACTACCGAGTAAGTTCTAACAGAACCATCTTGTCAGTAGGATATCTTGGAAGCTTGTATGGTTGTTCCAAAAATCCTTGCACTCTAATATAGGAAAAAGTGGGAAACTGAATAAACAAGGCTTTGTATTCCTCCACTAGCTTCATTGCTCCTTCAGATAATCTCATGTGCAATTTCTTCTGTAGATTTCTCACAATTCACATTGTGAAGGCATCATTGACCCATACATAATCATCTATGGCATGCAAATGCAGCTGAGGGTAACACTCATGAACTTTCAGTTGTGAAGTGCCACTTTCGATTGCTCCCTTGCACCGCAATCCCTCATATCTCGTATTATGTGCCAATATGTATATGACATGGGAACTCATATAAAAATTTTGTGATTGCTCCAGGTTTGCCAACTATTCACTGAGGTTGTCACTGATCACTCTAGCTCAATCCATGTGTTTTTTCTCTTCAACTACTTGTTCGACAAAGTACCACATCCATGACTCAAACAGATAGGAGTGAGGCATGCCAAAGATTCTACTTAGCATCATGATCACGTCGCTGTATTCACTGTAGAAATCCAACCAAACCAACTCCTTCAGAAATTTTGAAAGATGGGATCTATTCTTTCTCAACCACTTATCATTTATGATATTTTCACAGTATTGAATTCCTATAGAAAAAATGCTATGTGCCTGCTCCTTCGTCTTCAATACCAATTTCCTAGAAGAAGGGATTCTGAATGCCTCTGCGATTGTAGGTGGAGAAAGGTCTGCAATGATGTTTCCATCATAATCTTTGATCATTCTATCTCATGAATTGAAGTGCCTACGCATTCCATGATTAGCTCAGAATGCTGAAAAGCCGAAGCAAAGCTAGCTGCAGCCACAATTCCATTATTCACAATTCGGATGGCCAAATTGGTCAGTTGATGATCTTTATACCCAAACATCCTTCTGTGAAACTTTGTCATGTTCAGGCCTCCGAGGCTAGTGTCTCCAATCTCTGCCCACTTCGAAACAATCTTGGATTCAGGGAAAAAATTCCTCTATTCGTTATTTATCAACTGCTTCCTCGTCATGCTCGTTCCTCTAGGTTCCGCCATTCCTGAAAAACAAAAATAAAAAACAAACATAAGAATTGTCCAGGAGAACAAAAAATCAAACCAAATTCTTAAGGAGGAAATTCTGAAAATATGACAAATTCTTCATCTTGTTCTTTCAAAAGTCAAATTTCTCTCTTCTCCACGAAATCATGTTTCTCCACAAACTTACTGGGAAAATTCCTTTGAAACTTTTAATCTTGAATTCTTCACACTTTTTGAAATAATTAATTTCCTCCTGCTTGGAAATTTTCTTTCTCCTCAAGAATCTTGTTCAACTTTCGAGAAAACTTCACTCGAATCTCTTGATTCCTCAAAATCTCTCATCAACCTATTTTCTCGAACTTTGTGTGATGATAAAATGAGAGAGAGTCTTCATATAAAGACTAAACCTTGAAAAGCTGCTTTGAAAACTGGGAGCTAATTTTAGGAAATTGCTAATTTAGGCGAAGATTCTTTCCCATAAGCACCACTTGTCTCTGCTTTTCTCCATTTTTGAAAAAACTTCCAATCTAAGCGCTTTACTTCATGATGAAGTTTCCATTTTATCCATCCTTTTGTTTATTGATTTTAAATAATGAAAAGAATAAATTTCAATATTTAATCTTTTAAAATCAATTCAAAAAAGCGATTTAATCCCACTTTTAATCTTCCAAATTTCATAATTAAGTTGTCAGTTTTTTTTATTAATACTTAAATATAGATAAAAATCAATATTTAATCAATAACTTCTCATCTTTATTGCTTTTGATTTTTTGAAGGTTTTTTAATTAAATATTAAATAAAAATTTAATATTTAATTAATATTTAAATTTAAATCAAAAACTCCTTTTGTTTTCAATTTCCAATTTTTTTGAAATCTTGAGTTTTTCCAAATTTCCAAATTTTTTGGATTTTTCAATTTTAACCAAGTTGTCATTTTCTAGAATTTTCCAAAATTTTGGATTTTTTTTAACTTTTCCATGATTTCATAAATTTTCAAGATTTTCTAAAATTCTCCCCTTTTCCGAATTTCGGAATTCTCCAAGACTTCCATTTTTTAAAGATTTTCCGAATTTCTCCATTTTTTTGAAATTTTCCAAAATTTTGGATTTTTCAATTTTTTCCAAAGTCACCAAATTTCAGATTCTATGAGTTTAGAATTTTTTAAGATTTCTCGAATTTCTCCATTTTTTCAAAATTTTCCAAAATTTTGGATTTTTCAATTTTTTCCAAATTCGCCAAATTTTGGATTCTATGAGTTTGGAATTTTTTAAGATTTTCTGAAATTTTGGAATTTTCCAAGTTTTTCGAGTTTTGGATTTTTTCCAAAATTCTGAGATTTTGGAAATTTTATGAGTTTTCAACTTTCTGAGAATTTCTATTTTTCCCGATTTCGAGGAAATTTTCCAAGTTTTTTTGGATTTTCAACTTTTCCCTAATCCTCACCGTAATGCGCTTGGGCGCGATTTAAGAGTTGTGGTGGATTTTTTCATTTTAAACATTCCTTGACTTGTCCCAAATTGCGTTGGGGCACATTTTTGGGTTTCTCATGGATACTCCATTTATCCAAATTCGTTCACCGCTTGGAAATCTTGCCCAAAGCTCCAAAGCGACTATTACGTGGACTTTCTTTTCTCTTCCAAATGTTTCCTTGTATAAAAAAAATTTCATGACTTTATGAATTTTGTGCTCCAGACACATATAGAGGGTGACTCACGAGATTTCTATTTGGGTGGAATTTCTGTTAGCATAGCACATGCTCACCATAATAATAGATTTTTCTTATTTCTCAGATTTTACAGACTTTCCTTCTTTGTGCCAGCATGATTTTTCATTGGTGAAGGATTCTTCTTGCCTTGTTCACCATTCCTCAGAGTCCATTGACTTGCGCTCCCTACTTCATGGGCGACATTTTGGAGAGATGGTGGATTCTTCTCTTACTTTGGAATTTTCCCTGACTTGCATCAAAATGTGCTCCTTAATCCTCGGACGCAACTTTGGTGTGATCATGGATTTTCTATTGTCAAGGATTTTCCATGACTTTCATGAAACTGTACTCACGCGTATTTTGGGTGTGGTGAAGGATTATCTATTTGCATTGACTTCTCCTGGCCTCCATTGAACTATGCTCTGAGGATTCCGGGGCAGGATTGGTGAGTAGTCATAGATTTCTCCTATTTTTTAGAAATGTTCCTTGGCTTGGGTCTATTTGCGCTCGAGCACTCTTTGCCTTTCTCTATGGACATTTCCCTGGTCCATATTTCTTTGGGAATGTGCTCTGTATATTAAATCCCTCGATGATCAATGAAGTTGTGATGGGTGCACCTTGGTTCCAAGAATGGGTTTACTTTCTTTTCAGTGTTCTAGAACTTCATTTGCATCCCACTTGTCTCACAAAGAAGTGCATAATAGAATTTCTTGTTCTTATGCTTTCAGATGTCATCATCACGGATATGGAGGATAGATTGGGCATGCTTTGAATAATCCCAGCTATAATCTTTCAAATACTCCTTAAGACATAATTATAATCGCCAACATGCTCTTGTTTCTCAGATACTTGTGATATTTGAAATGCAGAGCAAGCTATTTGGTTCTATCGCAGATGCTCTTGTCTACAACAATCTCCTCTTCTTCGTGGTGAGTTTCGAGCCTCAACATATTTATTTTACTCATTATTCTTGCGTTGTACATGCCCAGGGACATTCTCCTTCTTTGCAACATGACATTGGAGATTTATGTTTGAAAAGTTCCTCAACTGCTACCAAATTGTGCTAGGTTCCCATGATGGATTGATTTCTAGGGATCATTCCTCTATTATGTGGGTTTTCTGCCTGATGTGCTACAAATGAGCCTGGCCTCTACCATCAAAATACATCTTGTCGAAGAGACTTTTTATTGACCTCATTCCATGTGATTATTGGCGCTTGAGATTTGTCTTTTGAGATGCCATAGACTAGGCAATAGGAGAGCTATGTTTTAGTACTTGGATGTATATTGAACCATCCTTCTCTCCTCAAATTTTCTTTAACCCTGTTGGAGTCGCACAGAGCAGATATGGGGATCACTGGATAGTTTTTTACTAGCCCGAGCTGGGATTTTTAACCTTGAATGTATATATTCTCTTTGGTTCCTTACAAACTTATGATAATGACGTGGTGGGGTGGATTTTTTATATTTACTTTTGAGCATATGTTGAGAATCTTCATGATTCACAAGTAATATTTAACTTCTTCATTGTGTCTTCTTTCCCCATTACTAACCAACAAGAGATAATTCCTTTTTACCAGGGATTTCATACTTCACCAACTCCTCCAAAAATTAAAAAGAACAACACCATTGGTCATAGATTACACCCAGCGTAGGATTCTAGTATCTCTGACCGTGGGGGATTTATGTTTGTGGGATTGCACTAGATCCTTTGATAAATTTGACAATTATACTTCTCAGCGAATTCAAGTGCTCGACAAAAAAAGATCACTTGACTTATACTTTTCTTTTCAAACTTTCACTAGGCATGACCAAGGGTCCAACTCAAAATCTCAAAACTCAAAAGTACCTTCTCAATTAGGACCTCAAATGACAGTGAACATAACATGATACCAGACTTGGTCAAAAAATCAGCATTTCTCAAATGGAACCAGGAGAAACTAGGAGACCGAAATCAGCACCACTGAGACAACAAAACAAAAAGTTCTAAACAAGAAAAAGAAAAGGGGGTCCCATTGGAAATGGGTGAGGTGTGAATATGGTCACAACATCTGGTGACTCCACTTGTGAATTGTTGAAAACATTTCATGGATAAGAATTCAATCCGAACTTAGAATCTTTGGTTAATCGATATTACGTCATCACGAAGAAAGAAAATGAAATCGAAAGGGGAGGATAATCATATATTGGATCAAGACACCTTCAATCTGTAATTTCCCATGTGCGTGAAAATGCATTAATTCCCGCTCGACAAGACAATTTGGGAACCTCAAGATTAGTCATGATAATTTATATTTCTCTTGACTCCAAAAGCATCCTGGACATTGCCTCTCTTCCAATCAGGCGTCCATAGCCCCGACGAGGTTGTCACTATAATCCCATAGAGAATTTCTCTACTTCCGATGAATTATTCTTTTGAACACCTATAGAGATGTCCGCATATCTCCAAAGCCAATCCTTTCATCTTTTACCTCAGTTTTCTTTTCTTTTCTCTTTCTTTTGATATTTCATTTCCTTCCTTTTTCTTGGCTCATGAGCAGTGAAGCCCACCATGGGTTAGGGAATTACAGGGGTGCTGAAGAAATATTTTAAAATTTTCAAAAGCCATAACCCCTCTAAAAGAATCTTCAATGTCTCAAAGTAATTGATTAGGTGCAAGATATATAACAACCTCAGAGTTCAAATGTCGAGACATGAGATATGATTAACCTTCTGAGTTAAGTTCACATTCCACCTCATGAAAAACATAAGATAGACAACCTCAGCTTTTGAGGATCTTCATAAACAATTATCTGAGAAATGAAATAAACAAGACTTATTGGGACCTTCAGATGAAGTTTGGGAAACACACAATGCCTTCTCGCAAATGAGAATACCCAAACCTTCAGGCTTCTTGGCAAAACCAAAACCAGAAACCAAAACAAGGGAAGGAAAACCAAAACCGTCTGAGAAAGAAAACTTAGGGGAAAAAAATCCTAAACTAACAAGGAAAAAACAACCTAGACTACGGGAAAGCCAAAATTCCATAGAGGGAAGAAAACCAACAGGAAATAAACAACAGGGGAAACAAACCAAAAACCCCCTCTAAACTACAAAAGAAAACAGAACAGGAAAGTAGTAAAACAAGGAAACCAAAATGAAGAACACAAGGGAAACCTAGACTAGCTATGTACAATGCTTCTAGAAGGAAACCTAGGCTTGGAAATAATTCTTGAGGAATTTTCCATTGATGGTAAATAGGACTTCCTCTCTTGTTATATTCTTCAGCTTAAATGCATTGTCTTCAAGTATTTCAGAAATTTGATAAGGGCCCTTCCAAAAATTGTTGAACTTATCGTGATCACCTATCTTCTCATGGGCCTTGTCTCAACAGAGAACTAAATCTAAAATCTGAAACTCCTTGACTTTAGCCATTCTATAAAACCATCATTTGACTACTCCCTGAGGCTTTGCAAACTTTTCTAGTGCTTGATCTCTTCTCTCTTCTAAATCCAGTAATTGAGTCAGACACGTCTGCACTCTATCTTCTCCTTCCATGTACTCTTGCATAAATTGCAATGTTAGGATCCTTAAGTGAATTGGGAAGACTGGATCCTGCCCATAAACCAATTGATAGGGAGACATCCCTATAGAGCTCTTAATTATGATTCTTTTGACCCAAAGGGTTAATCTTAATTGTGTGTACCACTCCTTCAGATCCTTTTCTAGTAACTTCTTGATGGCACTCAACAAATTCTTAATCATTGATTCGGCCAATTTATTTCCTCATGGAAAGTAGTTTGATGAAAACATTAATATTATCCCATATTTAAATGCCCAGTTAGAAAAATTCAAAGATGTAAACCCAGAACCATTTTCGCACACCAAGGCGTGTGGACATCCAAACCTAGTGATGATGTTCTCTTCAAGGAACTTGATGACCACATCAGTCATACACTATTTAAGAACTTGGGCCTCTGACCACCGTGTGTAATAATCTATAGAAGTTAGGGTATACTTGTGTTGTCCTAAAGAAGGTGGATTAATAGGGCCAATAAAATCTAACCTCCATTTAGCAAAAGGTTTCACTTCAATAATAGGTTGTAATGGCATGGCATGATTCCTTTCATGCACAGTAGCTACTTGACATGTGTGACAGGTTTTCACATGTTCATGGGTGTCCTTGAATAACATGGGCCAATAATATCATGCCCTTGAGATTTGATGGGCTATAGCCAAACTGCTTCCATGACTTATCCCATGCTTACTATGGACGTTCTCAATAATTTGACCTACTTCTCCCCTATTGACACATCTCAAATAGATTCCATCATGATTCTTCCTATACAAGACAACTCCTTGAAGCATAAAATGTGGACTTTTCATTCTTCATGCTCTCTTTTGTACTAGATTCAAGTGCAAAGGAGACTTATGATTCAACTAGTAGTAGACAATGTCATCATACCATTCATCAGGAGACACTTCTTCTAACACATATACTTGTTGTACTAATCCGGGTCTAGTCATAGTGATTGTTTGTGTTAGAGCTTTCCCATGCACTAGTTTCATTGGTTATGTCATACTCCTGAATGATGGCCACCCATTTTCTTCTTCTTTCTTCTAACTCATTCTGCATTAACAGGGTTTTAACTCCAGCATCGGGGACTATTGAGTACACTTTGCTTCTCAAAATGTAATGTCTAAATTTCTTTATCGCCTTCACCAAAGTATAGGCTTGTTTTTCAATGTTTGGGTATCTCAATTCTGCATGCTTCAGTGGGGAACTCATGAATGCAATACGATGCTCATCTTTCTCTTCTGATCTTTGAGTGAGGATAGCCGCACATGTGTGTTCTGAAGAAAAGGAATATATGTAGAATGGTTTGGTGTAATCTGGGCTAACCAAGACAAGAGAATCCACAATAGCTTTTTTGATTTCTTCTAACGCTCATTTTGATGTTGATGTCCAATCTATTTTTGCGCCCTTTTTCAACATATCATTCAGTGGTTTGACTATCTCGGCAAATCTGGTAATGAACTTCCTAACAAAGTTGATTTTCCCAAAGAATGACTTCAATTCTTTCTGGCTAGCTTGTAGGCCAATCTTGGAGATGGCTTCAATACACTCAGGATCAATTGAGATTCTACATTCAGAGATAACATGACCTAATAGTTTTCCTTCAGTGACAAAGAACATGCATTTCTTTGGATTCAATGATATCCCATATCTTTTACATCTTTGAAAAATTCTTCACAAATCATTTATGTAATTTTATCTATCTAGAAAACATAGTGAGATAATCCATGTATATAATGATGCATTTCCCAACCAGAACTTTGAAGGCATAGTCCATGGCCCTTTGGAAGGTGGCTCCAGCATTAATCAAACCGAAGGGCATTCTTCTATAAGCAAATGTGCCCTACTTTGTGGTAAATATAGTTTTCAATCTATCTTCTTCCTCCACCATTACTTGGTTATATCCAGAATATCCATCTAAAAATGACATCATCTGAGACCCATTCACAACTTGTATTACTTCAACTAATGATGGCACTGGATAATTGTCTTTCTCTGAAGCTCTATTAAGATTTTGGAAATCCACGCATAATCTTATTTATCCATTTTTCTTTCTAACGGGAACCAGGTTGGCGACCCACATTGAGTGTCTAACTGGAAAGATAATCCTTGTCAAAAGTAGCTTCCTGACCTCTTGCTAGATCAATGGTTCCAACATCGGATTTATCGGCCTTTGTCTCTGTCGGAATGGTTTACTACCTGGATTGAGCGGGATTATATGTGTGATTAGGGACGTATCATATGGCTTCAGATCTTCATATCCCCATGCAATTACATCTAGAAATTCCTTCATCAAATTTAGGATACCCTCTCTCTCTCCTGGAGTACAAACTTTCCCAATAAAAACATTTTTGACATCTTCCTCTGTTCCTATATTTACCTTTTCGCATTCACCTCCATCAGATGTCTGGTACTTGAGGGCACTCAGTCTGTTAGAATAAAAAATTCTTTCTAATTCTATCATCCCCTTAGGAATGGTGTTTTTCCTTAAATTCATTATTTCACTGGTTTCAAACTACGCTTGTTGTTTTTCTCCTTCATCGATGACTTGTGCTTCAAATACCCTCAAACTTGTTAGAAAATCAAGGATATGCTTATCATCTTCAAACACCTGGAAATTTGTAACATTGTTAGGGACTGAAGGTACTGATGTTAGAAAAACTATGAATTTCTTCACACATTCCATGGCCAATGGTTCCACTGAACTTGCTGATTGGGCCAAGGATTTTGCCACCAGATTATTTGCTCTACCTATCCTTTTAATGTTGAAACGTCAAACCTTTCAATTCAATCCCAAACTCTATTGCGGTAGCGACCCAACCTTTTTTCATGGCATGCATATTGCTTCCAAACTTGTCTGACCACTATATCTAAGTCTCCGCATGTATGAAGGATCCTAGTGCCCTTTTGGATAGAAAGAAAAAATCCAATAACTAATGATTCATACTCAGCGATATTGTTTGTGCATGGGAACTGTAATCTGTGTGCCGCTAAGTAAGTTTCTCCATTCAGACTGACCAGCTCAATGCCTTCTCCATTTCCTTTCTTTTACTTGGATCCATCAAATGATAGTGTCCATGCTTGATCATCATTTGTGTGCAACAGGATTCAGAGCCTGTTTTGTCTATTTCTTCATCATGGTTTCCTTGGAAACTTTGGTTTTTATCTTCTCCAGTTTCTTGTTGTTGTGGCCCCGTCACATGCGGTGAATTTTCAACATTGACGACCTCATCAACATTTCTAATCATAGACACTTGGGGAACCATCTTTGACACTTGGTAAATTGTGGCTTTACACATTGTGCATAAAATTTATGAGTGGAAAGCATTGTGAATCCCACACCAATTGGGTAACAATAGGTTTTGAATGCAAGCATCTTTGCCCAATTTGACTTCTTTCTTCACACTCTTTAGGACAAAGTTCTTAAAATTTTCAAATATCCCATCATTCAAAGTTGGATTTGGATCATTATTAATAGGGGCTTCAGTGAACTTGGGGATCATGTCTCGACATCCACCTTGATTATAACCTTGTAACATCAAAATTTCTCAAGTTTTGGGCACATATGAGCCCAATTTTGTTTCCATGAATAAAACCTCATTGTCTCCACCGTATTTGGTTATTAACAGTCAGAGCCTAGGTGTACTTTCTATCTTGATCTGATTTGGGATTCCTCTCCATGGTAGCCACATATGATAAAAGTCAGTAGCTATGTATCCATTCAATTTCCTTGCCCAATCTCTGTTTAAAAGCATACCATATCCTTCCGAAATGTCTACGATGGATATATTAATGCAGGTTTGGAATCATGGATCTGAAGCAAGCTACATATGAATCTTATTCAATTCTCCCACAACTGGGACTTCAATTTTATCTAGCTATGTCACTTTCTTTTATGTCTGCAGTGGGATCAATCCCAATTTTCTACATATTTCCAGGGGCATTACATTACTAGATGCACCAGAATCTATCAAGTAGTTATGTAACATTTTCCCAAATATTCAAACTGACACGAGGAATGGGGTAGGCTCCTCTTTTCCTTGATAGAAAATTATAGGCTTTTGTTCTCTTGGATTAAATTCTTCATTGTTTGTACTGTGTGAAGTATCATCTCTATTCTGATTCGTCCTTTATTTTTTTGGAGCATCTGTATTTCCATTTATCTCTTTTCCCTTATTTGTAGGTCACTTTGTGACATGACTCCATCTAACATGACCCTTCAATCATTAGGAAAAATTTTTACCATTCCAATGAAGCTTGGAGGAATTTGGTGTACACCAGATGCATTTGGTTGTACATCTTCAACAACATTGGTATTATGTGCAAAACTAGACTGAGGGTTGTTGGGGTTGTTCCTAGGTGAATGTGACACACCTTGGGAAACATTCCTAGGAGAAACATCATTCAGAATTCCCAATAAGGTTTCTCTAACTTCTGGGATTTTCATCAATTCATATAATGGCAGACTAACTTTGATCTTCTTGAATTCTTCTAGCACCAAAGAGCTCAACCTCTTGAATTCCTCCCTGGGAGGATTTTCTTCCTATCTCATCTCTCCAGGATAAGCAGTAGATTGTGTAGTAAGTTGTCCTCTTTCATTTTGTGGAGCATTCATTGTTGTCAATTGCCTTCTCTCTCCTTGTGAACTAGCTGATGGTCGATACTTGAGCAAGTCTCTTAGAGGAATCAATACATTACTCATACCAAGATGCGGAGGTGTGGAAAAATTGTTCAAAGGAGTTGATGTTTTCATGGGTTCATGATTTCTATATTTCCTCTGATATGTTTTCAAACCTGCATTTCCAGAAGTCTTTTGAAATACCTGAACTTCACTCACTCCCTCCACTAGGACACTGTTGTATAATGCAGGGAAGGAAAACCCATCCCTATGTAATGGTTCATTTGGGGATGCATGTGGAGGTTGATTTCCTGGTGGAACTTGATACATGGGCGCCTCTACAAGACCATTGGCTGATGCCCATGTGAATCTCTGATTATCCTGCACTGGCATGTAATCTTGCACATCAGGCGAAGAAAATGTGAGATCATTAAAGACCAGCACTTCGTCGTAGCTCAGCAAGGGGACCAATTCATACCTTGTAGGTGGAGGATTTTCAGGTGTAGTAGTGTTTCTTACTTCTCCTTTGAAAATGTTGGCAGCCCTCTGAAATTCTTGGCATTGTAACTCGGAATGGTTATTTGTCTCATGCAATCAACACCATCCAGAAAACACTACTTCGGTTAGGAAAACTTTATCTTTTGGTCAACTTTCAGCGGCTGGTGGATTATCTAATGGTGAGGGTACACCACCATTATTTAGATTTGTGTTCCATGATCTTCTCTGGTGTCCTTGGTTGTTATTACAATGCCCAGAATTGTTCTCTTGATAATTTTGATTATTGTTTCGATATCCTGAATGATTATCATGGAATCCCTAATTATATCCTTGAAGATTCTCTTGGTGAGTTGGAGGATTCCCTTGATATCCTCAGTTGTTACCTTGATGTGACTGGTAATTTATTTTTTGATTATGCAATTGATTATTTTGATTTCTGAGGTAGGTGACCTCAATTGACAACTTCTTTACTTGCTCTATCAGATCCCTCATCTCTTCTCTATCTTCTTAAGTCCTTGTCGTAGTTGTCATGTTCTGGAGATATACAGGTTGTGCTTGCATTGCCTGAGACATAGGGGGCCCTGGATGTGGCACTAACTGATTGGAAGGAACAGGAACATGATTAAGAACAAGAATTTGGTTCATTTTTCCTTGATTCAAAGCATTAGGATTCCCAAATAAATTTGGCACTCCAATAGCAGTTGTTGGTGACTGTAAACTTACTCTCTCATCCTTTGCATAAGCTTGAATCAAATTAGCAAGAGGTGGATGAGTCTTCTGGACAAGCATGGAAGTGAATCAATCTAGGGCTGCATAGTAAATAGGCCATGTTGCATCATCACCCATGTGATAGGGATCACGCAATCTTGAATAAGCCCTCTAGAATCTATTCTTGAAGGCACCAATTGACTCATGTTCTTGCCTTCTTATCTCAATGAATTGTCTATGCAACTCTGTGGGAGTGATTGGCAATCTAAAATTTCCCATTATCCTTTAATTCTTCCCAACTTGATATTGAATTCGGAGGAAGATTGATGTACCAGTAAAAATTTTCCTCCCCCAATGAGTAGGGAAATAGCCTGCAAGCAACGTCCTCTTCTTGACCATTTCTATTTTGAAGGGCGTCTTTGAAAATCTTAAGGTACTCATCAACAGTGTGGTTGATGTCATTAACAAAGAACTTAGAATAGAAATGCTCTGGATTCTTTGGCATATTATGATAAGTGGAAAATGTCGCGAGAGGCGACGCATTTTAAGGACGCCATGGTTGTTGGGCCATTGCTGGAACTTGTTGTTGAATGGCTGCATGAGAAATTACTTGTATGGGTATCTGAACTATTATTTGTTTAATCTATGTAGCTCCTTGTCTGAGTCCTCCTTTATTTAACCCCTGTTGTTCTTTATCAATTTCTTGCACTCAACACTGTGGAGGTGGAGTTTGAAATAATCTCGTGAGATCGGCTACACTTGGTGAGTTTTGGCTTGTAGATGCTTCTTTCTTGCATCGCCTGGGCTTTGGATCAAACTTTAATTCTTGTAATTATTTTTCTCCTAGAGTAGATCTTAAAATTATCCAATGTACCTTAGGATAAAATGAGTTAATGTGCTCTAGTATGTGAAATCTCCTTAATTCCTTCTAACGGGCATTGGGAACAGAATGATTAATGCTCTTTGAATAGCTTCTTCGATTCTTTGAGCTTTCTCTTCTTCTTTGACTCTGGGTTTTGGCTAAAGGATAGGTATGAGATCCCTATGTGGTAGTACCATCTTGATTCATGATGCATTGTCTTTTAACACTTATGTGAAGGCCCTCCTTCTAGCACCATTTTCTATGGATGTACATTTTATGACCCACCAAATAGTAGAACAAAACACCGAGGTATCATATCCTCTCTTGATCAAAGTTCTGTATATGCTAACATTGCAAGAAGATCATATAGGTCACTCAGGGGTTCCTTTTCTATGTCAAGTCTTGACCATGGATAAGCTCATTGGAAAATTTGATTTTCTGAATATCAGAAGGGACCTTACGTTTTCAATCTTGAAAGATTTGCAGTGAAACACTTTTTTTCAATTTTCAGAATATGCGGGAAGAAAAAGGAAGTAGGGTTCAAAAATTTTAATCTACTCCTAAGAGCAATGATAGCAATAGTCAATACTTCAATGGACAAATTCCCAATAACCAGGTTCCGCTTCACCAAGATATACTACAACTACATGAGAACCGGTGCAATCTTCAAGGTTTATGCAAAGGATTTTCATACCACCACAGACAACATCATGAAGAACAATGTATGCAAATGACAGAAGTTAAGCATATGCATGAATGATTTTTAGGCTATATTTGCACAATGATTTACAATCAGTAAAACATCAACAGTATGAACCAAAGGAACTCATCAAAACACCATCATATTTATCATTGCAATCACAACACTTCATCTAAAATTATCCAAATAATCTAAACTAAATGAGGGAATTATGAAACCAAGAAAGAATGAAAACACATCAAGTATTCACCATGAAACCAACAATGAAAACTTTATTGTCTCAATATCTCTTTAGAAACAATCTAAAAATTCCCTCCTTACAAATGAAAAGTGAGGCCTTAATATAGGTCCTCAAATATAATGAGTGGCCCAAATCAAACAATAACCGATGGCCTAGATCATGCCACCTCAGCCCTAATTAGCGTTAGGTAAAAGAAGAAGGAATGTACCTTAATGCAAAAGGAATCCACTACCATAGTGGAAACTAAGTGCTCATTATGCATGCATGCTCAGAAAGAAAGTGGGGTATAATAAATGACCACTAATTGTACCCACTATGCATTAAATGCATCTTCACCATGGAATCTACCTTTAATCGCTTTGCCTGAATGCCTGGAATATTCCCAATACTGCTTCTAACTCATCTATACTAACTCTCGATGTTGATTCCTGCTTGAATTCAAAAGCTAGCATAGCTCATTCAGCTTTCTTCAAGTTGTCCTCCCATTCTAGCAACAAA
The DNA here is from genome assembly GCA_018584345.1 of Thuja plicata. Taxonomy (NCBI): domain Eukaryota; kingdom Viridiplantae; phylum Streptophyta; class Pinopsida; order Cupressales; family Cupressaceae; genus Thuja; species Thuja plicata. Next base: position 903,864 of record MU226489.1, read on the forward strand.
TCATGAGCAGTGTGCATATCATTCGAGAAGGTGAAAAAGTTCTCAAAATCATGCCTGGTGAAGAAGTTCAATCTGAAGAATTCATCCAATTTACTCTTCAATTTTTCTACAACTATCTCCTTTTCATATAACCTTTTTGATACCAGTGATATGACAGTGTTGGAGATTTCTTGCTTGATGTTCTCAACTATTCCCTTCAATTGAGAAGATTCCTCAATGAAATACCCAAACATTTCATTCGCCATGAGCATTGCTCCATACCATCGGGTGAAATCATATGCTTCTCCTTCTTTAATGATCCCATGGTCAAGTAGCACATGCCTGGGCGTCTCCATCAACTCCTGCAATTCCATGATCATCTCATCCTGATAGATATGCTCATCCTCCCATAATTCCTCCATGCACTGAATTCGGGAAAGGATGGCCAATGCCCTGTTGTAAATTCTTACCAATTCCTCAGCATGCTTGTGGGATTCATTTTGGATTCCTTCAATCCAAGCCTCTTCCCTTTGAGAATTTCTTATGATTCTATCTATACTCTCTACCACCTCAGTTGGAACAACCAGTAGAGGGAGAAAAGATGGACCTTCTTCCCTTACTAGATGAGGTAGACTACTGATGTAGTTGTGTAATGCTTTGATTTCTCCTCTCAGCCTCTAGTACTTCTCTTCTAATCTCCTCATCTTATTTTTGAGTGCCTGTGTAGAATCATCAAGCTCTTCCAATACCTGCTCTCAGGAGGCATGACCTAAGTCAAACTTGGCCATGTTATATTCATCTGGAGTGATTTGATCCTTTGATTTGATCCTTTTCTAGTGCAAACCCCTCATTGGCGTTAATGCTCAATCTATACTAAACTGATCTCATCACGTGTTGCTCTCCCTGATCAGTTCTCCTTCTACCTGCTTCTACTTCTTGTCTGCAAAAGGTGCCTATCTCCTGCACACTTGGAGTTCGGCTAGGTGAGGATGGCATCTCCTTGAATCTTTTTCTCTTCTGTGATGGTTCTTCAATATCAAGATCCAACCTCCTCTTTGTGTGTGTTTCCAGAGCAATACTCCTTTATTTTCTATGCTCTGCACTCCCTGATAAAATTTCTCCTTCCTCAATCCTTTCTCCTGATGCTTGCTTTGGTCTTTCATCCTATAGTGGTTGATGCCCTAATAACTCACAGCTCTAGTCCTCCTTTGGTACACTCATTCTACCATGTCGCTCAATCCACCACCTTGTGAAGTCCAGGACTAGCTTTGCAAAAACATCAAGATCTAAAATCTCCTTTCTTTGCTAGTCATAGGGATGAGTAAGCCTTTCTTTTTCTAAATTATACCCTTTCTGAAGCACATTTGGATCTTCCTTCATCTGATTAGGCACGTGAAAGATTTTGTGAGCTCGGATGATGTTCAGGGGAAATCTGGAGCACATCCTTTTCCTAATCTCATTTTCATCTGTAGCATTAGCATCCTATGTTGATAACTTTCTCCTGTCATCGACTTGATTTTGTTATATGGATCAAATCCGGTCTTCCTAAGTAGAATCACATATGGATGAAGTGTAAGTCATCGTAGGATCTCTCATCCGACTTTAGACATGGCACATTTCAGCTTTATCTTCTCCTATGGAAATCGTGAAATCCAATCCAAACCTCTTCTTTCCTTTCTGAATCTTGTCATGAACTTTCAACTGCCGATTGCTCCCTTACACCGCAATCCCTCATATCTCGTATTCTGTGCCAACATGTATATGACATAGGAACTCATATAAAACTTTTGTGATTGCTCTAGGTTTTCCAACTATTCACTGAGGTTGTCACTGATCATTCCAGCCCAGTCCATGTGATTGTGCTCTTCAACTACTTGTTCGACAAAGTACCACATCCATGACTCAAACAGATAGGAGTGAGGCATGCCAAAGATTCTACTTAGCATCATGATCAATTCATTGTATTCCCTATGGAAATCCAACCAAATCAAGTCCTTCGACAATTTTGAATGATGGGATCTATTCTTTCTCAACCACTTATCATTTATGATATTTTCACAGTATTGAATTCCTATAGAAAAAACTCTATGTGCCTGCTCCTTTGTCTTCAATACCAATTTCCTAAAAGAAGGGATTTTGAATGCCTCCGCGATTGCGGGTGGAGAAAGGTCTGCAATGATGTTTCCATCAGAATCTTTGATCGTTCTATCTCCTAAATTGAAGTGCCTAGCGCATTCCATAATCATCTCAGAATGCTGAAAAGCCGGAGCAAAGCCAGCTGCAGCCACAATTCCACTATTCACAATTCGGGTGGCCAAATTGGTCAGTTGATGATCTTTATACCCAAACATCCTTCTGTGAAACTCTGTCATGTCCAGGCCTTTGAGGCTAGTATCTCCAATCTCTACCCACTTCGAAACAATCTTGGATTCAGGGAAAAAATTTGTCTATTCATTCTTTGTCAATTGCTTCCTCGTCATGCTTGTTCCTGTTGGCTCCACCATTCCTGCAAAACAAAAATAAAAAGCAAACATAAGAATTGTGCAGGAGAACGAAAAAGCACACCAAATTCTTAAGAAGGAGGAAATTCTGAAAATCTGACAAATTCTTCATCTTGTTCTTTCAAAAGTCAAATTTCTCTCTTCTCCACGAAATCATGTTTCTCCAACAACTTACTGGGAAAATTCCTTTGAAACTTTTAATCTTGAATTCTTCGTGCCTTTCGAAATAATGAATTTCCTCCTGCTTCAAAATTTTCTTTCTCCTCAAGAATCTTGTTCAACTTTCGAGAAAACTTCACTTGAATCCTCTTGATTCCTCAAAATCTCTCATCAACCTATTTTCTTGAACTTTGTGTGATGATAAAATGAGAGAGTCTTCATATAAAGACTAAACCCGAAAAAGCTGCTTTAAAAATTGGGAGCTAATTTTAGGAAACTGTTAATTTAGGCAAAGATTCTTTCCCATAAGCGCTACTTGTCTCTGCTTTTCACCATTTTTGAAAAAACTTCCAATCTGAGCGCTTTACTTCATGATGAAGTTTCCATTTTATCCATCCTTTTGTTTTTTGATTTTAAATATTGAAAAAGAATAAATTTCAATATAAATCTTTTAAAATTAATTCAAAAAAGTGATTTAATCCCACTTTTAATCTTCCAAATTTCATAATTAACTTGTCACTTTTTTTTATTAATAATTAAAATATAGATAAAAATCAATATTTAATTAATAACTACTCATCTTTATTGCTTTTGATTTTTTGAAGGTTTTTTAATTAAATATTAAATAAGAATTTAATGTTTAATTAATATTTAAATTTAAATCAAAAACTCCTTTTGTTTCCAATTTCCAATTTTTTTGAAATCTTGAGTTTTTCCAAATTTCTAAATTTTTTGGATTTTTCGATTTTAACCGTGTTTCCAAGTTGTCATTTTCCAGAATTTTCCAAAATTTTGGATTTTTTTAACTTTTCCATGATTTCATAAATTTTCAAGATTTTCTGAAATTTTCTGCTTTTCTGAAATCTCATAATTCTCCAAGACTTCCATTTTTTCTGAGATTTTTCAATCTTCCAAATTTTCTGAGTTTTGGATTTTATGAGTTTGGAAGTTTTTAAAATTTTCCAAATTTCTCCATCTTTTCAAAAATTTCCAAAATTTTGGATTTTTCAATTTTTTCCAAATTCGCCAAATTTTGGATTCTACGAGTTTGGAATTTTTTAAGATTTTTCAAATTTGTCCATTTTTTCAAAATTTTCTAAAGTTTTGGATTTTTCAAATTTTTCCAAATTTGCCAAATTTCGGATTCTATGAGTTTGGAATTTTTGAAGATTTTCTGAAATTTTGGAATTTTCCAAGTTTTTTGAGTTTTGGATTTTGTCCAAAATTTCAAGATTTTGGAAATTTTATGAGTTTTCAACTTTCTGAGAATTTCCATTTTTCTCGATTTCGAGGAAATTTTCCAAGATTTTTTGGATTTTCAACTTTTCCCTAATCATCACCGTAATGCGCTTGGGCGTGATTTAAGAGTTGTGGTGGAATTTTTTTGTTTTAAACATTCCTTGACTTGTCCCAAATTGCGTTGGGGCACATTTTTGGGTTTCTCGTGGATACTCCATTTATCCAAATTCGTTCAGCACTCAAAAATCGCGCCCAAAGCACCAACAAGACTATTACGTGGGCTTTCTTTTCTCTTCCAAATGTTTCCTTGTATAAAAACAAATTTCATGATTTTATGAATTTTGTGCTTTGAACACATATAGAGGGTGACTCGTGAGCTTTCTATTTGGGTGGAACTTCTGTTAGTGTAGCACATGCTCACCATAATAATGGATTTTTCTTATTTCTCATATTTCACAGACTTTCCTTCTTTGCGCTAGCAGGATTTTTCTTTGGTGAAGGATTCTTCTTACCTTGTTGACCATTCCTCAGAGTCCATTGACTTGCACTCTGTACTTCATGGGTGACATTTTGGAGAGATGGCAGATTCTTCTCTTACTTTGGAATTTTCCCTGGCTTGCATCAAAATGCGCTCCTTAATCCTCAGACGCAACTTTGGTGTGGTCATGGATATTCTGTTGTCAAGGATTTTCTATGACTTTCATGAAATTGCGCTCAGGCACATTTTGCGTGCGGTGAAGGATTCTCTATTTTGCATTGACTTTTTCTTGCCTCCGTTGAACTGTGCTCCAAGGATTCTGGGGTAGGATTGGTGAGTAGTCATGGATTTCACCTATTTTTTAGAAATTTTCCTTGGCTTGGGTCTATTTGCGCTGGAGAAATCTTTGTCTTTTTCTATTGACATTTCCTTGGTCCATATTTCCTTGGGAATGTGCTCTGCATATTAAATCCCTCAGTGATCAATGAAGTTGTGATGGGTGCAGCTTGGTTCTGAGAATGGATTTGCTTTCTTTTCAGTGTTCTAGAACTTAATTTGCATCCCGTTGGTCTCACAAAGAAGTGCACAATAGAATTTCTTATTCTTATTCTTTCAGATGTAATCATCACAGATATGGAGGATAGATTGGGCAGGCTTTGAATAATCCCAGCTATAATCTTTCAAATTCTTGTATAGACATGATTATAATCGCCAACACACTTGTGTTTCTTGGATACTTGTGATATTCAAAATGCAGAGTGAGCTATTTGGTTCTATCATGGATGCTCTTGTCTATGACAATCTCCTCTTCTTTGTGGTGAGTTCTGAGCCTCAACATATTTATTTTAGTTATTATGCTTGCATTGTACATGCCCACGGACATTCTCCTTCTTTGCAACATGACATTGGAGATTTATGTTTGAAAAGTTCCTCGACTGCTACTAAATTATGCTGGGTGCCCATGATGGATTGCTTTCTTGGGATCATTCCTCCATTCTGTGGGTTTCATGCCTGATGTGCTACAAATGAGCCTGGCTTCTACCGTCTAAAGACATCCTGTTGAAGAGACTTTTTATTGACCTCATTCCATGTGATCACTGGTGCTTGAGATTTGTCTTTTGAGATCCCATAGACTAGGAAATAGGAGAGCTATGTTCTATTACTTGGATGTATATTGAACCATCCTTCTCTCCTCAACTTTTCTTTAACGATGTTGGAGTCGCACGGAGCGGATATGGGGATCACTGGACAATTTTTTACTAGCCCGAGCTCAGAGTTTTGAACTTGAATATATATATGCTCTTTGGTTCCTTACAAATTTATGATAATGACGTGGTGGGTGGGATTTTTTATATATAATTTTGAGCATCTGCTAAGAATCTTCATGATTCACAAGTAATATTTAACTTCTTCATTTTGTCTTCTTTCCCCATTACTAACCAACAAGAGATAATTCATTTTTACCAGGGATTTCATACTTCACCAACTCCTCCAAAAATAAAAAAAGAACAACATTGTTGGTCATAGATTACACCCAATGTAGGATTCTTGTATCTCTGACTATGGGGGATTTATGTTTGTGGGATTTCACTAGATCCTTTGATAAATTTCATAGTTATACTTCTTAGCGAATTCAAGTGCTCGACAAAAAAAGATGACTTGACTTATACTTTTCTTTTCAAACTTTCACTAGGCGTGACCCAAAGGGTCCAACTCAGAATATCAAAACTTGGAAGTACCTTCTCAATTAGGACCTCAAATGATAGTGAACATAACATGATACCAGACTTGGTCAAAAAATCAGCATTTCTCAAATGGAACCAGGAGAAACTAGGAGACCAAAATCAGGGCCACTGAGACAACAAAACAAAAAGGGCCAAACAAGAAAAAGAAAAGGGGGGTCCCATTGAAAATGGGCGAGGTGTGAATATGGTCACAACATCTAGTGACTCTATTGGTGAAATGTTGAAAACATTTCATGGATAAGAATTCAATCCAAACTTAGAATCTTTGGTTAATCGATATTACGTCATCACGAAGAAAGAAAATGAAATTGAAAGGGGAGGATAATCATATATTGGATCAAGAAACCTTCAGTCTGTAATTTCCCATGTGTGTGCAAATGCATTAATTCCCACTCAACAAGACAATTTGGGAACCTCAAGATTATTCATGACAAGTTATATTTCTCTTGACTCCAAAAGCATCCTGGACATTGCCTCTCTTCTAGTCAGGCGTCCATAGCCCCGACGAGGTTGTCACTGTAATCCCACGGAGATTTTCTCTACTTTCAGAAAATTATTCTTTTGAACACCTATAGAGATGTCCGCATATCCCCAAATCCAATCCTTTCATCTTTTACCTCAATTTTCTTTTCTTTTCTCTTTCTTTTGATATTTCATTTCCTCACTTTTTCTTGGCTCATGAGCAGTGAAGCCCACCATGGGTTAGGGAATTACAGGGGCGCTGAAGAAATATTTTAAAATTTTCAAGAGCCATAACCCCTCTCAAAGAATCTTTAATATCTGAGAGCAGTTGATTAGGTGCAAGATATATAACAACCTCAAAGTTCAAATGTCGAGACATAATATATGATTAACCTTCTGAGTTAAGTTCACATTCCACCTCATGACAAACATAAGATAGACAACCTTAGCTTCTAAGGATCTTCATAAAAATTTATCTGGGAAATGAAATAAACAAGACTTAGTGGGACCTTAAGATGAAGTTTGGGAAACACACAATGTCTTCTCGCAAATGAGAACACCCAAACCTTCAGGCTACTTGGAAAAACCAAAATTGGAAACCAAAACAAGGGAAGGAAAACCAAAACCACCTGAGAAAGAAAACTCAGGGGAAAAAAACCCTAAACTAACAAGGAAAAAACAACCTAGACTATGGGAAAGCCAAAATCACAAAGAGGGAATAAAACCAACAAGAAAGAAACGACAGGGGAAACAAACCAAAAACCCCCTCTAAACTACAAAAGCAGACAGAACAGGAAAGCAGAAAACAAGGAAACCAAAATGAAGAACACAATGGAAACCTAGACTATCTATGTACAAGGCTTCTGGAAGGAAACCTAGGGTTGGAAATAATGCTTGAGGAATTGTCCATTGTCGGGAAATAGGACTTACTCTCCTATTAGAGTCTTCAGCTTAAATGCATTGTCTCCAAGTATTTAAGAAATTTGATAAGGGCCCTTCCAAAAATTGTCAAACTTATCATTATCACCTCTCTTCTCGTGGGCCTTTTCCCAATAGAGAACTAAATCTGAAATTCAAAACTCCTTGACTTTAGCCATTCTATCGAACCATCATTTGACTACTCCCTGATGCTTTGCAAACTTTTCTAGTGCTTGATCTCTTCTCTCTTCTAAATCAAGTAATTGAGTTAGAAGCGTCTGCACTCTATCTTCTCCTTCCATGTACTCTTGCATAAATTGTAATGTTGGGATCCTTAACTTAATTGGGAAGACTGGGTCCTACCCATAAATGAATTGATAGGGAGACGTCCTATAGAGCTCTTAATTATGATTCTTTTCACCCAAAGGGTGAATCTTAATTGTGTGTACCAATCCTTCGGACTCTTGTCTAGTACTTTAATATTATCCATTATTCAAATGCTCAGTTAGAAAACTTCAAAGATGTAAACCCAAAACCATTGTAGCACACCAAGGCATGTGGAAATCCAAACCTAGTGATGATGTTCTCTTCAAGGAACTTGATGACCACATCAGTTCTGCATTGTTTAAGAACTTAGACTTTTGACCACTGTGTGCAATAATCCGTAGCGGTTAGGATATACTTGTGTTGTCCTGAAGAAGGTGGATTAATAGGGCCAATAAAATCTAACCTCCATTTAGCAAAAGGTTTCACTTCAATAATAGGTTGTAATGGCATGGCAAGATTCCTTTCATGCACAGCAGCTACTTGACATGTGTGATAGGTTTTCACATGTTTATGGGCGTCCTTGAATAACGTGGGCCAATAATATCCTGCCCTTTAGATTTGATGGGCTATAGCCAAAATACTTCCATGACTTGTCCCATGCTTAATGTGGAAGTGCTCAATAATTTGACCTGCTTCTCCCCTATTGACACATCTCAGATAGATTCCATCATGATTCTTCCTATACAAGACAGCTCCTTGAAGCATAAAATGTGGAATTTTCATTATTAATGCTCTCTTTTGTACTAGATTCAAGTGCAAAGGAAACTTATGATTCAACAAGTAGTAGAAAATTTCATCATACCATTCATCAGGAGACACTTCTTCTAACACATATACGTGTACTAATCTGAGTCTAGTCGCAGCGATTGTTTGTGTCAGAGCTTGCCCACGCACTAGTTTCATTGGTTGTATTTCTATGTCGTAACCTTAATGATGGCCACGCATTTTCCTCTTCTTTCTCCTAACTCATTGCACATTAACAAAGTTTTTACTGCAGCATCGAGGAGTATTGCGTACACTTTGCTTCTAGAAATGTAATGTCTAAATTTCTTTATCGCCTTCACCAAAGCATAGGCTTGTTTTTAAATGTTTGGGTATCTCAATTCGGCATGATCCAGTGGGGAACTCATGAATGCAATAGGATGCTTGTCTTTCTCTTCTGATCTTTGAGTGAGGATAGCCGCATGTGTGTTCTGAAGCAAAGGAATATATGTAGAATGGTTTGGTGTAATTTGGGCTATCCAAGATAGGAGAATCTACAATAGCTTGTTTGATTTCTTCTAACGCTCTTTTTGATGTTGATGTCCAATCTATTTTTGTGCCTTTTTTCAACATATCATTCAGTGGTTTGACTATCTCGGTGAATCTCATAATGAACTTCCTAACGAAGTTGATTTTTCCAAAGAATGACTTCAATTCTTTCTGGCTAGCTGGTAGGCCAATCTTGGAGATTTCTTCAATGCGCTCAGGATCAATTGAGATTCCACATTCAGAGATCACATGACCTAATAGTTTTCCTTCGGTGACAGGGAACATGCATTTCTTTGTATTCAATGATATCCCATATCTTCTACATCTTTGAAAAATTCTTCGCAAATCATTTATGTGATTTTATCTATGTCTAGAAAACACGGTGAGATAATCCATGTATATAATGATGCATTTCCCAACCAGAACTTTGAAGGCATAGTCCATGGCCCTTTGGAAGGTGGCTTTAGCATTGATAAAATGGAAGGGCATTATTATGTAAGAAAATGTGCCCCACTTTGTGGTAAATGCAGTTTTCAATCTATCTTCTTCCTCCACCATTACTTGGTTATATCTAGAATAGCCATCTAAAAATGACATCATCTGAGACCCATTCACAACTTGTATTACTTCATCTAATGATGGCACCGGATAATTGTCTTTATCTGAAGCTCTATTAAGATTTCAGAAATCCACGCATAATCTTATTTATCCATTTTTCTTTCTAACAAGAACCAGGTTGGCGACCCACATTAAGTGTCTAACTGTAAAGATAATCCTTGCCAAAATTAGTTTCCTGACCTCTTGCTGGATCAATGGTTCCAACATCAGATTTATCGGCAACTTTCTCTATTGAAATGGTTTACTACCTAGATTGAGTGGGATTGTATGTGTGATGAGGGATGTATCATATGTCTTTAGATCTTCATATCCCCATGCAATTACATCTATAAATTCCTTCGTCAAATTTAGGATACCCTCTCTCTCTCCCAAAGTAAAAACTTTCCCAATAAAAACATTTTTGACATCTTCCTATGTTCCTATATTTACCTTTTCGCATTCACCTCCATCATATGTCTGGTACTTGAGGGTACTCAGTCTGTCAGAATCAAAAATTATTTCCAATTCTATCATCCCCTTAGGAATGGTGTTTGTCCTTAAATTCATGATTTCATTGGTTTCAAACTGCGCTTGTTGTTGTTCTCCTTCATCGATGACTTGTGCTTCAAATACCCTCGAACATTTTATAAAATCAAGGATATGTTTATCATCTTCAAACACCTAGAAATTTGTAACATTGTTAAGGACTAGAGGTACTGATGTTAGCTCAACTATGAATTTCTTCACACATTCCATGGCCAATGGTTCCAATGAACTTGTTGATTGGACCATGGAGCTTGCCACCAAATTATTTTCTCTACCTATCCTTTTAATTTTGAAAGCATCAAACCTTTGAATTCTATCCCAAACTCTATTGCGGTAGTGACCCAACATTTTGTCATGGCATGCATATTGCTTCCAAACTTGTCTGACCACTATATCTGAGTCTCCGCATGCATGAAGGATCCTAGTGCCCTTTTGGATAGAAAGAAAAAATCTAATAACTAATGATTCATACTCAGCGACATTATTTTTGCATGGGAACTGTAATCTGTGTGCCGCTAAGTAAGTTTCTCCATTTGGACTGACTAGCTCAATGCCTTCTCCATTTCCCTTCTTCGACTTGGATCCATCAAATGATAGTGTCCATGCTTGATCATCATTTTGTGTGCAAGAGGATTCAGATCCTGGTTCGTCTATTTCTTCATCATGGTTTCCTTGGAAACTTTAGTTTTTATCTTCTCCAATTTCTTGTTGTTGTGGCCCCGTCACATGCGGTGAATTTTAAACATTGATGACCTCGTCAACATTTCTAATCATTGACACCAGGGAACCATCTTTGACACTTGGGAAATTGTGGATTTACACATTGTGCATGAAATTTGTGAGTGGAAAGCATTGTGAATCCCACACCAATTGGGTAACAATAGGTTTTGAATGCAAGCATCTTTGCCCAATTTGACTTCTTTCTTCACACTCCTTAGGAAAAAGTTCTTAAAATTTTCAAACATCCCATCATTCAAAGGTGGCTTTGGATCATTATCAACAGGGGATTCAGTGAACTTGGGGATCATGTCTTGACATCCACCTTGATTATAACCTTGTAACATCAAAATTTCTCTAGTTTTGGGCACATATGATCCCAATGTTGTTTCCATGAATAAAACCTCATTGTCTCCACCGTATTTGGTTATTAATAGTCGGAGCCTAGGTGTACTTTCTATCCTGATCTGATTTGGGATTCCTGTCCATGGTAGCCACGTATGAGAAAATTCAATAGCTATGTATCCATTCAATTTCCTTGCCCAATCTCTGCTTAAAAGCATACCATATCCTTTCGGAATGTCCATGATGGATATATCAATGCAGCTTTGGATTTGTGGATCTGAAGCAAGCTGCATATGAATGCTATTCAATTCTCCGACAATCAGGACTTTGGTTTTATCTAGCTGCATCACTTTCTTGTCTGTCTGCAGTGGGATCAATCCCAATTTTCTACATATTTCTAGGGGCATTACATTACTAGATGCACCAAAATCTATCAAGCAGTTATGTAACATTTTCCCAAATATTCAAATTGACACGAGGAATGGGGTAGGCTCCTCTTTTCCTTGATAGAAAATTATAGGATTTTGTTCTCTTGGATTAAATTCTTCATTGTTTGTACTGTGTGAAGTATCATCTCTATTCTGATTCGTCCTTTTTTTTTTTGGAGCATTTGTATTTCCATTTATCTATTTTCCCTTACCTGCAGGGTCACTTTGTGACATGACTCCATCTAGCATGACCCTTCAGTCATCGGGAAAATTTTGTACCATTCTAATGAAGCTTGGAGTAATTTGGTGTACACTAGATGCATTTGGTTGTACATCTTCAACAACATTGGTATTCTATGCAAAACTAGACTAAGGGTTGTTGGGGTTGTTCCTAGGTGAATGTGACACACCTTGGGAAATGTTCCTAGGAGCAACATCATTCAAAATTCCCAATAAGGTTTCTCTAACTTCTGGGATTTTCATCAATTCATATAATGGCAGACTAACTTTAATCTTCTTGAATTCTTCTAGCACCAAAGAGCTCAGCCTCTTGAATTCCTCCCTGGGAGGATTTTCTTCCTGTCTCGTCTCTCCAAGATGAGTAATAGATTGTGTAGTAAGTTGTCCTCTTTCATTTTGTGGAGCATTCATTGTTGTCAATTGCCTTCTCTCTCCTTGTGAACTAGCTGATGGTTGATACTCGGGCGAGTCTCTTAGAGGACTTAATACATTACTCGCATCGGGATGTGGAGGTGTGGAAAAATTGTTCAAAGGAGTTGATGTTGTCATGGGTTCATGATTTCTATAATTCCTCTGATATGTTTTTAGACCTTTATTTCCAGAAGTATGTTTAAATGCCTGGACTTCACTTACTCCCTCCACTAGGACATTGTTGTATAATGGAGGGAAGGAAAACCCATACCTATGTAATGGTTCATTTGGGGATGCATGCGGAGGCTCATTTCTTGGTGGAACTTGATACATGGGTGCCTCTAGAGGACCATTGGCTGATGCCTATGGGAATCTCTGATTATCTTGCACTGGCATGTAATCTTGCACATCAAGCAGAGGAAATGTGAAATCATCAAAGACCAGCACTTGGTCGTAGCTCAGCGAGGGGACCAATTCATGCCCCATAGGTGGAGGATTTTCAGGTGCAGTAATGTTTCTTACTTCTCCTTTGAAAATGTTGGCAGCCCTCTGAAATTCTTGGCATTGTAACTCAGAATGGTTATTTGTCTCATGCAATCGACACCATTCCAATAATACTGCTTCGGTTAGGAAAACTTTATCTGTTGGTCGGCTTTCAGTACCTGGTGGATTGTCTAATGGTGAGGGTACACCACCATTATTTGGATTTGTGTTCCATGATCTTCTCTAGTGTCCTTGGTTGTTATTACAATGCCCAGAATTATTCTCTTGATAATTTTGTTTACTGTTTTGATATCCTGAATGATTATCATGGTATCCTTGATCATATCCTTGAGGATTCTCTTGGTGAGCTGGAGGATTCCCTTGATATCCTCGGTTGTTACCTTGATGTGATTGGTAATTTCTTTGTTGATTATGCAATTGATTATTTTGATTTCTGAGGTAGGTGACCTCAATGGACAACTTCTTTACTTTCTCTATCAGATCCCTCATCTCTTCTCTTTCTTCTTGAGTCCTTGTTGTAGTTGTCATGTTCTGGAGATACACAGGTTGTGATGGCATTGCCTAAGACATAGGGGGCCCTGGATGCAGCACTAACTGATTGGAAGGAACAGAAAAATGATTAAGAGCAGGTGTGTTGTTTATCATTCTTTGATTCAAAGAATTAGGATTCCCAAAGAAATTTGGCGCTCTAGTAGCAGTTGTTGGTGACTGTAAACTTACTCTCTCAGCCTCTGCATAAGCTTGAATCAAATTAGAAAGAGGCGGATGAGTCTTCTGGAAAGACATGAAGGTGAAGAAATCTAGGGCTGCATAGTAAATAGGCCATGTTGCATCATCACCCATGCGATAGGGATCACGCAATCTTGAATAAGCCTTCTAGAATCTATTCTTGAAGGCACCAATTGGCTCGCATTCTTGCCTTCTTATCTCAATGAATTTTCTATGCAACTCTATGGGAGTGATTAGAAATCTAAAATTTCCCATTATCCTTTAATTCTTTCCAACTTGAGATTGAATTTGGAGGTAGATTGATGTACCAATGAAAATTTTCCTCCCTCAATGAGTAGGGAAATAGCCTACAAGCAATGTCCTATTCTTGAACATTTCTATTTTGAAGGGTGTCTTCAAAAATATTAATGTGCTCATCAGCAGTGTGGTTGATGTTGTTAACAAAGAACTTAGAATAGAAATGCTCTAGATTCTTTGGCATATTATGATAAGCGGAAAATGTCGTGAGAGGGGACGTATTTTGAGGATGCCATGGTTGTTGGGCCATTGCTAGAACTTTCTGTTGAACGGCTCCATGAGAAACTACATATATGGGTATCTAAACTATTATTTGTTGAATCTGTGTAGCTCCTTGTCTAATTCCTCCTTGATTTAACCCCTATTTTTCTTGATCAATTTCTTGCACTCAACACTGTGGAGGAGGAGTTTTAAATAACCTCGTGAGATCGGCTACACTTGGTGAGTTTTGGCTCGTAGATGCTTCTTTCTTGCCTCGCCTGGGCTTTGGATCAAACTTTAATTCTTGTAATTCTTTTTCTCCCAGAGTGGATCTTAAAATTCTCCAATGTACCTCAGGAGAAAATGAGTTAATACGCTCCAGTATGTGAAATCTCCTTAATTCCTTCTAACGGGCATTGGGAACTGAATGATTAATGCTCTTTTAATAGCTTCTTCAATTCTTTGAGCTTTCTCTTCTTTGACTCTGAGATTTGGCTAAAGGATAGGTATGACATCCCTATGTGGTAGTACCATCTTGATTAATGATGCATATTCTTTTAACACTTATCTGAAGGCCCTCCTTCTAGCGCCAGTTTCTATTGATGTACGTTTTATGACCCACCAAATAGTAGAACAAAACACCGAGGTATCTTATCCTCTCTTGATCAAAGTTTCGTATATGCTAAGATTGCAAGAAGATTATATAGGTCACTTAGGGGTTCCTTTTCTATGTCAGGTCTTGACCATGGATAAGCTCGGTGGTAAATGTGATTTTCTGAATATCACAAGGGGCCTTATGTTTTAAGTCTTGAAATATTTGCAGTGAAACACTTTTTTGGAATTTTCAGAATATGCGGGAAGAAAAAGGAAGTAGGGTTCAGAAATTTTAATCTACTCCTAAGAGAAATGATAGCAATAGTCAATACTTCAGTGGACAAATTCCCAATAACCAGGTTCCGCTTCGCCAAGTTATACTACAAATACATGAGAACCAGAGCAATCTTCAAGGTTTATGCAGAGGATTTTCATACCACCACAGACAACATCATGAAGAACAATGTATGCAAATGACAAAAGTTAATAATATGCATGAATGAGGATTAGGCTAACTTTGCACAATGATTTACAATCAGTTAAACATCAACAGTATGACCCAAAGGAACTCATCAAAACACCATCATATTTATCATTACAATCACAACACTTCATCTAAAATTATCCAAATAATCTAAACTAAATGAGGGAATTATGAAACCAAGCAAGAATGAAAACACATCAAGTATTCACCATGAAACCAACAATGAAAACTTTATTGTCTCAGTATCTCTTTAGCAACAATACCAAAATTCCCTACTTACAAATGAAAAGTGAGGCCATAATAGGTCCTCAAAAACAATGAGTGGCCCGAGTCAAACAATAACCAATGGCCCAGATCGTGCCACCTCAGCCCTAATTAGGGTTAGGGAAAAGAAGAAGGAATGTACCTTAATGCAAAAGGAATCCAGTACCATAGTGGACAATAAGTGCCCATTATGCATGCATGCTCAGAAAGAAAGTGGGGTGTAATAAATGACCACTAATTGTGTCCACTATGCATTAAATGCATCTTCACCATGGAATCTACCTTTGACCACTTTGCCTGAATGCCTGGAATCTTCCCAATACTGCTTCTAACTCATCTATACTGACTCTTGGTGCTGATTCCTGCTTGAATTCCAAAGCTACCATAGCTCATTCATCTTTCTTCAAGTTGTCCTCCCATTCTGGCAACAAATCTTGAGCAGTGTGCATATCATTCGAGAAGGTGGAAAAGTTCTCGAAATCATCCTTGGTGAAGAATTTCAATCTAAAGAATTCCTCCAATTTACTCTTCAGGTTGTCTATAGTTATCTCCTTTTCATATAAACTTTTTGATACCAATGATATGATAGTGTTGGATATTTCTTGCTTGATGTTCTCAACTATTCCCTTCAATTGAGAAGATTCCTCAATGAAATACCCAAACATTTCATTGGCCATGAGAACTGCTCCATACCATCGGGTGAAATCATATGCTTCTCCTTCTTTAATGATCTCATGGTCAACTAGCACATGCATGGGCATCTCCATCAACTCCTGCAATTCCATGATCATCTCATCCTGATAGATATGCTCATCCTCCCATAATTCCTCCATGCACTGAATCCGGAAAAGGATGGCCAATGCCATGTTGTAAATTCTTACCAATTCCTCAACATGCTTGTGGGCTTCATTTTGGATTCCTTCGATCCAAGCCTTTGCCCCTTGAGAATTTCTTTTGATTATATCTATACTCTCTACCACCTCAGTTGGAACAACCAATAAAGGGACAAAAGATGGACCTTCTTCCCTTACTGAATGAGGTAGACTACTGATGTAGTCACATAATGCTCTCATTTCTCCTTTCTACCTCTGGTACTTCTCTTCTAATCTCCTCATCTTGTTTTTGATTGCCTGTGTAGAATCATCAAGTTCCTCCAATACCTGCTCTCGGGAGGCATGACCTAAGTCAAACTCGGCCATGTTATATTCATCAAGAGTGATTTTATCCTTTGCTTTGTCCATGGTCGATGTTGTAAGCTGAAGGGTTCTGGACTCAGACTCATCTCTGACAATCTTCATAAACCTCTTCACCTTTCATTTCTCATGTGATTGGTTGACCCTTTTCATAATTTCCTGCAATTCAAAAGACAGGTCAACATCCTTTTTCTGGTGTCTTTGGAACCTCTACCTCACCCATTCTATAATGTTGGCTCTTTGATCCTTCTGAACTGCCATATTCTTCTGTTCCTGCACCGCTCTTGTATCCATTTCCTTACCTCCAAGACTTTCTTCCATCACCTCTGGGGCTGGTGTCTCTATCGTGGGAATCTCATCTTTAGCCATGGGAATCTCTTCCTCTATTATCCTTCTGAAGAAAACCCCAAGACTTTTCTCAGTGGTAACATCTTGTTCCTTACTTTTTGCTGGTGCAAACCCCTCATTGGAATTAATGCTCAATATGTCCTATACTGACCTCATCACGTGTTCCTCTCCCTGCTCAGTTCTCCTCCTACCTACTTCTACTTATTTTTTGCAAAAGGTGCCTATCTCCTGCACACTTGTAGTTTGGCTAGGTGAGGATGGCATCTCCTCAACTCTTGGTCTATTTTATGGTCGTTCTTCAATATCGAGATCCAACCTCCTCTTTGTGTGTGTTTCTTGAGCAATACTCCTTTCTTTTCTATGCTCTACACTCCCTAATAAAATTTCTCCTTCCTCAATCCTTTCTCCTGATGCTTGCTTTTTTCTTTCATCCTATAGTGGTTGATGCCCTAATAACTCACAGGTCTAGTCCTCCATCGGTACACTCATTCTACCAAGTTGGCGCTCAATCCACCACCTTGTGAAGTCCAGGACTGGCTCTGCCAAAACATCAAGATCTGAAATCTTCTTTCTTTGCCAGTCATAGGGATGAGTAAGCCTTTCTTTTTCTGGATTATACCCTTTTTGAAGCACATTTGGATCTTCCTTCATCTGATCAGGCACATGAAAGATTTTGTGAGCTCGGATAATGTTCAGGGGCAATCTGGAGCACATCCTTTTCCTAATCTCATTTTCATCTATAGCATTAGCCCAAAAATCTTCAAGGTGCATCCTATGTTGATACCTTGCTCCTGCCATCAACTTGATTTTGTTATAGGGATCAAAATTTGGTCTTCCTAAGTAGAATCGCAGATGGATAAAGTGTAAGTCATCCTAGGATCTCTCATCCACCTTTAGACATGGGCACATTTCAGCTTTATCTTCTCCTATTGAAATAGGGAAATCCAATCCCAACTTCTTCTTTCCTTTCTAAATCTTGTCGTGAACTTTCAACTGTCAATTGCTCCCTTACACCGCAATCCCTCATATCTCATATTCCATGCCAACATGTATATGACATAGGAACTCATATAAAAATTTTGTGATTGCTCTAGGTTTTCCAACTATTCACTGAGGTTGTCACTGATCATTCCAGCCCAGTCCATGTGATTGTGCTCTTCAACTACTTGTTCAACAAAGTACCACATCAATGACTCGAACAGATAGGAGTGAGGCATGCCAAATATTCTACCCAACATCATGATCAAGTCATTTTATTCCCTGTGGAAATCCAACCAAACCAACTCCTTCGGCAATTTTGAATGATGGGATCTATTCTTTCTCAACCACTTATCATTTATGATATTTTCACAGTATTGAATTCCTACAGAAAAAAATCTATGTGCCTGCTCGTTTGTTTTCAATACCAATTTCCTGGAAGAAGGGATTCTGAATGCCTCCGTGATTGTGGGTGGAGAAAGGTCTGCATGATGTTTCCATCAGAATCTTTGATCGTTCTATCTCCTGAATTGAAGTGCCTGGTGCATTCCATGATCAACTCAGAAAGCTTAAAAGCTAGAGCAAAGCCAGTTGAAGCCACAATTCCACTGTTCACAATTTGGGTGGCCAAATTGGTCAATTGATGATCTTTATACCCAAACATCCTTCTGTGAAACTCTGTCATGTCCAGGCCTATGAGGCTAGTATCTCCAATCTCTACCCACTTCGAAACAATCTTGGATTCAAGGAAAAAATTCCTATGTTCGTTCTTTATCAACTGCTTCCTCGTCATGCTCGTTCCTCTTGGCTCCGCCATTCCTACAAAACAAAAATAAAAAACAAACATAAGAATTGTGCAGGAGAACGAAAAAGCAGACCAAATTCTTAAGAAGGAGGAAATTCTAAAAATCTGACAAATTCTTCATCTTGTTCTTTCAAAAGTCAAATTTCTCTCTTCTCCACGAAATCATGTTTCTCCACCAACTTACTGGGAAAATTCCTTTGAAACTTTTAATCTTGAATTCTTCACGCCTTTCGAAATAATCAATTTCCTCCTGCTTCAAAATTTTATTTCTCCTCAAGAATCTTGTTCAACTTTCGAGAAAACTTCACTCGAATCCTCTTGATTCCTCAAAATCTCTCATCAACCTGTTTTCTCAAACTTTGTGTGATGATAAAATGAGAGAGCCTTCATATAAAGACTAAACCCTGAATAGCTACTTTAAAAATTGGAAGCTAATTTTAGGAAACTGCTAATTTAGGTAAAGATTCTTTGCCATAAGCGCCCCTTGTCTCTGCTTTTCTCCATTTTTGATAAAACTTCCAATCTAAGCGCTTTACTTCATGATGAAGTTTCCATTTTATCCATCCTTTTGTTTTTTGATTTTAAATATTGAAAAAGAATAAATTTCAATATTTAATCTTTTAAAATCAATTCAAAAAAGTGATTTAATCCCACTTTTAATCTTCCAAATTTCATAATTAACTTGTCACTTTTTTCAATTAATAATTAAATATAGACAAAAATCAATATTTAATTAATAACTTCTCATCTTTATTGCTTTTGATTTTTTGAAGGTTTTTTAATTAAATATTAAATAAGAATTTAATATTTAATTAATATTTAAATTTAAATCAAAAACTCCTTTTATTTCCAATTTCCAGTTTTTTTGAAATCTTGAGTTTTTCCAAATTTCCAAATTTTTTGGATTTTTCGATTTTAACCATGTTTCCAAGTTGTCATTTTTCAGAATTTTCCAAAATTTTGGATTTTTTTAACTTTTCCATGATTTCATAAATTTTCAAGATTTTCTAAAATTCTCCCCTTTTCCAAAATTTCAGAATTCTCCAAGACTTCCATTTTTTCCGAGATTTTTCAATCTTCCAAATTTTCTGAGTTTTGGATTTTATGAGTTTGGAATTTTTTAAGATTTTCCGAATTTCTCCATTTTTTCAAAAATTTCCAAAATTTTGGATTTTTCAATTTTTTCCAAATTCGCCAAATTTTGGATTCTATGAGTTTGGAGTTTTTTAAGATTTTCCAAATTTCTCCATTTTTTCAAAATTTTCTAAAATTTTCTATTTTTCAATTTTTTCCAAATTTGCCAAATTTCGGATTCTGTGAGTTTGGAATTTTTGAAGATTTTCCAAAATTTTGGAATTTTCCAAGTTTTTCAAGTTTTGGATTTTGTCCAAAATTCTGAGATTTTGGAAATTTTATGAGTTTTCAAGTTTTAGAGAATTTCCATTTCTCCCGATTTCGAGGAAATTTTTCAAGATTTTTTGGATTTTCAACTTTTCCCTAATCATCACCGTAATGCGCTTGGGCGTGATTTAAAAGTTGTGGTAGATTTTTTCATTTTAAATATTCCTTGACTTGTCCCAACTTGTGTTGGGGCACATTTTTGGGTTTCTTGTGGATACTCCATTTATCAAAATTCGTTCACCACTCAGAAATCGCGCCCAAAGAGCCAACGAGACTATTACGTGGACTTTCTTTTCTCTTCCAAATGTTTCCTCGTATTAAAAAAAAAATCATGATTTTATGAATTTTGTGCTCCAGACACATATAGAGGGTGACTCATGAGCCTTCTATTTGGGTGGGATTTTTGTTAGCGTAGCACATGCTCACCATAATAATGGATTTTTCTTAGTTCTCAGATTTCACAGACTTTCCTTCTTTGCACCAGCAGGATTTTTCATTTGTGAAGGATTCTTCTTGCCTTGCTGACCATTCCTCAGAGTCCATTGACTTGCACTCCGTACTTCATGGGTGACATTTTGGAGAGATGGTAGATTCTTCTCTTACTTTGGAATTTTCCCTTACTTGCATCAAAATGCGCTCCTTAATCCTAGGGTGCAACTTTGGTGTGGTCATGGATTTTCTGTTGTCAAGGTTTTTCCATGACCTTCATGAAATTGCGCTCGGGCGCCTTTTGGGTGCGGTGAAGGATTCTCTATTTTGCATTGACTTTTCCAGGCCTCCGTTGAACTGCACTCCAAGGATTCTGGGGCAG
Source organism: Thuja plicata (assembly GCA_018584345.1). Lineage (NCBI taxonomy): Eukaryota > Viridiplantae > Streptophyta > Pinopsida > Cupressales > Cupressaceae > Thuja > Thuja plicata. The sequence continues at coordinate 924,816 of MU226489.1, forward strand.
GATTGGTGAGTAGCCATGGATTTCTCCTATTTTTTAGAAATGTTCCTTGGCTTGGGTCTATTTGCGCTAAAGCACTCTTTGCCTTTCGCTGTGGACATTTCCCTCATTCATATTTCTTTGGGAATGTGCTCTGCATATTAAATCCCTCATTGATCAATGAAGTTGTGATGGGCGCAACTTGGTCCTGAGAACAGATTTCCTTTCTTTTCAGTGTTCTAGAACTTAATTTGCATCCCACTGGTCTCACAAAGAAGTGCACAATAGAATTTCTTGTTCTTATTCTTTCAGATATCATCATCACAGATATGGAGGATAGATTGGGTGTGCTTTGAATAATCCTGGCTATAATCTTTCAAATTCTCCTTTAGACATGATTATAATCGCCAACACGCTCGTGTTTCTCAGATACTTGTGATATTCAAAATGCAGAGTGAGCTATTTGGATCTATCGCGGATGCTCTTGTCTACAACAATCTCCTCTTCTTCGTGGTGAGTTCCGAGCCTCAACATATTTATTTTACTCATTATGCTTGCATTGTACATCCCCAGGGACATTCTCCTTCTTTGCAACATGACATTGGAGATTTATGTTTGAAAAGTTCCTCAACTGCTGCCAAATTATGTTGGGTGCCCACGATGGATTGATTTCTTGGGATCATTCCTCCATTTTGTGGGTTTTGTGCCTAGTGTGCTACAAATGAGCATGGCCTCTACCGTCAAAAGACATCTCATCGAAGAGACTTTTTATTGACCTCATTCCATGTGATTACTAGCGCTTGAGATTTATCTTTTGAGATGCCATAAACTAGGCAATAGGAGAGCTATTTTTTAGCACATGGATGTATATTGAACCATCCTTCTCTCCTCAACTTTTCTTTAACCCTGTTGGAGTCGCACGGAGTAGATATGGGGATCACTGGACAATTTTTTACTAGCCTGAGCTGGGAGTTTTGACCTTGAATATATATATGCTCTTTGGTTCCTTACAAACTTATGATAATGACGTGGTGGGCAGGATTTTTTTATATATACTTTTGAGCATCTGCTAAGAATCTTCATGATTCACAAGTAATATTTAACTTCTTCATCCTGTCTTCTTTCTCCATTACTAACCAACAAGAGATAATTCCTTTTTACCAGGGATTTCATACTTCACCAACTCCTCCAAAAATAAAAAAGAACAACACTGTTGGTCATAGATTACACCCTGCATAGGATTCTGGTATCTCTGACTGTGGGGGATTTATGTTTGTGGGATTGCACTAGATCCTTTGATAAATTTTGCAATTATACTTCTTAGCGAATTCAAGTGCTCGACAAAAAGATATGACTTGACTTATACTTTTCTTTTCAAACTTTCACTAGGCGTGACCCAAAGGGTCCAACTCAGAATCTCAAAACTCGAAAGTACCTTCTCAATTAGGACCTCAAACAACAGGGAACATAACATGATACCAGACTTGGTCAAAAAATTAGCATTTCTCAAATGGAACCAGGAGAAACTAGGAGACCAAAATCAGCACCACTGAGACAACAAAACAAAAAGGGCCAAACAAGAAAAAGAAAAGGGGGGTCCCATTAGAAATGGGTGAGGTGTGAATATGGTCACAACAAGACCAAGTCTCATGTCTTATTCTTGAGTAAAGAATCCATCTCCTCATACATCGTTGTTTTCCATTTCTCGCTATTGACATCTTTGATAAAAGCTTTAAATGTTGATGGTTCTGAAAATTTTGAAACAAGAATTTAAGGCTTTGCTTCTTCAGCGAACAATAGTTCATAGTCTGTAAATTTTGAAGGAAGCTTTCGTTGTCTTGTAGACTTCCTTAATGGAAACAAGGTGTTTTCCTCAATGGGAAATGCAAAATCTCTATCCGGACAATTTGCATCCTGCATTTTAGAATTAATATCCATGTGAGTAGAGTTGTTTTCTAAATCAGAGTTGTTTGGACTTCCAAAATTTGTGTTATAAAATACTTGATTTTCCTTCTCCCTTGTTTCCTGTCAAAACTTGCAGTTGATTTCAACAGCTGCCCCCAATTTTTCAAGCACATCACTGTGTTGCGCGAGAGTGCAGGGCACAGTCTTAGGTGAAAATGGGAACAAATTCCCATTGTCACATCATCTCCTATGTTGTGCGTGGGTGTTAGAAGAGGCCTTCATCGTGTGAGGAGGAGAGGCATGTTGTGCGTGAAAGGGGCTGACATGCTGCAGGTGAAAGGAGATGCTATCAGGTGTGGCATGGGAGCTGGTCTCCCCAGTAAGGAAACGACATGGACTGTCCATGGGGATTAAGTGACCCATGACAGAATTATCTTGCCAAGAAAAGGCAAAACCATACCTTGCACTGCCATGTGCTCTTGCATATGAAGCGTCTTCATTAACTGAAGGTAATTCAATCATGTTTTCGTTTGGACATAAAGTGTTGTCATTATTTTCACTGAATACTTCATTATCTGCAGACTGTGTATGAGAAGAAGAAAAAATAAAAGTGGAGGATTGCATTATGAATGTGATTGGGGCTAAAATAGAGGTGGGTGAACTGAAGCTTTGGGTTCCACCTATGTTTTGAATATTATTCCCAAATAATCTATATGACTGATTATTTTGAAATGCTGAAGAAGGTATATAATCACTTACAAATTTTTCTTTCCCTTGCAAATCTAGAAAGAGCTTTTCATTGAAGACTACATCCTAGCTCCTTACGATTTTCTTTGCAAATCGATCCTACAGACGGAAACCAAATTGATCTTCTCTATAACCCATGAAGATACACTGTTGTGATTTAGAATCCAATTTGCTTCTTTTTTCTTTAGGAACATGAACAAATACTTGACAATGGAACACACAAAGATGAGAATAAGAGATTTGCTTTCCCAATCACTCCTATTTCGCAATACCAAAATTCAAATGAGATGAAGGACTCTGATTAATTAGATACACAGCTATATTTCAAGCCTCAACCCAAAATTTCTTGCTTAAACCAACATTAGAAGGCATGCATCATGATTTCTCAAGGATAGTTTGGTTGAGTCTTTACGCTGCTCCATTCTCTTGGGGAGTGAAGGGAACAATCTTAATTCTCCGAATACCTTGGTCTGCAAAAATATTGTCAAACTCCAAAGAGAAAAATTCTCCTCCATTATCCATTTTAAAGCATTTAATCTTATGACAACTTTGATTTTCAACAAGTGCTTTAAAAATTTTAAATTTTGAAAATATTTCATATTTGCGAGAAATCATATAAATCCATACCTTCCTTGTATAATCATCAAGAAAAGTGACAAATTAATTCGCCCCTCCATGAGAGGTTACCTCCGTAGGACCAAAGTGTAGGATTTTGCAAACATGCAAATCCACAGACCCCGAATACACCTGCATGCAAGAACCTGATACAAAGTAGAAGCAAAAAATGAAAAAGCTGAAGAACTCAGAAGTTGCTCAGAAAGTGAGAGCGAAATTATAATCTGAATTAAATGAAAAGCATTACAAAGTTCAGCCTATAAAGGTGAAAAAACCCTAAAAACTAAAACTAGGTTGCGCAATATAATTAATATAAAGTATTAATTATATGCACCTAAGAGAAAGCATAAGCCGAAAAAGAGTAAACTGATTACTCTAACACCCCCCCTTAAGCTGAACGCAGGGAGAAAGTAGACCTAGCAAGACTAAGAAAGCAAGAAA
>MU226489.1:935714-946386 GCA_018584345.1 Thuja plicata
TGGCTCTCTCTCTCTCTCTCTCTCTCTCTCTCTCTCTCTCTCTCTCTCTCACACACACACACACACATTCTTAGGCATTTTTTCCCATTCTTTATATCACGGGGGTTTTTTCGTGCTTTTCCCCCTTCAATATCTTGTCTCCTTTGTTGCCTTTCTCATTGGTGAATGCTCCTAGTTTTGTGCTAATTCATGGTAAATCTCCTATCTCCTGCTCATTGAATTAAATAATTTCCTGTCTCTCTCTCTCTTATTTCTGTTATTATTTTAACATGGTATCAGAGCAGGTTGGTTTAATCTTTGATTGAGTTTACAGGTGAAGGAGCTACCATATCTTGGAGCACTCCAATATTGGAGACTCTTGAAAGAGTGTTGAGGAAAAAAATCAAAATTTTTTTTAGGTTTGGCTGGTTTACTGCCAAACCCCGTTTATCTTTTTGGATACATTATTGGTTTATCTCTTGGATACTTTATTGATTTGTTCACAGGTTTGGAGACATTTCGATCTTGGCTCAGTTCTTCTTCTTGTTTTCAAATTTGAGCCTTAATCTATTTACTATTCACATTGAATATCTGTTATCTAACTCCGGTTTTGCATCTTTAAAAGCTAAATCTCATACTAATTTCAGTTCTTTAAATCTGTTTACATTAACCTATCTTTATTTTTTTATTAAAACCTTTCATGCAATAAACAATGTTTTTTTAATATAAGTTCAAACTTTTTCATTACATTTTGCTATTAACGTTTTGTAGGATATATATATATATATATATATATATATATCTCTTTGCGCAGGATTTTATTATTTTTGTGGCAGCATTTAGGCTTGCCTCCTCCTCAACTTCTCTTCCATTTACACTGGGACATTTGGTTGTTAAGATTTAGCTTCTAAAGATTGGGGATTTGCTCTAACATTCTTTGCAGGAAATAACGTTTAAATTCTGGTTACTAATATATATATATTTCATCAGTCTCATGTTTATTTATTTTTAATATTACATCTCAGTTATCAATATCTCTATTTTTTTTGCACAGACTTTAGCATGATTTGATTATGGATTATATTATTTAGCTTGGCAGCATCTTTTCCTTGCTTCTCCTTACTTTGCACAGCCTATTCCCTCTTGCGCATGCATCCAAACTTCTAGCGCTGCATTCAACCTTTGACTTATTCAAACTTCCTTCCTTGCCTGCGTAGCATCCAAACCTTATTTCATTGCGGCATTCCATAGCCCTTTACATTGTGCAGCATCACAAAGCAACATTGTCTTTGTTCATTGGTCATTGCACAACACTTTATTGTGATTGGTCTTCCCTATACTAGATTCTTCATCCCTTGGCGTGCTCCATCTCCCTGGGTTCCATACGTTGCAGCTTTGTTTATCATTTCTATTTTTTAAAATCAATTAAAAACTTTAAGCGCAGAATAGTTTTTAGCACAACATTGTAATCATTTGATTTTTTTTTAGCAGTTGTTCTCAGCTCTCAACCTCCTAGCGCAGCTCATTCTCTTCACCTTTTGTTTCCTTGCTTCCTTTCTTCCCTATGCAAAGGTTAGAGATTATCATTATCATTTTTTTTGTTCATGCAGGTAACATTTTCCTTATTTAAAACTAATCATTATATCGCAGGTATTATGCATGTAACATTTTTGGTTCATGCAGGCATCATTATATCCCTGCAGATTTTTAAATGGTTTTCATCATATCATTTTCATTCTTTTCCTATTGGTTAATTATTATATTCTTTCTCTTCAAACCTTTCATATAAGTTATTCAATTTTTCAGCCAAATTATTCCTCTGCATTCTGTGCGTAACGGTTACTGCATTTTGTTTTTACAATAAAAAAAGTTTTCTTCATTTAAACCTTACATGCAAAAAAAAATGTTACTAAGCAAGTCTGTGTTTTGTATTATTTCAAATGGTTTATTCTTTGGCGCATCTGGTATTTTGACATATATAATTATTATGTACCTTAATTAAGATGCAAACGGTTTCAAATCGTACTATCTTTCTTGTTATATTTCCTTTCCTTTTTTTTAAAGTTTTATTCAATGTCAAGCTTCTTCTTAAGAAGCCCATGATTTTAAGAGAACTTTACTTAGGCTTTTTAATAAAGTTTTTCATATAAGATAAACCTTTTTAAATGTTTTTAAATATTTTTTATATAAAGTTATATTTAATGTAGTATTTTAATTTGCGAGAGGTAAACTTGTTTTAAATTTTATTTTTTTTTAATATTTTTTTTATCGGCTCGGTCTATTCTCTGCTAGGGTTTTTTCACCTTGCGTCCATCTCTGCGTTTCCGTCCTTCACACATACCACAGTTATTGCAGGAAATAGCTTAGTATTTATGGCTCCAGCCACTTCCCACCAAGCAGTTGATGCTGGTGTTGGTGTGGTTTCAGATAGCAATGGCGCCACCAAGAAAACACCCCCGCAAGTTTGTACCCAAAGTATTCCATGAGGTATGGCTCAGCCTGACATTGTTTTACCCATTAATGAATTCAATGATGCATGCACTTGGCTTGAATCGCACACCCTGATTAGCTATTTTCTAGGTCGCAACCCCCCTGAACATGTTCTCAAGGACTAGGTTGCAAAGAATTGGACTCCTCACAAAATCCGCCTGGAAGGCATTCAGAGCCTTACTAAAGGCTTTTTCCTTTTTCACTTTTCTAACCCTCCCATGTGGAGGCTATCTTTGCCAAATGTCCCTGGAATATCAACACCTCGCTGTTAATTTTCCAGCACTGGTCTCGTGACTTCTCTGTCTCTGATGAAAAGAAGCTCAAGGTCCTAGTGTGGGTCGAGTTCCCTAGTATCCCCTTACCTTGTTGGCCTTTCATGCAAGCCATAGCACAAAAGCTTGGTAGGGTTATATGTCTCGAGCATGATTTTTTTCTTAATCCGCGCCCTCACAAGAGGCTCTGTGTTGAGGTTGACCTTTCTAGGGACCTTAAAGAGTCCATAGAGATTTAGGTTGGTGATACCACCTCTACCCATAAGGTTCTCTATCTTAACCTTCCTAATACTTTCTTCCGATGTCAATCAGTGGAGCATAAGATTAAGGACTGCCCTCTGGTAGTGCCTCGTTCCAAGCCTACTCCCAAGGATACTATTACTCAACCGGTTGAGGTTGGAAAAAAAGAAGCTGGAAAGAAAGAAGATGGAAAAAAAGATGAATGGGTCACTGTCATTTGCCGTAACAAGCTCCCCAAGTAGCATGTTTCGGCTCTCGCCTCCCATTCGCCACCCGCTGATAACACTATTTTTTTGGAAACCCCTGCTATCAAAGTTTCAAACCCTGTTGAGCAGGGGAAAAATGTTTCCATCACCCAAGTTTTTGTTCCTACAGTCAGCTTGCCTTCTACGGCTGCCAAAATTATTCCCTCCAGTTCCTTCTTCCGCTCTCGCAGCCCTTCTGGGCGTGCTGAGGCAATGCACACTGACATGCAGGACAAGCAGCACAATGTTTCTCTAGATTTTCCTGGGTCTAGTTTTGTCCTAGGGTATTTGTCTATATTTTTTCCTCCCTTAGGGACGAGGATGGAATGGATGACACTATTATTCCATGAAGTACATCTCTTGGAATGTTCGTGGGTTGACAGGCCTCCACAGAAAATATTCTGTCAGGGATTTCCGTAAGCGGTTTTGTCACCTGGATGTTTTATGCCTCCAGGAAGTTAAGATTTCTAGTTTCATGCTTGATGCTGCTTGTAAAGTTATTTGGCCTAAGAGCCTTGCTCTCTGTTCTCAGCACAAGGCTGGTCGAGGTGGAATTGTTACTCTCCTCTCTCCTCATTGGCATTCTCTACTGGTTAGTCATGGTTCGGATCCCATGCAATGAGTGGTTTGGGCCACTTTCATTATTGAGAATCATTCCTTCGGCATAGTTAATGTTTATGCTCCCAATGACGTTGTTGAAAGATCTCACCTTTGGCGATGGCTTGCGGATTCTCTCCCACCTGCTACTTGGCTTGTTTGTGGGGACTTCAATATGGTGGAAATGGCGGTTGACAAGGATAGTTTTCTGCCATTTTGATGGACAGCTAGTGAGAGAGAAGCCTGGTACTACATGCGCAATAAATTAGGGCTTTTTGATCCCAATTTGGGTCATCATCATGCTGATGGGGTCTGGCACATTTGGTCTAATTATAGGGCTTCTTCTGATAGAATTCATAAAAGGCTTGACCGTGCCATGATCTCGGCTCAATCTTTTTTTTCCTTCTCTGATAAGCAAGCCTTACTTGTCCTTCCTCTTATTGATGTGACCTTGTCAGACCACTATCCCATCCATTTTAATATTTTTTGGCAGACATCTAAGGCTAGGCCTCCCACCACGCAATTCTACTTTAATACTTCTGTCCTTCAGCATCCTGCCACTGTGGCCCACATTCACCGGGTTTGGAACCTGGAGCCTAGACCCACCTGCTTGACAGGTTGGATTAAATGGTGGAATGACACCCTCAGGCGTATGGCTCACTTTTTACGCATCTATGGCCGACAATTGGCCAACTTTCATCATAGAGCTTATGATGCCAACACCAAAGCCTTGTGTATTGCCATCAAAGCCCTTGCTCAGGATCCCTTCAATCAAGAGTTTCAATTCAATCTTGCCAAGTTATGTCATCAGAAGCAAGTGGCCGACAACCATGCTGCCAGAGGAGCCCAGATCAAAGCCAGGATACACTAGTTAAAGGTTGGAGATCAAGTCTCTAAAGAGTTTTTTACTACTCTCTGTCCTCAACATACCAGTACAGGCATAGCCAGAATCCGTGAGGGTTCTTCTCTTTTCACGGAGCTTCTTGATGTTTTGCAAGCCTTTGTTCACCATTATGAACAAGTCTTTGCTACTCAGGGTCGCTCTCTTGCTAGAGAGAAGGCTCTCAAGGATTGCATCGCGGTGGTTCCTCAGTGTCTCTCCCCTACTCAACGGGTCTTTTGTGACCAACTGCTGTCCCTGCAGGATCTTCGAGAAGCTGTGTTCGTCATGGCTGATGACAAAGCCCCTCGTTGTGATGGCTTTCCCTGTGAGTTCTACAAAACCCTATGGGATGCCATTGGCCTAGATGTTCACCAAGTTTACCTGGAGGCCTTTCATACCCAATCTCTTGGGGATATCATCAATCAGGGGAATATCAAGTTCATTCCCAAGTCTGGGGATCCTGAAGATATTTGCAACTGGCGACCCATCACTTTGCTCAATGTCTCTTATAAGATCATTGCGAAAGCTCTGGCTCTTAAGATCTGACACATGCTTCCGCAAATTGTTTAGCCTGGTCAAACAGGGTTTATTAAATCAATATTTATTCTTGACAACATCATTGATGTTTGGGAAGGTATGGAGTGGGTTCGAAAGTCTAACCAGAAAGCCCTTTTTCTCAAAATCAATTTTGCTAAAGCTTATGATCATATTGAATGGAATTTTATCCTTGCAATGCTTCATGCTATGGGTTTTGGCCCAAGATTTCTTCAATCTATGCAGATGCTCTTCAATGATGCCTCTTCTTGCATTACCATCAATGGCCAACAGTCTTCCAACTTCGGCCTTTTTCATTCCATTCGCAGGGCTACCCTCTAGCTCCTGCCCTTTATGTGTTAGCGGCCGAAGGGTTTGGATATTTGCTTGCTCATTCCATTTCTATGGGAACTGTTACGGGAATCTCTCTGTCAAATTCTTCTCAACAACTATTCAATGGCCATTTTGTCGATGATTCCTTCCTCACCTTGGCGGAGGATGAAGAGAATATCAAGGCAGCCTTGCAGTCTTTAGACACTTTCTGTCTGGCCTCTGGCTCTGCCATTCAGTGGCACAAAACCCTCTGTTATAGATAGTCGGCTCTTCCTGAGCCTCCTTGGCTTTCACAGTTTGGTTGGACAAAAATTTAGCATGGGGAGATATTCCAGTTTCTGGGTATTCCCTTTGCTTTTCAAGGCAATCCTACTGATCGATGGAATGCAGTGCTTTCTAAGATTGAAAAAAATCTTACTTACTGGATCACAAAGCCGCTTTCCCTCGTAGGAAAATTCTAGATCTGTTCCAAAGTTCTGGCCGCTACGCATGTTTACTACTCTTCTTGTTGGGCCCCTTCCAAAGCCTCTTACAAACAGCTCGAGAAAATTCTCCAGGATTTTCTTTAGGCCTCTGGTATTGATCATTAGGGCTTTCACAGAGTCACCTGGGAATTTTTTTGCCTTCCTAAGTCCTCTGGCGGGCTTGGTTTAATTGATACCCAGAAGCAAGGACATGCTCTTTGTGCCAAATGGATTGTGCGTTGCCTCTCTGGTGATGAATCCTAGAAAATTCTACTTCGGCACTGCTTTTCCTCAGGATTTCCTCTCCATAAGCCTACCTGGAAGGGGATTGGCTTTCAAACCCTTTTGGTTATGAGGGATCCTATTCAGATCCAGGGCACTTTTTTTTCCAAAAGTATCTGGAGAGCCTGGGAGTCTATCAAGCCTTGGCTTCGGTGGACTGGAAATGGTTTTCATGATGGTCTTTCTTTCAACCAGCAGAACATTTGGTGGTCTCCTCTTTTTTCCCACCAAGGGATTCCTCTTGCCAGAATGCAAGGAGTTAGTGCTCTTTGATTCCACAAGCGTGGAATTCAGACCCCTAAAGATGTCTTTTCCAGAAGCACCATGAGTCTTCAATCCTGGGATGATCTCCGAGTTCAGTTTCGGCTCATCCGCCCAGATCGTCCAACTTTTGACTTGCTAGTTTCTACCATTTCACCTCACCTCTTGCACAAATTGGGAATTCAGTCCGTCAGACTGTGGTGGAAATACTGGAAGTGGTATCCTGCCACTCATTCACCAGTTACAAGCTGAAACTTGGGTATTCTTGGCTTATGCCTCATTTGCCCATGATTGATTCGCTCAATCACCGCTGGCATCTTTCCTCTTCGAAAAAGAGCTGGGGGTGGAGATTTCACATGATTTGGGATGCTGTTACTAAGCCTAAAATTTCTCATTTTGCCTGGTGTTTGTTATACCAGGGCTTGTTGTTGGGAGCTCAGCTTAGACATATGGGGGTTCCTAACCCCAAATGCCCTTTTTGTGGTCACTCGGAGACTATCATGCATATTTTCTGGTTTTGTCGTCATGCTCAAAATTACTGGAATTGGATTCATGACTTTTTTGCTCCCTTCAGGCCAGAGCCCTTTTCTTGGCACATGATTCTCCTTGGTGACTCTCCCAGAATGCATTCCCAGTTCACCCAGATTTGGCATTCCTTTCGGCTGGAAATTTTATTTACTTTGTGGAAAGATAGAAATGTTGTGCTTTTTTCTCACAGTTCTCGGGATATTCATGTTTCTCTTTTTGATAAAGCATGTATTTGTAATAATTTCATGATGCAGATTCAGGTGCAAGCTGACAAAGTGGCCTTAGAGGTTTCCCACTTACAAGAGTTGCTCCAGCACTGGGGCAATGCCCCTTGCACTGTTGCCTGAGTGCCTCCTGATTCTCTTGCAGCTGATCGTACACAGCCCAAGGGGTGACATCGTAGCCAGAGTTCCTCTGCCAGACACTCGAGGACCCCGCGGCAATGGTGTCGCCGCTCCCCCTCCCCGCCTCCTCGAAGGGATGCGGGTTCTGGGTGGCCTCATGTGCTTGCTTCTACTGTTGTTTCTCGGCCTTCCGCCTCTGCTCCTGATAATCAGGGAAAATTCCCTCACCTGGCGCTGGCTATCTCGCCCAGGCGGGAGGAAGGAGAAGTTGAAAAAGAAGATCCTAAAGATGGCTAGGCCATCCCTGATCAAGCTCCTACGCCCACTGTCTGGGGCAAACCGGATGACAGAGATCCTCCTCCTTCTTCTACTACTGCTCTCACAGCCTAAGAGGCTAGTTTTATATGTTTTTTTATGAATAGCTATTTGTTTCCGGCCTAGGTGCCGTGTGAACGTGTGGGGTGAATTTTTTTCCCTCAGCCCTTTTTTTGTGAATTTTGTACTTTAATATTTATATTAATAGTAAAGGCCTCTATTCATCAAAAAAATATTTTTTTTATCTAGATTTTATATTAGGATTTGCATATAAATTCTTTTAATTTTTTTAAATGTGTCAATTTAATCTTTATGATTTTAAGAGAGAATTTTTATAAAAATTATTATAGTTATTTTTTATAAATATAAATTAAAAAAAAAAAATCTTGAGTTTACTTATTTATATCTTATGAGTATTATTATTGATTTGATTGATTTGCATGAATTGCTATTAATTTTAGTATGGTTTTATACCATCTATTTGTCTACACATAATGGCATTCTTAGTTCCTTATTCAAGATTAATTATGTTTTTTTTTTCAACCTTTTCAGAGTTCAACTGACAATTTACTTTCATGTTAATACTTCAATAAAGTTATTTTAAAAGTTTTAACCAAAAATTTAAAATAGATTAAGCTTCTCGCTTATCCTCTTATTTAATATTCCATTAAAATTCTATACATTCTATGTTTTCACTATGATAGTATTCAAACTTAATGTTTTGACCCAAAATTCTTAGCTATATTCTTTGTTTAATTCAACATAACATTCACTATTTAATATTCTTTGTATTCCACTTTGTTTAAGGTAATTTGATCATCTCTTTCTTTATTAATCATGCCTACATTGATTCTAGAGATTAAATTAAATGGTTCTGACAATATGGTATGGAAATATTTCATTTAGATTATAATTTGTAAGAAAGGAGATTATGTTCATTAAAAAAAAGGGGGTAAACTTTTTTTCTTAGCTAGTCTTTTGTTCATGTTTTTGTAATTATGTAAACTTTTCTTCATGGAAGATTGTCTTTGATCTAAATTTTGTGTTTAAGGAACAAAAAATGTGTCATATGATTGATCTAATGCACTTAAACTCGTTGATAATGTTAAATTATAGTTTTTTCAAGTAGTTTGAGTTATCATACTTCATTGATTCCAGTGGTTTATTTAATTGTTTAAGTATTTATTGCTATCAGTTTTATATGATCTATTGTTATGCACTTAGTTGCATCTTTTATGGGTTCATCTTGTTCCATTTGTAAGTTGCACTTACTCAGTTGATGTTTATCAACTTGTTCCATTTGTAAGTTGCACTAGGTTGCACTTACTCAGTTGATGTTCATCAACTTGTTCCAATTGTAAGTTGCACTGGGTTGCACTTACTCAGTTGATGTTTATCAACTTGTTCCATCTGTAAGATGCAATGGTTGCACTTACTCAGTTGATGTTGATCAACTTGTTCCATCTGTAAGATGCAATGGATGCACTTACTCAGTTGATGTTTATCAACTTATTCCATCTGTAAGATGCAATGGATGCACTTACTTCAGTTGATGTTGATCAAATTGTTCCATTATAAGATGCAGTGGATGCACTTACTTTAGTTGATGTTTATCAACTTGTTCCATTGATTATTTTTGGTGAAGTTGTTGTTCTTGAAATCCTTCTTGAAGTTTGTTGGATTTCTCATATGATTGGCAGGTATATGGTATCTGGTTCTCTCTCTCTTAATCCTTAGTTCAATTTATGTCAATCTTAATGTTGGTTTAAATTATTATCTCCTTAATGGTTCATTGATTATGGTTTATAAGTGTTGACATGATTGGATAATCAATTCAAGTGTTTATATGTTCTACTCAGATTATGGTTTCTTCTCCCTCACTCTTCTTTTCAAAATTACTAATGTGATGAGCTTGCATTCTTCATTGCTTAGATCATGGGTCATGTAGGTGATGGAGTCATGACCCATTCACTTGCAGTAACTCATTAATGGACTGTCTATATCCATGTGATTGTTGCAATGTTGATGCATGCCTCATTTCTGCATTAGTATATTTATTTTGAGATGAGAGGATGGTTGTTTTTTATGGTACCTTGACCATTTGGTGTATCGTGATTTCATGTTTAGATCCTTTATTTGATGAAATCTCATGCATTCCTTTAAAGATATTTCCTGATGTAAAAGTTTCAAAGTTACACTAACTTGAATGTTATATGAAATTCTTCTTATGGATAGTTTCCTTGGTTCGTGTTTTGTGTTTCTATGTTTCTTTGTTTCAGGTGAATCTTCAAGGCCCACTTATGGAATCACTTCCTCTTCACATGTCCTATAACATCAAGATGACTACTTCAAGACTTGAATCAAGACAATCAAATCTCTTTCTTATATTGAAGACCAAGCTGCAGATTTTGTAAAGAGACATTTCATTCTCATTGTAAAAAATTGGGTTTAATTCCCTTGTTTCGTATACCCCGAGTAAAGATTAAAGGGGGGTGTTAGAATTAATCTTTACTTGTACTAATGTAAGTAGGAGATTCTTATGGAATCCCTACACCTATTTTGTCTTCTTGTACAAGTGTGAGGATAATTCCTTTTATTGTAATTTCTTATTTAGTTATTCCTCCTAATGAGGAATCCTACACTTGTCTCACACACTATTGAAATGTGGCATACGTAGATATGGGAGTTACCATGCAAATCCTCTCTCACATCTCTATGAAAGAGATGTCTCTCCTTCTCTCTTTAGATGAGTTTTTTAGGTTCATTTCTTCTTCTCGAATGCTATTGTATGAGCTTGGCTCTCTCTCTCTCTCTCTCTCTCTCTCTCTCTCTCTCTCTCATTCTTAGGCATTTTTGCCCATTCTTTATATCACGGGGGTTTTTTCATGCTTTTCCCCCTTCAAAA
>MU226489.1:965049-988903 GCA_018584345.1 Thuja plicata
CTTCCTTCATGTAAATTTACCCCTATTTATATCATAGAGTATACCTGTTGATATATATTCTGATATCTTTGTATTCATATATATATATACCAATACAATTTACCTACCAGTATTGTCAATTGATATACATATATATATATGATTTTCAGCATATATACAAACATTTATATCTAGATATATGATAATGATTCATATATGTCCTAGTCTATTCCTTTGGTATATGATCAAAGAATATATATATATACCAAATAAGTAAAAATTCAATTAAACTCATAGAATATTTATTAAGTGAATGAATAAAATAAAAAATTTAATAAATAAACAAAATATAATTTCTTTAACATAAAAATAGTAATATATAAATATAGCTATTCATTGCTTAATAATTTTTCATTTGAAATTTTATAATAAATATTATAAATCACATTGATATAAAAATTGAAAAATAATGATGAAGTAAAAATTTACATGTTTTTTACTTTTCATACTTTTTTTAATATTTATTTTATAAGTGTTTAATAAAATATAAAATAATTTAAATATGTCAAAAATAAACATATAAGTAATTATCAAATTCATTATTACATAAATATATTATTTATAAACTTAATTATATAATTATATTAATCAAATGAAATATTCATAATAATATATTTAATAATGTATATTAATATTAAAATTATAGTTTAAATAATAATATTATTAATATATTTATATATATTTACATAATAATATATAATATATTTTATAATAATCTTTATAATAAATAAGAATTTTAGCAATTCAAATAATATATGAATAAGAAAAAAAATTTACATATAATTCATTTTAAGCCCAAATCATTAGTGTTGATGGCATTATAAAATAAAAATAACAATATTTTATCTTATTATAAGAAAAGTTGATAAAATTTAAAGTGGGACCCACATACGACAACACATATTAAGTCAAAGCTTAGTCTGTGTTGTTTAAGCCTAGAGTCGTTGTGAACTCCACCACTATCAAAACTTTGTCAAAATTTTGCTTGAATCACAGTTACATATTTCCATTTGATTTATTTTTTATACTAATTGAAGTTTGTTCTATAAATTTTAAATCAATTGACTCATGAGAAAATACAAGGAGATATTAACAGTCAAGAAAATTGATAGTTTGGATCGTTGAGGTTGAGATGAAGCCAAAATTTCAATGCAAAAGATGAATTCTTGGAGGTCTAGATCCTCATCACCACTAGAATAACTCTACCGAAATAATAAATAAATCTAGTCCTATCCTATTGATTCAAAGTGCCTCGGCCCATTTTCATTTATATCTTCATTCATATTTTAATGAATGTAAATGTAATCACCTTTACAATCATTAGTTTTGTTAGATAAATACGAGAAAGGTCTAAACTCCTTTGCAATCATTGTTTTTTATTAAGTTAAGCAACATAGGAAGGGGACTGACCCTTACACCACCACAGTCCAAGGGCTATCTATAATAACTATTTACAACATCGTCAAGAATTATAATAATCAATGTTTTTTATTATAGAAGAAGCAAAACAAAGGTGTTGTCCCTTTCAAAACCACAACCCAAAGGCATATATATATATATACAACAATGTCAATAAAACATCATTGACAACAGACTATAAACACAAGTAGTAACCCGCATCAAGTGTGGTTGAACAAATCACACACAATGTTGGAAGCAGAATGAGAGATTGTAAAATGATTCTTCATTTTCCATGATATACAACCATCCAAATAATACTTTCAGAAGGGTCACCATCACAAAGGGAAGGTGGTAAGACCCTCAGAGAGAGATAGAGCCACCACCATCAACAAGAACATAGTGCTGACAATGTTGAACCTCAAAAACCATAGACTAGAGCATATCAGGACTTGTAGTAGTCATAGAAGAGTTCATGTTTCCAAAGGGGACTGAATCAACAAAAAGAGGCGCAGACAGATCCACTAGCATGGAGGAGTATGGAATAGAAGGAGGGTCACCCAAGGGGAGACATCATTAACCTAAAGAGAGTTGGTAGAAGAAAAGTCAAAGAACATGATAGTCAAATGATTATCATTTGCATCCTTCCACCAAATGGTAACACCATTACAATGTGAAAGAGAATAATTTGTGGTCAGATGATCACTAGAGAAGCACCGCCTACATATAAAGGGGAGGCCCTCAAAATCTCATGATTGGGTCCATGGTCTGTTCTCGACCATGAGAATCACATCCCCCAAAACGGGTGTGGAGATGTCAATATCAACCAAAATATGAGCAAAATTGGATCGACTTGCCATAGTCATAGCTTCATCTACCTTCAAAAAATGGCCAATAGAGTTGCATATGGCCTCAAAGAAAGAATTATCCAAAAAATGAAGGGGGAGATTTGGGAGATGAACCCACACTAGACACACTGAACAATTCAACAAGAGGGTTAAATTAGATTGTCTAGCTTTTGTTCGAGAGAGTGATTCTCCACATCCATAATTTTCCCAATATCAAATCATGTCCTTCCTTAGAAGTAAAAGAAACAATTTAAAAAACTTTTGCACAAGGAAAGAGATCAATGTTACCAAATACTAATGATCTCCAAGACTATATGACCTAGTGGCACAAATCTAGAAGGGAGGGCCAAAAACTACCAAATCTACAAACCAAACCATAATGTTGGTAGAAATCTAGATTTTCTACTTGATCTAGGTCACAAACCATCACAAGAGAGGTCTTGGCTCAGGAAATGGGATGAGCTTTCACTTTGAGCGAGAATACTCGGTAGCCCCTTGCAAACTCTTTCTAGTAGAAATAGAAATATGGGAACCCTAACCCTCATGACAGTGGAGAGTCCACCTCCATCGTAGGAATATATGAGCTGCCCACATGTGAATTGTCACAGGCTCACCAATTGTAGAGGGCACATTGATGTCCCCACTAAAGCCTCTAGCCTAGGAGTGACTGAGACTTACAAGATGAACAACAAAGGCTTGGGCAATTTCAAAATGGTCGTTGAGTGGAAAGAAGCTCCAATGAACATAGTGAACTCAAACAACTCCATAATTTGCAATCATTGTTATTTTTATAGAAAAGAAGGAAAATTTTGATTCATATTTTTTGTCTCATCCTTTGTTCTATGCTTTTCGTTTATTTTCTATTACATTGTGGGGTATTTCACACAAATTTCTGAATTTTATTTAATATCAATCTTTTGGTCTATTAAATTCTATTCATCAAGATTTCCTTCTTGCTCAGTCTCTTGATGTGCTCATTTGCTAAAGGTATTGGCTTTCATTTAGTCCATGCAATCTCATTCACTAATCAATATCTTTCCAATCCTCATAGTCAATTGGTCAATAGCCATTTTTTTAGTGATTATTTTATCTCTTATCGAGGATGAAAATAATATCAAACAAATCCTTCATTATTAAGGTATATTTTGTTTTCAAGCATCCAATGGAAATTAGATCCAATTTACTATAGGAATTTTTTCTCCCAAGAGAAGCTTGTTAGTTAATTTTTATTTAAAATGGATTGAGGAAGGGGATTCTTAAATATTTTTATGGAATACCACCCTTTGTTTTCAAGATTCTTCCTCTACCCTTTTTTAGGTTGTTGCTATAAAGATCGAAAAAATCAAGTAACAAATAACCAAGCCTCTTTATTTCATTGGTAAGTTCCAAATTTTCTCAAACATCTTGGTTTTCATCCATGTTTATTATTTTTTCTATTCAGTGCAATAAAAACATAAGTTAAATATTTAAAAACTAATTTGTGATTTTCTCTAAGCTTTCAATAATGACCACAATAGTTTTAAACTTGTTTCTTTGGATTATTAATGCCTTTCTTAGGAATCTAGGGATTTAGTCCTTTCAATCCATTAGTAGGGAATCCTCTTTGTGAGTTAAATAGATTATTAAGGAAATGAAACCTATAAAATTTTAATTAGGTATTGCATCAGTTTTCGTGTACTTTTTAGCTAGCCATCCTAGAAAGGGTTTGATTTGGGCACTATTCTCACTATGTGAGAACCTATCCAAATTAAACACACCTTTTCTCTCAAAAGTATATAAATATCTTGGAATGTTGTTAAGACTTATATAATTGTACTAGTATCTCTATTAATTAGAATTCTATGTGATTTGTCCAATTTTTTCTTGTCAAGATTCTCACTTGGTTAAGATGTCATGGCTTCATACCTTAAAATTTTCTAAAATGGTGTTAGTATTCATTCAATATGATATCAATAATTTTCTACTTGGGGAGAGTTCACAATAAAATATAATATTGTTAATCAAGATCCAAATACTTCTTAAGCTATTGTTGATATCATCCCTCCCTAGATGATTCATAAAATTAGGATTATATCTTTCAAGCCAAGGTAGACAGATTAGAAATGGTACCCAAATACACTCTTTCACAATTGAAAGTCTCATAAGATCTTTATGTGGCTTTTGCCCCATCTATCTTTGTTAATAAATTAAACCATTATTGGTGTCTTCAATCCTTTATTAGTTGATTCTAGTGCCACTTCCAACATGTCTAATTGGCTATTCTTGAATGTAAGACCTACCTATTAAAAAAGAAAAATCCACAAATACTTTAATCAAAAAATATAATTTAGTTTAAAGATTCCTCTCCACTAAATGTGCATCTACTTTCTTTTGATAGAGTAATGGACAAATCAAGCACTAAATCATGAAATTTGTACCTTGTACGTAGTTTGACACTATAATTTTTATGGTAATAATGGCTTCATACTCTCTAAAACAAACATAGACTGTGAAGATGTAAGGGCTACTATGCCACAGGATTTAAAACCTGAAATAGATGCAAAGTCACTTGGTAAGTTGAAAGTCAACAATAAATATGCAATTAAATTAAATCAATAATATATAGTTTCCTCTAACAAGAGATATATCATCAAAATCATACAACAATTTCAACCAACTTATCAAATACAACAATTAACATCTGATAAAAATTTCAACCAATTCGTTGAATACATCAAGTAAGAAATAGATCGACAATAAATTTGCAACACATTTGACATGAATAATTGAATAAGAGTCATCAACTAGGCCAACACAAGTATACATATATCTTTACAATAAATTGTACTAGGTTGAATACATTAGATACTTATTGAGAAAAATGTGATGACCATCCAGACAAGAACTATTGAAAACTATTCACACAAGCACATTGAGGGCAAGAATATTATCAAAGTGTGTTTTTACCCTTCCATGAAGTAGTTACACTTCCCCATAATCTTTCGTGACATGAAATATTACCTAGCCCAACGCAAGGAATCCTAACAATATAAATTTGATAAGAGTAATGGAATTGTGTAGATTAACATGCATGCTTCAATTTCTAACAAATGATATCATAGTGATTAAGCATAATTATGCAATAGCAAACATAATCCTTTCCACATCAGTATAAAACATCTCAAGTTCTCAGTTCCAATTCATATAAAAAAAATCAAAGATATCTCAAGAAATACAACCAAGCATTTAGTTTTAGACTAGAGGGTTATTGAACTTACAAAGTGTCATGAATGCCTATGTCCTTTGAATGCATATATAAGAATACCAAGGAATAAAATAATTACCTTAATAGGAAATTCATTGCATAACTAGGATAAATTAACCACATTGTGTTCATAGATGTGTTAACAATAAGGTTTTTTATCAACAATTTCTTTTGAGCAATCAAAAGCATAATCTTTGCATGTAGATTTATCTATAGAAACATCCATCTGTGTACTATATTCATGCTAAATAAGCCCACACACAGATGTTGTTTCAATTATAAGGCTGTACAAGATGTATAATCAAAATGTTTCCCAAACATGTAAAATACTGCAATATTCTATAAAAAGTTGCACTGGTTTAGATGAGCTAACTGAAGATCCACAAAGGTACATAGTAGTATTTAGAGTATCAATCAAATATTTCCACCTGTCTACTTACCAAGGTTTGAATTCAACTTAGTCACACTTAATCTAGAAATATGTATCTATATCTTTTGTTCATGAGTCTTTAAGAAACATAAAGTCATGTAAAAAAATAATTAAAATGGAAGAAAAGACATAAACATAATGTGACACGAAACAAAGATTAGTAGTTAGAAACTTTTTAAGAGCAATAACAATAGGATCTCACTTGGAAACACAACCCTGAAAATATTAATTTTATAAATTCCATCTTATGATAAATGAGATTTTTGTCATCACTAGAATTTTCATTCACAAACCATTCTATTATAATCAATTAGAGACTTAATTAATAATTATCTCACATATCTAAGTGTCACTTTCTATTTATAATGCCTATTCACTCCATTTGAAAAAGTACCATGCAAATAATTAAAATAGAGAGCTATAATCCGGAAGGCATATGAATCTTTATGCTACCTAAGCAATAAGAGACATCGTATCTAGACCAGCAAGATATGGTCTAATAATAAGGCAAAGCAATCACCCTAATGAATTTGAAGCATTTTAACTACTAGTCGTAGAGTTTCATGTACTCTCTTCTTTTGCAACGACCTAATTAGGGTACTATATGCAATAATAATATGAGGAGAATTGTAGCTTTTTTCATCTTGACAAATAAAACAAAAACTTCATCTTTTGTACTTATTTTACAGATTCCATCAAATATAAGGATGTTGTTATACTATAATTCAAAATTCAAGGTTGAATAATTCCTCTATATTTTAGTGACTGTTTTTTCCACATCCCAAGACTCTCCGTATGTGAGCGCAGTTATAAGAACGTCAATTTTACCATTTTTCAATCTCCCAACAGTCCCAGTGCCAACAAAAGGTAGTCTGGCCTGCCAACTAGAATATATTCAAATATATGTGAAAGCATGCAGAGATACTATTTATAAATGATAAGCAAAACTATTAAAAACTCAATTTGGAGGAGCACCAGAAAGAAAAGAGAGAAAGCAAATGTCACCATGAACAAATTATGTGGTGAAGAGTCTGCATGTACTCTTAATGGTAAGCATTTTGTTTTTCCCTTCATTAAGATGGGGTAAAGTATTCAACAATTTACGCACCAGAGAATGAGAACAAAAAACATTACCTGCAGGGTGGTTTTCCCTGTAGTGAAACAACTTGAAACAGAAAAGTATTTGCCGACAATCACAAGTGTTTCTTTTTTCTGTTCAGTTGTTATCAGTGAAAAGCCTCCATTAAAATAGCTTAGAGTAGGTTTTTCTCATTGCTCAATTTCAAAAAAACACTGCGCATCATCTAACTTACTAAGCATGCACTTTGTTATTTTAATATTTTTGGAGGAGAATAATGGAAAATATAGAGGAAGACTTTAAGTAGAGCCTTATCTTTTAAGTGGTTAGATTATCAAACCACAATAACGGTTAGTGGCGGTTATGAGGTTTCCGCATCATCAAGCACTTCCTTGGCTTAATTTATTTGATTTTTTTTGCTTGGGTTTTAAATGATTTCCAGCTAAGATGAGTAGGAGCACAAGTTATAGCTATATAAATCGCGTGACTTCTTTATGAAATATAGCCACCAGATAATCAGAGCGCCAGATCCTCAAGAGTTTGAAGTCTTTTCTAAAGAGTTTGAAGGCTTTTTGTAGTTGTCAGAGAAAAAGTAGAGCTAAGATCAATGGCTTTAAGTTTATATAGTTGTAGACGTTTTGCAGTTGTGACAATGCTGTTGCTTCTTACTGCCTCATTATTTCACCCAACATTCTCTCGTGGATGTGGCAAGTCAGAAAGAAAAAGTAAGCACAACTTTTCCTTTGCTTCTTTATATACATTTTTGGTTAGAGTATAATTTGATTTTTGGTTAGAGTATAATTGAATCTAGTTGTAAGGTGTTTGAGTCAGTAGAGAGGAGCTTAAAGCAATAAATTACATAAAAACTAACAAAAAGAAAAGTTAAAATCTGACCTATTGTTTAAGATTTCAATGAATTAAATTTGACCTTATTCCTTATCTCAAAAAATCAAAAGTTAATGCTTATCAACCCTTTAAAAAATCTAAAATGTACTATTGATTAAAAAATTATTTCACTTTTCTTTGTTACCATCCAAAAGGTTTGCATGATGGATTAGCTCTCAATACAAATTTGCATATATAGAAATAACTAGCATACTCTTACTTTTAAAAAGCTTGCATGATTGATTAGCTCTCAATATGAATTTCTATATGTAAAAATAATTAACATATTCATACTTTTTAAATTCTATGTAAAATATACAGATAGATATCAAGTTTGTCATTTACTCTTTTCTTTAAAAAATAAAGATTTATTTTAAAGACTTTCAAAAATTTAGAAGAAACTAAATGAATTTCTATCAAACTTCTATTTTGTTTACCCAGAAAAGAAAGACCTTCGCCATTGTAAGATTACACCTATAGACATAATGATTTAAAAGCAAACATTTTAATTACTAAACTCTATTTCTCAAGACATGTAAAAACTATTTTTATCTTCTCCATGTTTTTTTAATGTAGGGGGCAGATTAAGCATGGAATACCTGAAGGTAGGGGAGCACGAAGGCAATGCTGTTGTAAACTCCATAAGTGACCAAACTTTGTCGAAGGTTTGCTTGAATCCCAATATTATTTCCATTTGATTTGATTTTTTCGTATTACACACAAGACTCATTGAGGTTTATTCTGTAAATTTTAAATTAGCTGCCTCATCAGAAAATACAAGAAGAAACTGCACGGTTCAGATCATTGAGGCCCAGAAAGATGAAGCCAAAATTGCAATGCAAAAGACAAATTCCAGGAGGTCCAGATCCTCAACATCATAAAATAACTCTTATCAAAATAATAATCTATACAGTCCTATTGAATTTTTTTTATATATATTGAACTATGCAAATTAGAATTTAAGATCTTCCAGAAGTGAGGCTTCGCACCTTACCACTATGTTGTGGGGTCATCCCCAAAGACCCATTTTTGCACAATAGAACTAGGTGCTAGGAATATGTGATAGGGATTATGGTGTTTTACGAGAGCAGCAGAATAATGTACTGTTTTTAGAAGGAAATATGAAAAGATCTAATTTCAGTGTTATGTGCATTGTCATTTATTTCCAATGTGTGTGTGTGTTTTTTTAAATGAACTCCATCTTTAGGTGGAAGTATCTAATTTTTAAATGAACATTCATATAATAAATCTTTATTGGCACCTACGGAGGTTGACCAAATTCACAAAATGTTCTAGCTTCAAGAATTCATTATCTTCAACTGATAGTTTGTAGCTATCTGACATTCATACGTATGATTTCAGTTCCCGCAAATATACAAGTTTTAATATTCCTTAGGTATGAATCCCTCGAAACCAATTATATCCAGATGTTCCAGACAATTTAGTTCACCAATCCAATTGGGCAATTGTTTTTTAGTCTAAACAAACTGGCAATTGTTTTTTAGTCAGGACCTTTCTTGAAAGCTTCCTCTCCACTAAATGCACATTTACTTTCTTTTTGAGAGACTAATGGCCAAATCAAGCACTAAATCATGCAATTTGTACCTTGTACCTAGCTTGATGCTACAATTTTCATGCTAATAATGGCTTCATACTCTCTCAAGAAAATATAGATTGTAAAAAGGACATATATAGCTACATCCAATATCTAGTTGGTCCTCTCCTTGACAAATACACCCTTCTGCTTTACACAGAATTATGAGATATTGGAAATGTATTCCCTCTTCTTCAGGAAAGAAAGAAAAATAAAACAAGGCTTAAGATGAACATGGAGAGAATCATAATTCAAGAATTTGCATGATTGGATCGGTAGTATCTAAGAAATATAGGTCAATGAATTTGACTAAAAAATTACATAGTTTAATCCTAATAACAATATCACAATTTGATTCGATCTAGAAAATATCTCCTATAAGTATCAAATAATACCTCTTCTTTTGTATACGACAATTTGAAATGCCAAATGCCATTGGCCTGACAATCTCTTTCCCTTTACAGATGTTGCCAGTGTTTCAATCTCCCTCATTCCCTTTCAATTTCACTAGCAATCCCAGCTCTTCATGGACTCAATGTGTGCACTCCTATATTTGTGAGCTTCTTGCTCTTATCATTCAAATTCCTTCTTGAAGTTGAGGACCAGTGAAACCTCTTTATTCATCTCTTCTATCATCATATCATCATCCCGCCAAGTTTTCCAACTACAACATTAACCAAAGAAGATGTCATATTTTATTTGATCATTTTAACAATACCTATGAAATTGAAGCACTCGTGAATGCAAAATAAAATCAGAAGCACTCTCAGATACAATTATAGCATTTTGTAACTCTAAACACTCCCAAATACTTTTATAGCTATAAAAATTTGATCTTTGAAGCTTAGTACTCTGTTATTAATCAACTAAAAAAGATTGAACTGCACTGAATGAGACTATAAGGGGGAAAAATGAAAATTCATAAGAGTGTAGATAGAGCTTGTCAAGAAGGAAATCCAGACTTTTGAAGGCCACATTCTAATCTAATCGCTTTTAGATTAATCATTTTCTTTTTCTTTTTGACCATGAATTTTTTTTTTGATAAATAAGGGGTCGAAGCCGAGATTTGTATTAATATATAAACTGTAAAACGTAAGGAAACATACGAAAAGTTATTGGTTCATAACCCAATCCTACCAAGAGAATTGTGAACCTAGAACAGAGCACCTAGGCTCAAACCAGAGTAAGTTTTTGCACTAGGTCATAATTCAAAGATTGAATAACTAAGCAAAATTCAAAATGGAAAATTCAGAAAGCCCCAAATGGACTTAGCTCGTGAGGTCACACAGAGGGAGAAGTGGTGTCGTTCTCTGTGGTTTCTCCAGAACTAGATTTAGAGTTGTCACCCAAGTCTGGAGAGACTCTATCCTCTGGTTCATCCTCAAAAGCCTCCTCTTCTGGTTCGCCAATCTCCTCATCTTCTGCCTCCTCTTTACCTTCATCTTCTGCGTCATCACCTTCGACCTCATCCTTGCCACTAGCATCATCAGAGTCGACCTCCATTTCCTCCCCTTTGACTGCATTATCTAAGAAGTCAGAACTCCCCAACCCATCCAATTTTTCATCATATTTATATTGATAAACGCAAGGGAGATTTTTGTCTAAATTGTTTCCATACGGGACATTTAAACCTTCCTCAATTCCTAGAAATTTAGAGAGGAATTTTAAACCTCTCCTCATCATGCAAAGCCGCAGCTGATGGTCTTCCCAGTCCCAGCCCCAAAGAATGTGAAGGCGTTGAGGTGGTCCAGCATATATATTTCATTTGGGGCCAATTCTGAAACTAGGGAAGGGTTGGCTTGCAGTCATTGTCATGGCTAAATCTCAGGGTAGAGGCGTTGTGAGATCTGCATCAATGTTCATGACTGCCTTATGGAGCCCCACTATGAAATTCCCAAAGAACAAATGGTCACACAAACCCTCCGCTAGTGACTTTGAAGCCCCAACTACCAAAATACTTGCAAGGAATCTCGCGCAGATGTATGAAGAAACCCTGAACCTATGGTTTGTACAAAGAAAATTGTAGCCTAAAACTTTCCTCACAGAATGAGTGACTAGGGGATGCTGATAGATACAAACTTCATTGATTTGATTGGAGGTAATGGGGGTGCCAAAGGCAATTTGTTCGATATCAGAACCAAATTTAATTGGGGAATCCATCTTTTTGTCTCAAAAGTATATCACCCTTGATCTCAAAAAAACCTTTTAGTAGAAAAATTCTAGTACTGCCAAGATAATAAACTCACCTTCTTAATGCAAGCTAAACCACTTGATGTTAGCGCATCACACTCTGGCATAACTCTGAGAAGCGTACTCTCCTTGTCAATGTCATGTCTCAAGATGAAACCAAAAAATGACAATTCCCAACTTTAGTGACACTTCAAAAGTTCTGCATAAAAGTGCTCCATTCATTCCTAAAAAAGAGATGGCAGCTGTACGAGAAAGGAGGAAGAGAGTTTCGTGTGACAAAGCCCAAGGAGAGGATCTACCAGGATGATGTGATGCGAATTGAATGAAAGAGTTCAAATCACGCTAAGTCAATCTGGGGAGATATGTTGCAATCTTGTGACTCCGTCTGGACTCAGGGATACAAAGAGCCTTTTGATGGTGTCAGGAGCCATCACATCATCCCCAACGAACATATTTTTCCAAGGCATCAAATCTGTATTGAAGTCAAAGAGACTCAGGTTGAGCTACTACGATTGGACTCCTAAAGACCATTGCTGAAATGTACCACTTGCCCAATCAAACTACTAAGTATATTTGATGTGTTCACCCAGAACTGCCTTATTTGCTCTGATAGTCAGAACTGGAGGGATGGATGACAGAAATTAATTTACTTATTCTTGGTGTGACATTTTCTTTGAATTTTTTTCATTCACATTCGAAACTTTGATGTAAACATTTTTTACAAAATATGAATTATGAAAATTTTGATAGCATTCGTCAACTTCAACATATTATTATTATTTTTCAATTCTATTACATGGAACTAAAATTAAATTATTATAATTCTTATATAATTTTGTGACTTATAATTTTTTGGGATATGAAGCCCAACTGTCACATGACTCTTCCTTTCTATAAATGACTGTGCACAGTCAAGTATTGTAATTTTGGATATTGATTAATACGAGATAGTTTCCTGCTTCAGAGTGGATGTAGGCAATTGTCGAACCACCATAAAATCATGTTCTTGATTTGATTTTTAGTTTTCTCTTTTATTAGAGCTTTCTATAAATGATTGTGCACAGTCAAGTATTGTAATTTTGGATATTGATTAATACGAGATAGTTTCATGATTGAGAGTGGATGTAGGCAATTGCGGAACCACCATAAAAATTGTGTTCTTGTTTTGATTTTTAGTTTTCGGTTTTATTTCCATTTCTCTACTCATCTTTTATATTTACATTTGGTATCACAGCTAGTTTGGCTTGAGCAGAGATGGAGGAAGAAGATGATGATGTTGATTTTGTTATTGAATAATTTCTTGAAAATTTGGATTTGGCTGAAGAGGAGGATGTTGAAGCAAGTAAGGATGAAGTTGAGGAAGATGGGGTCAATAAGTAGAAGGATTGTCAAAAGGAAAAAGTTGTGACGTTGAAGGAAGAGAATTTCCTACTAACATACCAACTATTTTGTATGGACCAAAAGTTGGAAGTTTTGTGTCGTATAATGAATGTTGAAAAATACAACTTTGAGAAAGAGTGGGAGTTTTTTTAACAGACTTTGTTTTAGGAAGAGGAAGATGATGGGAAGGGCCATCAAATCTTGACAAAATGACTCTTTCTTCGTAAAAAGGTATGTCTTGCTAATAGAGAAGTTTCCCCTTGGTAGAAAGAAACCCCAAGAGGATTTGGGTGCCTAACGACTGGAGATCTCAGGAGTGTAGGGATTACAAAAGATTTCCGCAAGTCAACGCATGATGCATTGACAAGAAAACTAAAAATCAAAACAAGAACAGGATTTTATAGTGGTTCAAAATTTGTCATGACGTCCACTCTCAAGCAGGCAACTATCTTGTATTAATCAATATCCAAAATTATAATACATGAGTGTGCACATTCAATGGGAGAAAGGAATAGACATGTGACCGTTGGGCTTCATATCCCAACAAATTAAGTCATAAATTTATATAAGAATTATAGTAATTTAATTTTAGTTCCATCTAATAGAATGGAAAAATAATAATAATATGTTGAAGTTGACGAATGTTATCAAAAATTTTATAATTCATATTTTGTAAAAATTGTTTATATCAAAGTTTCAAATAATTATTATCTTTTATATTTACATAATTCAAATAATTATTTATATTTTTTCTTTAATTTTTTTTAAATTTTATATTTTGAAAATTTAAATATTATTTTATTATTTTAAGACAAAATAAATTATTTTTCATATTTTGTAAAAATTGTTTATATCAAAGTTTCAAATAATTATGATCTTTAATATTTACATAATTCAAATAATTATTTATATTTTTTCTTTAATTTTTTTTAAATTTTATATTTTGAAAATTTAAATATTATTTTATTATTTTAAGACAAACTATATTATTTTTCATATTTTGTAAAAATTGTTTATATCAAAGTTTCAAATTATTATTACCTTTTATATTTACATAATTCAAATAATTATTTATATTTTTTCTTTAATTTTTTTTAAATTTTATATTTTGAAAATTAAAATATTATTTTATTATTTTAAGACAAAATTTATTATTTATTATTTATTTTCTTTTATCTTAATTTTATTGTTTTCAATATTTTTTAAATTTTTTATATATTAGTATATATATCTTAAATATATTTATCTAAACAAATGTCCAAGAGATCAATTGGGATATTTAGCCTAATATTATTTTATCTTATTTTAAATTATAATTACTATATATAGAAATATTTACATTTTATTATATCAACATTGTATATTTTTCTTTATGCAATTTTTTATTTTAGTTTCTTATTCCATCAGGTTTTTTAAATTTAAATTTTAAAATTCTTATCACTATTTAAAAAACTAATCAAAAATAAAAATCTATAAAATATTTTTAAAAAATATATATATAAAATATACTTTCAACTAATCAGTTATTCTAAAAATATCACAAATATGGAAGAAGAAAATGTTAGCTCTACGCATGTGGGTGTCTCCGAGCTAGGGCCTACATGCCCTAGCTCTCTGTGTTGTTGGTGATTTGGTTCACAGGGTGGACAGATCAGTGGGGTTTATGTTTTTTTTTTTGTAGGGAGGGCTTCTTCAGTGTGGATCATGTGAGTGGGCTTTAGTGCAGACGGGTGAGTGTAGAGGAAACTCAGGGGTGCAAGCCCAACACCTTCCTTGTTTGTTTTTATTTGTGGTAGGGGTTTGGTTTCTATTTTGGGGCGTGCTATTAGAAATAGAGAAAGGGCTTTGGTTGTTAGGTCTTCTATGAAAGAAGGTTGGGGTTTGTGGTGTTAGGAAGCCTACATGGCTCATCTTGGAGCCTCTTCAGGTCTGGTAAGTTCTGAGGTTATAAATCGTAGAAAATCATAGTTGAATTTTAGAATATATTGGAAACTTATAGTAGTATGTTAGAAAATCATAGTAGAATGTTAGAATATGTTAGAAAACTGTAGTAGTACTGTTAGAAAATCATAGTAGAATGTTAGAAAATGATAGAAAACATTAAAAAACCGTAGTATAAATGTTAGAATATATTAGCAAATGTTAGAAAATTGTAACTTGGTATACATTAGAAAATATTAGAAACTTGTAACTTGGTATACATTAGAAAATATTAGAAAATTGTAACTTAGTATACATTAGAAAATATTAGAAAATTGTAACTTAGTATACATTAGAAAATATTAGAAAACCGTAGTAGAATGTTAGCAAATGTTATAAAATTGCAACTTAGTATGTTAAAAAATGTTAGAAAATGATAGAAAACTGTAGTAGAATGTTAGAAAATGTTAGAAGCATATTTACAAAACATTAGAAACCGTAGTAGAAATGTTAGAAATGTTAGAAAACACTAAGATCTTATAGAAATTATTAAAAATATTTATTTTTAAATTGCTTTTAGTTAGTAAATCTCTCTCTCTCTCTCTCTCTCTCTCTCTCTCTCTCTCTCTCTCTCTCTCTCTCTCTCTCTAAATTATGTACATATGTTTTAGGGTTACATGTATAAATGCTATCATGCAGAGTTAGATGTTAAAATATTAGCCTAGGAGGACCGAGCCTTCGTACATCCTAGTACCCTTTAAGACACTTAGAGGACCCCTTAGTACACCTTAAGACCCTTTAGGACCCCTATTGTGACATAAAACATTTTAAGAACCCAAGTAGGGCCCTTTAAAACACCTAGGATTATCTATTGGAACTCTTTACAAATACCTAGGACCCTTAAGACCTAATAAGACCACTTAAGACCTAATAGGACTAATATGAGCTATTAAGACCAATTACTGCATTCTAGGACCCTTTAAGACTATGAGTACACCCTCTAGGACCCTTTAGGACCCCTATTGTGACATAAATCTCATTAAGAACCCAAGTAGAACACTTTAAGACACGTAGGATGACCTATTAGAACTCTTTAAGAACCCTTAGGACCCTTAAGACCTAATAAGACCACTTACTTGACCTAATAGCTCCTATTTATACCAATTAGTACATCCAAGGACCCTTTAGGACTATTAGTATACCCTAGGTTCCTTTAGGACCCCTATTGTGACATAAAACTCTTTAAGAACCCTTAGGATCCTTAAGACCTAGAATAGGACCACTTAAGACCTAATAGGACCCCTTAAGACTTAATAAGACTGGACTTAAGACCTAATAGAACTAATATGACCTATTAAAACCAATTAGTACATCTTAGGACCCTTAAGACCTAATAAGACCACTTACTTGACCTAGAATAGGACCTATTAATACCAATTAGTATATCCAAGGACTCTTTAGGACTACTAGTACACCCTAGGTTCCTTTAGGACCCCTATTGTGATATAAAACTCTTTAAGAACCCTTACGATCCTTAAGACCTATAATAGGACCACGTAAGACCTAATAGGACCCCTTAAGACTTAATAAGACTATCCACTTAAGACATAATAGGACTAATATGACCTATTAAAACCAATTAGTACATTCTAGGACCCTTAAGACCTAATAAGACCACTTACTTGACCTAATAGGACATATTTATACCAATTAGTACATCCAATGACCCTTTAGGACTATTAGTACACTCTAGGTTCCTTTAGCACCCCTATTGTGATATAAAAATCTTTAAGAACCCTTAGGATCCTTAAGACCTATAATAGGACCACTTAAGACCTAATAGGAACAATTAAGACCTAATAAGACTGGACTTAAGACCTAATAGGACTAATATGACCTATTAAAACCAATTAGTACATCCTAGGACCCTTAAGACCTAATAAGACCACTTACTTGACCTAATAGGACCTATTATTACTAATTACTACATCCAAGGACCGTTTAGGACTATTAGTACACCCCAGGTCCCTTTAGGACCCCTATTGTGACATAAAACTCTTTAAGAACCCTTAGGATCCTTAAGACCTAGAATATGACCACTTAAGACCTAACAGGACCCCTTAAGACCTAATAAGACTGGACTTAAGACCTAATAGGACTAATATGATCTATTAAAACCAATTAGTACATCCTAGGACCCTTAAGACCTAATAAGACCACTTAGGTGACCTAATAGGACCTATTAATACCAATTAGTAAATCCAAAGGGGTAAGTGCACAAAGATGGGGGACCAAAAAGGGGGTATAAGATGCCACTTTTTTTTGAAATCAGCAAAATCTGAACTTCAACAAGAAATTGAGGATAGTTACACTCAAAATTTTAAAATTTGACAAAAACAAGAGTTGTTCTACTCCAAATCTAGTTTCTAAACTACTAATTTATTTTAGAAATTGTGGAGATTAAGTCCCTCAAAAAGGGGGAGCACAAAAATTGGTCCTGTTTTTTGTGAAAAAATATAACATTGCGTCTGGTGTGCTCCCCCTAAAATGCTAACTTTAAAAAAAAAAAAAAATTAATCGCTCCAGTGATAAATTATCTAACACCACCTAGTTTATCCCGGATTTTTCTACTAATTGTTTAATGAAAGTGTGATTTTTTGCCATTTTCCGAAGTGGACACATCCTGAAAACGTGAAATTTATGTGTGCTCCCTCTAGAAATCGTTGAAAACTAATTGAAAATAAAAACTTCTTTTTTTTTAAAGTGTGTAGAATGGAGTCTAGTTTCTGAAAATGTAATTTTTTTCAAAATTTGATGAATGAGCCAAAGTCTAAGCCCAAATGAATACATGTTGGTTTTTGACAAAAATCAGACATACTTGAAAACAAATTAGAGATGAAAAGCTTAACATAATGAGAATTCAAAATAAATTACATGGTTAGATAGCTATCAGAGAGATCTACAATATCATGTTGTCTAATTTTATCATTATTAAACCACGTGCAAACCTGACGGGGAGCACACAAGAAAAAATGTTATTTTTTTCTAGGTTTGCTGGAAAGCACATCTCAGACCTGTTTGAATCCTCCAAGCCTTTGGGTTGGAACTCCAATGCAAATCCAAGCCTTAGTTTTTGTAAACTTCAATGTTGTTAAAAGGGCACACACGCTATGCAAATTTATGGTTTACATAGCGCGTGCGCGCTATAGTGCATGCACCCTATGTAAACCATAAACACTCCCTAAGGGAGGGAAATACAAAAAGTGAGAAGGTGGGGGAAGGAAATAGAGAGAGAGAGAGAGAGAGAGAGAGAGAGAGGAGGAGAGAGGAAGAGAAGGTGAGAGAGAGGGAGAGAGAGAGATAGGTGAGAACGAGGAGACAAATTAGGCTGTGTGTGTGTGTCTGAGCAAGAGAGACCTCTCTCTCTCCCACCTCTCTCTCCCCTTCCCACCTCTCCCTCCTCTTCCCACCTCTCTCTCTCTCTCTCTTGTTACCCCCTCACTCCTTTTGTCATTTTTTGTTTCTAACATAGGACGTACGCCCTATAATGTGTACGGCGTAGTTAAGAACATAAAAAATGGTAATAAAGTTAATAAACTCATGAAAGAGGCCCACTTTTAACTGTTACTGTCTGAGTTTTACAGTCTATTCGACAAATATTCGATTTTCATGGTGTTGAAGATCACAAGGAAGTATATTCTATCAATTTGCAACACATTTTTGTTCAAAAATCAACATTGAAGTGCGAAAGTCAATCATTCTTCACCAAAATTGATCCATTGAGGTAAGTTTTTTATTTTTTACATGTGAATTGTGAATAAAGAGTCTTTTTATTTATAATTGCTATGATATGGATTTGTTGAAGAAATAATTTGACATATTGTAAAATATTTATGTTATAATTTGTCATACATTTCTATTATATTTTGAGTTAATATAATTTAGATTAATATTATAAAGTCTCACTTGTTGTAATAGATTGATATAATAATTTGAAAATTGTAATCAATCCATCTGTAGAAATCGTCATCATGCCAAGGAAACGAGCAAAGAATCTAACACTAGAAGAACATGAAAGAGACAAAGAGAAGAAAAGGGAAAGAATGAGACAACTTTGTGAAAAAAAAAAATTGCATACCATAGAAGAAGATTTGTCTTTGGATGAGGAACATGAAACATCAATAGAAAGTAAGAGAGAATTGGAATTGGAAACAAAAAGGCAATGGATGAGAAAGTTGTGTGCAACAAGACAATTGAATTATGAAGATGTGGGCACATCATCTATGATTTCCCAAGTTGAAGAGACACTACCATCCAATGTTGGAGACACACCCTTGTATCATCTTGAAGGCACACCATTATCTACATCTGAAGGTGTAGGCACAACATCGTGTCATGTTGAAGGAACACCATTAACATCTCAAGTTGGTGAGGATCCATCTTTCACGTCTCAATTTGAAGTCACATCATCTTCGATTGAAGGTACACAATTGACACATAATGTTGTTGATATTTGTAATGTTGAGGCCACTCAATAGTTGAAAACACCTCCTAGAATTGTTTACAGAAAGCCAAAATATTTGATTGATATTGATACTAACATTTTCCAACAAATGTCTGACAAGATTCCCAAGCGTACTTGTCAAAGATATGCTATCTGTATTTGGAGATTGTTTTTGAGAATTTAAATATTCAACAGGAAGATGTCAACTATTTGTTCAAATGATGAGAAATCTAAAATTTAGGCCCATCATGAAGATTCTTGGGCTAAGAACAATCGCTGAGTCAAGTGAAAAATTTATTGTAAAGAATCTAATGACTGCATATGAGAGTGTGGGTTCTACATCACGCACAAAAGATAGTAATGTCACACGACATGTACTTACATCAACAATAGTAAGCACTCAAATGAATAAATTTTGACACATTAGAAAGACAAGAAAAGCATTGAAAATAAGTAGAAAGTCTCTAATGAGAGCTGTGGGAAGGCGTCAAAGACTGGAAGATCCAAATAACAATGAGTTATGGGCATTTTTTGGTAGACTATCGCGGAAGGATAAATTAATTATTGAAGCTTTAAAATCTGTGATTGAATACTTTTGGAAGAATAACACATAAGTATCTCCCAATCAATAAGATGTTGTAAGGAGGATTGGTAGTCGAATCCACATTCCACATCTGAAACATTTTTTGGATTCAACTCAGACACAATTCTTTGAAATATTTATACATACGTATCCTCAATTTAAAATTAGTCAAAGATATTTTGAAATGGCTAAACCTTTTTATGTGAAGATAAATCATACATGCACAACTTGTTGTTGTAGGTACATATTGAATTTTCTAACCATTTTGATGTTTATAAGCATATATGTGTATATTTTCATTCTAACAATATTTTGCAGGATTGTAACATAAATGGCCCACCTACATCTTCAAGGGAATTAATTACTACAATTTTATGTGAAAGAGTGGATGGTCAACAATTTTACAAGCTCGCGTGCTTGAATGGTACATGCATAGATTGTGGTGGTTTGCAACATTTGCAAATTTGTCAACATATGGAGAGTACACATGCAATTGGGAATGGAAAAGTGGATTTTGGAAAATATAAGACAATTGCATATGCTCTAAAAGATGGAAAGGAGGCTAAAAGATGTGAATTAGTAATTGAAAAGATTCCAGTGTATCAGTTCATGGATATTTTGTGTGATAAGATTGTGTATGAGTATGCAAGGCATACACATAGAGCTCGATGGTTGGATATGCAATTCAAGTTGTGCAAGGACACATTCCCACTTGATACCATTGTTTCAGTTGCTAACTTCACAGAGAACTACACTCTACAGCCATAAAATGAGGTGCAAGAAAAGTATTATAGCTCTCAACAAGTTGCTATATTTGTTCATATATAATTTATGCATTCACCTGACAGTACAGAGGAGAACAAGAAGATATTGAGGGAGTATCTTTTTTACATCAGCGATGATTGTTCACATTCTACAGAGTTTGTACATGGTTTCTTTAATCTATTTTATGGTGATTTGAGTAATAGGAGCATATCATATCTTTGACACGTCATATGGTCAGATAATTGTACATTGCAATTCAAGAATTCTTGGATGTTTTATTGGTTGAGCAGGATCCATATGAACACTGGTATTCAGTATATGTGGAATTTTACAGAGGTTGGTCATGGAAAGGGAGAGCATGATGGTGTAGGTGCATGCATAAAAAGGGCCTTAGCATACGAAGAATTAAAGTACAAAGAACAAGAAACATTGTTAGATGCAAGACGTATTGTCCAGTGGTGTAATGCTACAATGGGTCCAGGTAATGAAGGTGAGTCTATAGTTTGTAGATTTTTTGGTTGATGGATGAAACTAACATTGCACCATACGAGGATTGTTGTACATTAACAGGATCAAGTGAGCTACACTCTTTTAGAAGCTCTAATGCAGATTCATGTATCATCCACACACGACATATGGCATACTTTTGTTCATCATGCAAAGATGAAGATTGGGATGGGTGTGAGTCAAAGGAATGGGTCAATGAATGGTCTACTCAAATTTTGAGCCCACTTGACTACTATCATCCCCCAGCAACATTGCAACTAACACAAATGGAATCATCCATTAACTTTGACCGTTTGTCTGATCTAGTGCAACCGGGTAAATTGGCAACTAACAAATAGTCTCAAATTTAGTACTTTATCATAAGTATTCGTTAAATTAATCTCCTTTTTATGCTTCTATCATTGCAGACCATATTTTTGTTGTTATTGCACCTGAAGACAATGACGAAGGGACAGATTATTATTTGTTTCATTATGTTGAGGCCAAAAATAAATTGGATCACTCGGTTATAGATGATGAAGGATTAGAATACCCTACAAGAGAGGTATTTGTAATTGATAGTTTGGATCGTTGAGGTTGAGATGAAGCCAAAATTTCAATGTAAAAGATGAATTCTTGGAGGTCTAGATCGTCATCACCACTAGAATAACTCTACCAAAATAATAAATAAATCTAGTCTTATCCTATTGATTAAAAGTGCCTCAGCCCATTTCCATTTCTGTCTTCATTCATATTATAAAGAATGTAAATGTAATCACTTTTACAATCATTATTTTTGTTAGATAAATATGAGAAAGGTCTAAAAAAATTTGCAATCATTGTTTTTTATTAAGTTAAGCAACCTAGGAAGGCAATTGGCCCTTACATCACCACAGTCCAAGGGCTATCTAGAATAACTATTTACAACATGGTCAAGAATTATAATAATCAATATTTTTTATTATAGAAGAAGCAAAACAAGGGTGTTGTTCCTTTCAAAACCACAACCCAAAGGCATTAAAAATATATATTTACAATAATGTCAATAAAACACCATTGACAACAGACTAGTAACCCACATAAAGTGTGGTTGAACAAATCACCCACAAGGTTGGAAGTAGAATGAGAGATTGTAAAGTGATTCTTCACTTTCCTTGACATACAACCATCCAGCTAATACTTTCAAAATGGTCACCATCACAAAGGGAAGGTGGTGGGACCCTCAGAGAGAGACAGAGCCAACACCGTCAACAAGAACATGGTGCTGACAATGTTGAACCTGAAAAACCATAGACTGTGATGACATATAACTGATTGAATGTTTGATAATGTTAAGTTGAAGATGATGCAAAATATTAAACCAGTTAATGGTTTGTATTGTCATTGATGTCAACTTGATATCATATGTACGGTCATATACATAATGCCAAAGACTTCAGAGAATCAATGGAACAAAGGTTATGCTTTCAGCAATGCATAAAAGTCAAGTATTCACTAAGTGACAGACCACACCGACGGAGTGCACACCATCGGTAAAGACAGAGATAAAGTCACAGTGATGTCCGACGAGCAAGAAGACAGTGTTTCCCGACAAGAAAGAAGATAGTGTTTCCCGATGAGCAAGAAGACAGTGTTTCCCGATGAGCAAGAAGACAGTGTTTCTCGATGAGAAAAATCCAATGATGCCCGACGGACAAAGATCCTGAAGCTAACTGAATTTACACCGATGGAACTGGCAGTTGTCACCGATGATGAACTATAGAATTGACCAACAGAACAGAGAGATCAAAAAATGACAAAATATCTAGCTGGCAGAGCGTAATGATAGACTTAACTGATTGTTTTATTTGTTTTATTCAATCATAGTTAAGTAATTGATTTATATAGTTGGCAAGAAGATAACTACGAGATAAATTAGGAGTTAAAGCCGTAAATCAAATTGGCTGGATTGTTTTTCACACCAAGAATCAAGAATCAAGAATCAGAAATAAAGAAATATCATGTCTATATAAGAGACATGCATAATTCATTTCTGTAAGCAATCTGATACACGGGGGAGTGAATTGAAAGAAGATGTTGAAGAGAAACTAGTGAAGGATAAACTTCACACAGTCCTGATCAATCAAGCTAAGGGAGAGCTAAAGAATTCTGTAGACACCGACGAACAGTGAAGCACAACATCACAGAGCAGAAAGTGTGAAGTACAAAGGAGTCGAATTGATACATTGATCAGAGAGGTATTGTACGTAAAAAGATCTGAATATCTGCAATTTAAAGTTGCATTAGAAATAGGTCATTGCGTTTTAGTTTAACCATTGAAGCATTAAGTCTCTTAATAGAGTAGGACTTAACCATCTTCTATAATTGAGGTATATCCTAACACATTACCAAAAAGGTTGATTCATGATAGTAGCATTGGTCTTACCTAAAGCCTATTGACAGTCTAAGAAGGAGGCTGATTCAAGGATGGTAGTAAGATTAGCATAAAGCCTATTGACAGTCTAAAGGCT
>MU226489.1:989010-1009000 GCA_018584345.1 Thuja plicata
AAGAGTGAAAATTTGGGGTACCGGTCCCAGTGGTTTTTTCCCTTAATAGGGTTTCTACGTTAAAATCCATGTGTTATGTGTGTATGGTTTATTACTTTATTGTTTTACATTTCACATATGCATTTCTAGATTGATTGGTTTACTCTGCATATTTACTGAGCTTCAGTAAATAAGTTTTACTGCTTATCGGTAATCAAGGAGAATAAGGACAGACAACGTAAACCGACAGATAGTTAATTATTTCAAGTATTTCAAGGCATACATCTTGTAGGGACTTAATAATCTAAGCTTGTGTGCTTAGAAGGAAGGTTTCAAGACCTAAGTAAAGATCACAAGATGAACAGACAAGATGTGCCCAAGTTGAACAAAGACAACTTTTCTTCATGGAAAAGTAGAATAAGACTCCACTTATTAGGTATTGGCAATGATATTACTCAATACTGAGATACTGAATATGTGTTACCTACAGGACCATTGACGGTAGATCAATTGAGAGTAAAGCATGAACATAACTGCGTGGTTATAGAGCTTTCTTCCTCACTCTCTGATGCTGAATTTGAGGATGTCAAAGATTGCAAAAATGCAAAGACAATGTGGGATAAGCTAAAACTTGTACATGGAGGTGATACAAATGTTCTGGCACTAGGAATGAAGACATATGGTTGTGGCACAAAAGACTGTGTCATGTGAATTTTGACAAAATGATGAAAATAAGCAGGAAAATAAGTGTAAGAGGCTTACCGACAATGACGAAGCTAGACAACATCATGTGCAAAAATTGTCAAAAAGGTAAAATGACAAAATCTAGTTTCAAAAGTAAAACCCATACATCTGCTGACATTCTAGAATTAGTTCATACTGATTTATGTGGACCAATGAGGACAAAGAGCTATTATGGAGATAGATATTTTATTCTCTTTGTTGATGATTATTCTAGAGTGATGACAGTCATGTTTCTAAAAGAAAAATCGGAAGCATTCAAGATGTTTAAATGGTACAAGACTATGGTAGAAAAATAGAGTGGTAAGGATCTAAAATGTTTAAGATCAGATAGAGGAGGAGAATTTATATCAGATGAATTCACTAATTTCTGTAATGAGCATGGTATAAAAAGACAGGTTTCTGCACCAAGAACACCACAACAAAATAGGATTTCTGAAAGATGGAACAGATCAATAATTGATTGTGAAAGAACACTAATGATAGAGAAGGACATCACCCAGATCTTCTAGAGGGAAGTTGTTAGCACTGTTGTCTATACACTTAACAGAGTACAATTGAAGGACTCAAAGAAGACTCCTTATGAGCTATGGTATGGTAAAACACCAAATGTAAGTTACTTCAAAATATTTGGCAGTCAATGTTATGTCTTAAAAGATAATAGAAATGGAAAGCTCAATGCATAAAGTGATGAAGGTATTTTTCTGGGGTATTCTACCAAAAGCAAAGCTTTTAAATGTCTACTCAAGGCTTCTAACAAAATAGTTGAAAGTGCAAATGTGAAGATTGATGAATTTGCAGAA
This sequence comes from Thuja plicata, assembly GCA_018584345.1. Classification (NCBI taxonomy): domain Eukaryota; kingdom Viridiplantae; phylum Streptophyta; class Pinopsida; order Cupressales; family Cupressaceae; genus Thuja; species Thuja plicata. The sequence continues at coordinate 990,534 of MU226489.1, forward strand.
AAGAATGAACTGGAAAGCACAAAAGAACCAGAGGACTACAACAAGTTTGTATACTATGAAGGACCCATAACTCTACCCAAGCAATAGTGCTTAAATCCAGAACAACAGAATGCTGCAACCGACGGTCAGAATGTTGTTACTGACAGTCAGGATAATGATCAAAATGATGTGCAAGGTAATGAAAATCAAACTAATACACAAAGAGATGTACCTGTACTTGCAAGATATGTAAGAAGGAACCATCCAGAGGACCAGATCATAGGAGATAAGAAATCTGGTACAAGAACAAGAAGTAATTCTTTAAAGTCAAATTGCTTAATTTGTGAGTTTGAACCAAAATCTATCAATGGTGCACTAGATAATGAAGAATGGATAAGTGCTATGAATGATGAGATTGAACAGATTGAAAAGAACAAGACATGGTCACTTGTGCCAAGACCAGATGAAAAGAATGTCATCAGTACAAAATGGAAATTCAAGAACAAACTAAACAAGAATGGAGCCAAACTAGTAGCTACATTAGAAATTGTTATTTCAGAAGTAGTTACCTTAGTTCAAAAGTTGTGCACTCTAGAGCACTTCACTACCGAGCATAGTGAACAGATAGCTAAGATAGATGAAGATCTAAAAGCTAGTGCACTAAGTCTAAAAACTGAGCCAAATGCATTCCAACTGCATTATGAAAATATTGTAGAATCTAAACGGTTAAGACTTGAAATACAAAAGGCAAAAAGAAAAATTAGAGATGAAGTAACCGAGCTACAAGCTATGTTACTACCAAATCTCACATTGTTGTTAACACACATGCCTATGGAAAAGACTCTAATTTCCACCCCATAGATGTCAGTAAGAGAAAGCATATATGACATGCACGCTCAAATGACTTTGGAGAAAATGACCCTAGAGCACTTGAAGGAGAAACGGGAAAAGTTGATGGCAGCCATTTAGCAATCTCATTCGCACATTTTTGACAAGTTGTAAGTTCTACATCTTTGTCGTTACTTTCAAAAAAGGGGGAAACATGTACATACATTCTATCTACATATCGAGGCATGCACATAAGGAGAGTCATTGTAAAGGTAAAACACTTGGTGTATATACTGTACATGTCAATTTTTGATACTAATGTCAAAGGGGGAGATTGATAATCCATAAAGGATCAGAAGTTTTCATTAGTATACAAGCAGATAGTTCTAGTCGGTCATGATCACTGAGCGACAGCACTCACCAAGCAACAACATTCACTGAGCGCAGTGATCATCAAAATGTTTTGAACACTGAGCAGTATATCAACTAAGCAAAAGTATACAGAGACATCACCGAGCACCAGTCTACACCGAGAGACATCATTTCACTAGAAAAAGTGGATCTCAACTACACGTCAACTAAAGCACTTTAATCTTTAAAATTACTTTTTGCTTAGCTGGATAACTGTTTCTTGTGGATCAAGAAAAGAGTTAATTGTGGATGTAATTAGTTAACTAATTGTATTCATGCAAACTAGGAGATCAAGGTCAATTTGTAAACCTTTGATCTTAGAGTTTTCAAAAAAAGCGTGAAACCTAATTAGGTGAAAATCTTGTATATATAGATGTAATAATCAATCAAGAATGTCGTGATTGTAGCCACCAAGGACATCTATGGATCAAACAGAGAGTTTCATGCACAAGGAAAGATAAAGAAGAATTCAGCTTATGAAGAACTACATTCAAGGCTTTCGAGCAAAACAGGGGAATTATCCATCACAATAGGTGATTTATATATTTTATGTACTTAATGGATCTGTAATCAACAATTTGGGATTGCATCAATCAGGTCATATATTTTGTTACTCTCTAACAGTTGTAGCAAACAGTAAAATCCTTTCACAAGGTGGACTTAACAGTCTTTTTGTAAATCTCTTAATCGAGTGCACACATACATTGTGTTGCTAAAATCTCTTAACCCAGTAGACTTAACAAGTCTAACATGTTACTCCTAACAGGGTAAGATCATCAAAAGTGATCACAACTTGTAGCCCTAATAGGCACCTTCCATTCTGCATATAGTGAAGCTTTGTGGGTTTCATCTCCACCACAGTTTTTACCTTCTAACAAGGGTTTCTGCATTATCAAATACTTGTGTCATGTGTAATGAGTTTCATGAATGTTTCAATGTTTGTTTACATGCATTTACATTTATGTTATGATATTGCATGCATGAGGTAGAAAAGCTACAATGGTCGATTATGCAAGTAATGAGTACTAGGGTTTAAATTGTAAAAGTTTTTAAGGTACTGATTCACCCCTCCCCTCTTAGTACATGCCCTTCCATTATTCCAACAATATTTTTGGTTGATGCAAGATTTCCAAGATCCCAAGATGCTCCTGCATCAAACAACCAAAGTTATTTGAAAAGTGATCCTCTCACTTTGTTGGGGCTAAAGGAAAACCAAGATGGTCAACCTCAACCTGAGAAATTCATTGAGAATCTTTCACTAGTTTTTCCTTCCATCTAACAAGATACTCTTTATATTGTTTACCTCCTGTACTTCTGCCAATTCTGTTATCCAAAATCTTTGTTGTCTCATCCATCTTCTTCTTAGGATAATGTTGTTCAACAACTGATCCATCATTATCACAATAATTTGTCTCATGATACTCATACATGTCTACAACATTGAATATAGGTGATATATCCATGTCCTCTGGTAACTTCACTTCATATGCATTTCCTGAATCAAATCTCCTCAAGATCCTACACGGTCCATACTTCCTCATCTTCAGCTTATTATATGTTCCAAATAGAAATCCCCCTTCTTCAAATATACCATTATTGTTAGCAATAATAGTCCACTAACACAACTGAGAGGGGGGGTGAATCAGTTGTGAACCAAATAAAATTAAACTTTATACTTTGAAAATCATATACTTACTGCAAATATGAACATAACCATGTTAAGGGGAAAACCCTGATGGGAATTAGCACCCACAAATAATGCACTGAAAGTATAGTATCCCTGTTAGGAGATTTATCTCTTTTAGGAGATGATTATTACATACAGTGCACAATCACTATTAAAGGATAGACCCTGTTAGGAGTCAATAAAAACAAGAGGCTCACTGTGGAGGCACACTGCCCAAATGTGAAGGTTAAATCCACCTTCTAGACTCACGGTCTGAAATACAAATATAGGAGTAACAATAACCAGTGAATTGACTGATAGCAAATTGCTTTGCTTAAACAATTCCAATGAATTTTGTCACAATCACTACCTCTACTCTACATCCAGCAGACTATTGGTGTTTTAAGATGTTTTACGCTTTACAAGATACCAATATACCTTTAGATGGATTTTGAAGAATGGTTAGCTCCAAATATGGGAAAATATAAGGTAAGTGGACCAACTATAGGGACAAGACTACCCTTTGCACTTTTGGTTCTGCAAGACCAAGATGGGTACACCTAATCCATCTCGATATGCAACACTTTTACAAATCTCTATATGAATTTAAACAACAGAAAATTGTAAGAAATTACTAAATGATAACCACTCATTCATTGACTCTCCATTACTATGAAGAACATACAACACTCAACCACAATACTCAAAAGGATTTGAAATTATTTTGATTTAACTTTGGGCAGAATAGAGCCAAATCCAATCAAACATGTATCACTATAGAAGGTACTAGTTCCTAATTAGTGCTTTATCCATTGGGCAATATCTCTAATACAGATGCAGAACACAGAAACCAACTATTGTCAAAGGCTCAAAGCCATAAATACAACTATCCCAAACCATACACTTCTTATAAGATCCTTGTGCATACCAAGTGAACCTATGTCTTATCTAGAGCAATATTTAATTTGATCCTTGATCAAAACTAAGGAATAACAACATACACAGATAAACTCTATGCAATGAATCAGAAAATTCACAACTCAAGGAATAGGCACAAAGGAGAGACTTGAATCTGGAATATTTGTATTAAGTATGAAGAATCATGCTCCTGTATCAATCTAGTTCAAAACATACACCACTTCAATAAATGCAAAAGAACATAAACTTTCTACTCTACATTGACACAGTCTAGATACAAATCTGCTATATTCCTAACTTGAAATAGGTATGCAACTCAATGCTTTTCTATTTTTCCCAAATTTCCAGCCCTTTCTAAATGATCTTTGAAATCCTTCTATAAAACAAGGATTGCAACAAGCCTTGGATCATTTAGGTCAACAAACAAACCAAAACCTTAATAATTCACATGAAAGATAAAATATGCAACAGAACCAAGAACTGGGTTATTACAAGATAAATCATATTGGATCATAGGGTCATTGCCACAACTCTAGAATTTTTCTGATTGGCCAAGTAAAACCTTTGTCTTTATTACTTTCTGCACAAAATTTGATTTGTATCTACCAATCATCGCGGGATGTTGGAGAATAGTCTCCTACTAAAGGAATAATGGAATGTTACGATTTGTTTTAATCCATCTAGTGCATATCTGTCCAAATATGAAATCTAATTTTCCAACCACTAAGACTCGGGAGAAGATCCAACATTAATACAGAAGAGATAGGGAGTTGTCCAAGGGTTACAAAGTTCTGCAAATCTGATCAGAAACCCTAAACCATAAATACAACATAAAACTATTCTGATCCATCATATTTTCACCCAAATAGCACCCTACAACTGCATGAATGCAACCCATAAAATCATATTTATCTATCTACTCTCCTGCAGCAGGAAACTTAGAGCCACCGCTTCAAAACCCTCTGAAGAAATATTGAAATATTCAAATTTTTATTGTAATGGTTAGGCCTAGCATGAAAATACCATCAACGACTCACATTAAATCCTTATATAAACTTTAAAATATAGTCGTCGATCATCTTTTAAAACACCCATGAGCCTGAGAATAAATCACTTAAGCCCAATCAACGACTCCTCGGACATCCACGTGGCACCACCCTATTGGCCTTGGGAATTACTTTATCTCTCTTTTTTACCTGCGTTGACCGACCTAGACAGGTGTCACTCAGGCGCAAACCCGCAAAGAATATCCATCATGCAACTCTAAATAGGGGCATCGTGTCCACCATTAGATTGGGTCAGATCTGACTGACCTTTATCGCTCTTTGAAAACCTGGACCCACGATCAAATTAGGACACATGTCGCCAAAGCATGATCCCGCGATAGAAAAAAAAAATGCACCTCTGGATAGTGACATCACGCCAACCACACAATCAAAATAGATCTGCTTGTACCTTAACTTTGTGAAAATATGGACCCATGATCTGATCGGGACAGGTGTCGCCAAAGCGTGATCCCATGGAGAATATCCAATGAGAAACTTCTAATCTAGGCATCACGCATGTTGTCCGATCAAAATGATCTGATGTATCTTTAACTTCCCTTTAGCTCTAACCAGGCCCCGCCACTTTCCATGTGTCGCACAGGCACGAAGCCGTGAAGAATAACTTCCCTATAGCTCTAGATAGCGGAATCGCACCAACCGTCCAATCATTTCAGATATGTCTTGACTTTATCCTGTCATTTAGCTAAGAAGAAGCGGGGCCCATGATCTCAAATTAACACTTGGCAGCATGGCATGATTCCACGAAGGATAAACAGCTTGCATCTTGTGATCAAGGCATTACATCTGTCGTTGGATTAAAAGAATTTTGCTCGGCGACTGGGGGAAATAAAGTACCTCAAGGACATAGGACTTAGGAAATATTAAAATGAACCCAGCACATGACTTAGGATACATTAGGAGATGGCCCCGTGAAAACAACTTAAACCCATAGGAAAATAACTTAAGTGATCCAAAAAGTAACATCATTTTATGAGGAACACGAGAAACTTAGGGTTTTTAACCAAAAATGAACCAAGGGTTTAGAAACAATGACAAATTAGGGCTTAAGAACTAGGTTTAAAACATTGCATAAACGTGATCAAGACTCAAAACCATGGAAAAATTTTACAGTCCTAACAGTGGCTCTGATTGGGGATGTATGTCTCTTGTAGGAATAACAAGATTCCAAAATCTCAGGGTTAAGTAGACCACCTACAGAAAGGAAACTACCCTACAGAAATACAAAAAACATAGGAATATGTACAAACCTAGTGTTCATAGATACTAAGAACTTCATGAGAAGGAGAATTTTAGGAATTTTCCATGAACTGGAAATTCCAAAATATTTCCACTCAAATCTTTAAGAATGTAAGAATCAGAACCCCACTTACTATCAATAATGTATGGTCTCAGCCAAATAGGATCAAATTTACTATGTTTTCCTTTATCTTCTAGCCTGGCATTCCACATTAGGACCAAATCATCACTCTCAAAATTCCTTACAGTAGCTCTTTTGTAATATAAATTCTTACATTGAAGCTGCAAGATGACATTTTTATCATGTGCCTCCCTTCTTGATTCATCCAATTGTATCAAGTCATCCATTCTGATTCTCATTTCATCATCCAATTCTTCATCATAAATTTGTACAAACTTATACATCTGCAATAGGTTATTTTGTCCAGCAACCTAGCATGTATGCTATATACTAGGTCAAAAGGAGCACAACCTATAGCTTTCTTCACTATCACTCTATCAACCCATATTATTGGTAGAAAGCACTAAATTCTTCTGATCTAAAATACATTTCATTATCTACCACTATAGTTTCTGGACAACCAAACCTCGTGAGGATATTTTGCAACATAAAGTCAATCACAACTTTACTAGTGGCTCTTTTAGTGAGAATAGCTTCAACCCACTTAGTAAAATAATCACTTGCCACTAGAATCCATGAGTGACCTCCACTAGATTTGTTAGGGATCCCCCCAATGAAATCCATTCCCCACTTTTGAAAAGGGGCCTCAACTGTAACAAGCCTTAAAGGTAAACTTCCTCCAAATTTGAGCTTACCAGCAAATCTTTGGCAAGCATCACATTTTTTGACAAAGTGTTGAGCATCCTTAAAAATGGTACACTACCAAAAACCAGATCTCAAAATCTTATGTGCAGTGGTTTTAGCCATGTAATGGCCCCCACACACACCATTGTGCATTTGTTCTAGCAGGTCCTTGGACTTGTTCTGGTCTACACAGTTGAGAAAGACTTCTTCATTGCTTCTCCACCACATCTCACCCTTTATAATAGCATACTTAACAGCATGTGACTTAATTTTTCTCTTCTTATTTTAATCCATTTTAGGAGATAACATCATTTTCTGTAAGTACCCAATAATATCTTTATACCACTCACAACAATCCATATCACAAAAGTAAGGCATTTTCTCTTCTTCCAACATGTTTACATGATTAGCATCTAAGTTTCTCTAAGCCATAAGTTTTGCAATTCCTAGGCCTCTAACCAAATTTGTGATCTGAATATCAATATTAAATTATTGGATTCTATTTATCCATCTGCATATTTTTCCTGAAACCTCCTGTTGCACCAAAATGTCCTTCACAGTAGCACTAGGCACATAATAAACTATGGTCGCTCCCACCAAATAACATCTAAAAGCCTTAGCATCTTTGACCAAAGCATATGCATGTTTCTCCATGATGTCATATTTCAATTATGTTACTTGTAAGGATTTTCTAAAAAAGGAACTGGGTTGTTCAAAACCCTCTGAATTCTTTTGTAATAATACTGCAGCAACAGTATTGTATGAAGAAAAGGAGAAAATTTGCATAGGCTTGCTATAATCAGGTGTCCTTAAAATAGGGGTATCTTTGATAGCCAGCTTAATGTATGAGAAATCCTTAGATGCTTCTTCATTCCATTCTACATTAGCTCCTTTCTTCAATGTCTTTGAAATAGGGATACTAGTTTCTGCAAAATTTGTAACAAATCTTCTCAAGAAATTTGCCTATCCAAAGAAAGACTGAATTCCCTTGACATTCTTGGGCTGAGGGACCTTGCCAATGGAAGAAACCCTTTCAGGGTCAATCCTGACTCCATATTTAGATAGAATTTTCCCTAGGAGCTTTCCCTCTATTACCCCAAAAACACATTTCTTTGGGTTAAAAGAAACCCCATATTTCAAATCTTTTAAAAAAATATTCTCAAGATGACCACAATGTTGATATTCCTTTGTTGAATAGGTTGTAAGATCATCTTGGTAAACTACTAAGAACTTATTTATAAAATCTGCAAATGCCACATCCATGGCTCTCTGAAAATTTGCCCCAGCATTAACATTGTGGGGAGTCCTAATTACCCAAGACACTTTAACATGTTCACCAGCAATATTGAAAGTTGCAAAGGATAACTCACATTGAATACTTCCTCCCATTGAAGCACTTCGCTTCCTAGATAATAACATTCCATACTGAGGAGGAATATCAACAACGAAAACACTCATTGTCATCATTTTGTTAGGATATGCAGCATGTCTATAAGGTAAGCTTTAATAGTACCAATGAAAGGTACTTCCCTAGAATCCATTGCCTAAAATCTTCCATTGGGAGTATCAACTTGCAATCCCATAGACTTCATTACCTCTGCAAGTATAACAGTGTTACATTCTCCAGAGTCTATCATGCAATTTTATAGAATCTTACCATTGATAACCAACGTCAAGAAAAAAGGATCCACAGCTCCCAAAGGAGTATTCACATTATTAGTATTCAAGTACATCTTAGGGATGTTTGAAATAATTTCTTTTGATTCTTTCCCCTTACATTCATATTTATCTTCTATATTTCCCATTTTCTCATTTCCTTCTAGTTTCCGAATCTTTGTGGAAGAAATGTTATTTACCCATGTCAGGGTTTTTTCTTTATGTTCCCCAATCCTCATCATTTCTAACAATGGAACCTCAACAGTAATCTGTGACAACAGTTTCCCCATATCAACAGGGGTGTATTTGATATTAGATAAATCTTGTTTCACAGTAACAATATTTCCATCATCAACCTGAATGGCCAAGCTTGGCTCATTTCTCTTTGGTTGCCTATTATCCTTTTGAAGGGGGGACACTTATTTCTAGCATCTTTACTTTTACCTTATATTCAATACTTGGACTATTATATTTATCTTCTTTCCTAACCATTATCCTTTTGACACCCTCAACAGATTTTCCCTTTTCTTGTGACTGCTTAGTGTCTGTCTTTTGACACTCTAGATACAAATCAGCTATATTCCTATCTAGAAATAGGTATGCAATTCAATGATTTTCTATTTTTCCCAATTTTCCACCCCTTTCTAAATGATCTTGGAAATCCTTTTATAGAACAAGGATTGCAACAAGCCTCGGATCATTTAGGTCAAGAGCCAAACCAAAACCTTAATAATTCACATGAAAGACAAAATATGCAACAGAACCAACAACCAAGTTGTTACAAGATAAATCTTATTGGATCACAAGGTCATTGCAATAACTCCAGAATTGTTCTGATTGGCCAAGTAAAACCTGTCTTTATTAATTTTTGCACAAAATCTGATTTGTAGTCGCCAATCATCTCAAGATGTTAGAGAACAGTCTCTTACTAAAGGAATAATAGAATGTTACGGTTTGTTTTAATTTATCTGGGGCATATCTGTCCTCATATGAAATCTAATTTTCCAACCACTAAGACTCGGGAGAAGATCCAACATTAATGTAGAAGAGACAGGGAGTCGTCCAAGGGTTACAAAGATCTACAAATCTGATTAGAAACCATAAATCATAAATGCGACATAATAGTATTTTGATCCATCATATTTTCACCTAAACAGCACCCTATGATTGCATAAATACAACCCAGAAAATCAGATTTATCTATCTACTCTCCTGCAGCATGAAACACAGAGCCACCGCTTCAAAACCCTCTGAAGAAATATTTAAATATTCAAAATTTTGTTGTAACGGTCATCCTTAGCACAGAAAACACCATCAACTCACATTAAATCCTTATATCAACTTTAAAACACAGTCGTCAATCATCTTTTAAAACACCCGCGAGCCTGAGCAAAGAAAACACTTAAGCCCAATCAACGACTCCTAGAACATCCATGTGGCACCACCCTATTGGCCTTGGGAATTACTTTATCTCTCTTTTTTACCTGCATTGACCGACCTAGACAAGTGTCACTCAGGTGAAAACCCGCAAAGAATATCCATCATGCAACTTTGGATAGCGGCATCACGCCCACCATCAAATTGGATCAGATCTGACTAACCTTTATCGCTCTTTGAAAACCCAAACCCACAATCAAATCAGGACACATGTTGCCAAAGCGTGATCCTGCAATAGATAAAAAAAACTTTCACCTATGGAAAGTGGCATCACACTAACCACATGATCAAAACAGATCCGCTCGTACCTTAACTCTATGAGAACATGGACCTGCGATCTGATTAGGATAGGTGTTTCCAAAGCGTGATCCCGCGGAGAATATCCAACGAGCAACTTCTAATCCAAGCATCACGCCTATCATCTTTTCAAAATGATCTGACAAATCTTTAACTTCCCTTTATCTCTGACCAGGCCCCGCCACTTTCCACATGTCACATGGGCACGAAGCCACGAAGAATAACTACCCTACAGCTCTAGATAGCGAAATCGCGCCAACTGTCTGATCATTTCAAATCTGTCCTGACTTTATCCTACCACTTAGCTAAGAACCAGTGGTCCCTATGATCTCAAATTGACACTTGGAAACATGGCACGATTTCATGAAGGATAAACATCTTGCATCTTGTGATTAAGGCATTACGTCTCTCATTGGATTAAAAGAAACTTTCTCTACGCCTGGGGGAAATAAAGTACTGCAGTGACATAGGACTTAGGAAATATTAAAATGAACCCCACGCATGACTTAGGAAACATTAGGAAATGGCCCCACAACGACAACTTAAACCCCTAGGAAAAGAACTTAAGTGACCCAAAAAGTAACATCATTTTATAAGGAACACAAGAAACTTAGGGTTTTTTACCAAAAATGAACCAAGGGCTTAAAAACAATGACAAATTAGGGCTTAAGAACCAGGTTTAAAACATTGCATAAACATGCTCAGGACTCAAAACCATGGAAAACTTTTACGGTCCTAACACTGACTTCACAAATACAAGCTCACAGCTTCAACATTCCACTTACACATTCTCACAACAAGAAACAACTCTTCTTTATACAAGTTTACAATAGACAATTAGGTCGGCTTGTTAAGACTTCTCCAATGTACAAACAATTATATAGACCCTTGCTAAGATACACACAGTACCTTACACAAGTAAAAATCAATTCTAACTCATCAATTATACTCCAAGATCCGTAATCCACGCTCGCCATCCTCTAAACAAATTTCATCGTTGTAGTCGGCCACAAATAGATCTTCGCAAGATCACACACTTCAGTTGACATCACCAAGAACACAACGACCCAAAAATCACAGGTAACATTCTCCAACATGTCTTCTTCCACGCCTTAAGCTCGCAAATCATAACTCGTGCTCGTATCCAAGTTATCTCAAAAACTCAGAGATCGACTCTGTCACAATTCTATGTCATTGTTCTTTACTCAGTCTTCACAAAAACAATTGTAACTAATGAAAATAGTAAGATCAAACCAAGCGAACTTAGATATAAGATCACTTCTCATCCTTATATACATCACCATTCTTGCATGCTCTAAAACATCTGTATAGTGTTTGTACACTTTTGTCAATCTTCCTTGTACCAATGATAATCAGTCTGTCTGAGACTTCCACTAAAACATATGATGACATCAATGACAAAACATGAATGTCAATACTTATAACAGAACCAATTCCAACAATCTCCCCCTTTTGCATTGATGAAACATATGATAAATTCATCAACCCAAACAATATCCTTCTTAATACAATCTTCTCAATATCCTCTTCACAACTCCCCGTAAAACAGTAGGGATTTTCTACTTCTATCACTCCCCCTTTGACATCAATGGCAAAGGGTGCCATATCTATCTTCCTTCTCTGACCATCCCACCTCTACAAGGTGTAGATTTTTCAAATCTTCATGCCTTCAACGACTAGGTGCTTGACCACCCAAATATGTCCTGATATGTTCTGTGATCACTCCCCCTGAGGAGTGCATCCAAGCATCAAGTCCAATGATTGATATAGCTCTGATACCTACTGGACTGATGCATTTTTGCATCATTTAATTCTTGCGAGGGGTTCCCACCCCAAGCATACCTCTGAGATACTCAAAGGCATCTTTTGGAAAAGGTTTTGTGAAAATATCTGCTATTTTTTCTTTTGTACTAATGTACTCCAATTTGACTTCCTTTTCTGCAACCTTGTCTCTCAAAAAGTGATATTTGATTGAAATGTGTTTGGTTTCTGAATGCATAACAGGATTCTTTAACATGTTCACTATGCTTGTATTATCACAATGTATAACTACTGGTTCTTCAAAAGTAATCCCAATATCCTTCAGCATTTGTTTCATCCACACAATCTGTGTACAATTTATAGCAGCAGCAGCTACATACTCTGATTCAACATTAGACTGGGCTATACAATCATGCTTCTTACTTAACCATGAAACCAATAGTCTCCAAGGAAAAATGCACCACCACTTGTGTTCTTCCTGTCATCAACACTTCTTGCCCAATCAGCATCAGTATAAGCATGCAAAGTAAAATTATCAGACTTTTCATACCATAAGCCATATTCCAATGTTCCGTTCAGATATCTGAATATCCTCTTAATTGCAGAAAGATGTTATTTAGGATCTTCTTTGATCTGAATTCTATTTAAAGTGTAGAATGCAGTACCAACAGCTTCTCTCCAATGCACATGTGACACATTTCCTTCAAGCAACATAGTCCTGGCAGCATCTAGTATAGTTCTGTTTCTTTGCTTTGCAATCTCATTCTGTTGTGGTGTCTTAGGAGCTGATGTTTGTCTGTATATTTTATGCTCTTCACATTAGGTATTAAACATATCTCATGTAAACTCTCCATCTCTATCTGACCTTAAGAATTTTATCTTCAGACCTAATTCATTCTCAACTTTTGCTTTGAAAATCTCAAACTTATCAAAAGCTTCAGACTTCTCTCTAAGAAAAGAAACCCACATCATCCTAGAATAATCATCAACAAAGAGTATAAAATATCTTTCTCCATAGTAAGATTTTGTTCTTGTAGGACCACATAGATCTATATGTACCAAATCCAACTTCCCCTTTGTTGAGTAGGATTTGCTCTGAAAACTACTTCTAGTTTGTTTCCCCATCACATACTCTCTAGACATGGTGTTAGAGGGCTTCAAAAATTTTGGTAAATCTTTGACTGCATTTGTCATACTTGCTTTCACAATGTTGTCAAAATTTATATGACAAAACCTTCTATGCCATAACCCACTATCATCAACCTTCCCAACAAAACAAGTAGCCTATGTAGTATTCAATTCAAAGACATTACCTCTTAACTTTGTACTTGATGTGATCAACTCTCATGATTGACTTCTGATAGTACATTTTCCATCATTGAACTTTAAATGATATCCCTTGTCTACAAGTTGTCCAACACTCAAAAAGTTGTGCTTAAGTCCATCAACAAGCAATACATTGTTAGTATTAGTTTTACCATCAACAGTAATTGAACCTACTCCAATGATCAATTTTGGAGTGTCATCATCAAATCTAAGTACACCACCATCATATTTATTTAGCTGAACAAACTTACTTTTATCACCAGTCATATGATGTGAACAACCAATGTCTATGACCCATTCAGATTTATTTTCAGCATGAAAAACTAAGGCTCTTTCTTCATGAATAGGCTCATCATCTTTAATATCAATAAATCTAATTTCATCATGATCTACAATATCATCATCAAACACACCTTCACTAGCATAGTAACATTCACTATCCTTAGAATAGCCCAGTCTATGAAACTCAGGCTTATGCTTAGGAACCTTTGTAGGACATCTAGATGCAAAATGACCAATCTTATTACATGAAAAATACTTTAGGGGTAACTTTCCTTCAAATTTACCCTTACCTCTATGTTCTCTTCTTTTGATCATATCCACAAGCTCGTCTAGCTTCTTTTCCTCTTCTATTATCTACGCCCAATCCTCAGCATATTCACAAAGCTCTTCATACATGTTATCTTTGTTGGTGCTCGCGAGGCTTGATAAAGCCTTTTTTTCATTGTGCATAGTTGCCTTGAATGCAGATTCCATCTTAGCTAGTGTATCTCCTAGCTCTGCGGCCTCAAAGGTGGTCAATTTAGAAATTAATACCTCTCTATTGAAGTTCGCTAACAAAGATATGATCTCTTCTATCGCTTGCACTTTAGTTTTGAAAACAGGTGTTAAAGATCTTAGAATATTTGCGATCACTTCTTCTTCAGTATATGTGCCTCCTGAGTTTCTAATTCCCGTAACAACCTTTGTAACCCTCTGTACATATGCTCTGACATTCTCATCATCTCGCATTCTTAAACTTTCCATCTTAGTCTTCCAATTCTACAGCTTTTCTTTCTTAGTAAACTTATCTCCTTCATATAGTGCCTCCAGTCTTGCCCAGGTTTTATGTGCAGAATCCAAGTCTTTAACCTCTGTGAATTCACCCTCGGAGAGTGCGTTGATCAATGCTTCTCTAGCAACTATATTACAACTGAATAACTTCTTTCCATCTACATTTGCAGTCTCTAATTCATCTTCAGTCTTGATCTGTTCATCCTTCTTAGTAATCATCTAGTAATAAATCCCCAAGCAGAGTAGGTGAGTTCTCATCTTGTTCTTCCAACTGTCAAAATTTTCAAGATCAAATTTTGGACTATCCTTTCTATAGTACGCCATCTTCAGGATCACCTTAAGTTGTTAAGCTTTCTCTCAAAGGACCACAAGCTTTGATACCAATTGTTAGCAATAATAGTCCACCAACACAACTGAGAGGGGGGTGAATTAGTTGTGAGCCAAATAAAATTAAACTGTGTATACTTTATAAATCATATACTTAATGCAAATATGAACATAAAAAAATGTAACACCATAACACAATAATTTGTTATCGAGGAAACTCTATTAAGGGAAAAAAAAAAACCCGGTGAGAATTAGCACCCAAAAATAATGGACTGAAAGTATAGTATCCCTGTTAGGAGATTTAACCATGTTAGGAGCTGATTATTACATACAGTACACAGTCCTTGTTAAAGTATAGATCATGTTAGGATTCAAGAGAAATAAGAGGCACACTGCCCAAATGTGAAGGTTAAATCCACCTTTTGGACTCACTATTCGAAATACAAATATAGGAGTAACAATAACCAGTGAACTGACGGATAGAAACTTGCTTTGCTTAAATAGTTCCAATGAAGTTTGTCGCAATTTCTACCTCTGCTCTACATCTAGAAAACTTCACAAATACAAGCTCGCAGCTTCAACATTCCACTTACACATTGTCACACCAAGAAACAACTCTTCTTTATACAAGTTTAAAATAGATAATTAGGTCGACCTGTTAAGACTTCCCCAATATACAAAAAATTATATAGACCCTTTCTCAGATACACATGATACCTTACACAAGTAAACATCAATTATAACTCATCAATTATACTCCAAGGTCCGTAATCCACTCTCGCCATCTTCTAAACACGTTTCATCATTGTAGTTGATCACAAATAGATCTTCGCAAGATCACATGCTTCAGCTGACGTCACCAAGAACACGACCCAAAACTCACAAGTAACATTCTCCAACATGTATTCTTCCCCGCCTTAAGCTCACAAATCATAACTCGTGCTCGCGTCCAAGTTATCTCGAAAACTCAGATAAACTTTATCACAATTCTCCCACTATTCTTTACCGACCAATCTTAACAAAAACAATTGTAACTAATGCCAACAGTAAGATCAAGCCAAGTGACCTTAGATATAAGATCACTTCTCATCCTTGTTTACATCCCCATTCTCACATGCTCTGAAACATTCGTACAATGTCTGTACACTTATGTCAATCTTCCCTGTACCAGTGATAACCAGTCTGTCTGAGACTTCCACTGAAACATATGTTGACATTTATGACAAAACATGAATGTCAACACCTATCACAAAACCAATTCCAACAATTACTACATTCCCTACTTCAAATTTCTTATGTCTCCTTTTCATATCAACTATTTCCTTATATGTTTGATTCATCTCCTCCAAACGTTGTTTTATCTGAACATGTAATCCATTCATGTGTTCCGTAAATTCTTCTGCTTCAACACTCCTCTTGGTCTCATGACTAATATCCCTCAATTTTGATACTCCCTTAGGATTAAAACTAGTAACTATCTCAAATGGTGTCTTTCATGTACTCCTATTCACTGAATTATTATATGCAAACTCTACTTGCGTTAAGATTAAATCTCAATTTTCAAACTTCTCTCCAACCAAACATCTCAATAAATTTCCTAAACTCTTGTTCACTACTTTTGTTTGTCCATCTGTTTGTGGATGAAATGTAGAACTAAACTTCAAATCAATCTTCATCTTCTTCCAAAGTGTCCTCCAAAAATAACCAACAAATTTACTATCTCTGTCTGAAACTATACTCTTAGGCAAACAATGCAATCTCACAATCTCCTTGAAAAATAAGTCAACTACTTGTACAGCATCTATTGTCTTCTTACAAGGAATGAAATGTGACATTTTAGAAAATCTATCAACCACCACAAATATAGAATCATTACCTATTTGTGTCTTCAGTAACACAAGTACAAAATCCATGCTAATATCCTCCCAAGGTCTATTTGGCACTGTCAAAGGTGTATACAATCCAGTAATCTGACTACTTCCTTTTGCAACTTGACAAATTCTAAATCCTTGATGATCAGTGTACAAAACAAATTCCTTAGGCAAAAAATAATGTCTCCATTTCTTCAAAACTTGAACTATGGCATAAAATTCCTGATCATAAACTGAATACCTTCCCTTAGCATCATTCAACTTTTCACCAAAATAAGCAATAGGTCTACCTTCTTGACTTAACACTGATCCAATTTTGTTTCCACTTGCATCACAGTCCACTTGAAATAACTTATGGAAATTTGGTAAAGCAAACACAGGTTGTTCAGTCACCTTTTGTTTCAGCTACTCAAAATTCATATTTGCTCCATGTGTCCATTTGAATTCTTTTCTATCTCCTCTCATTGTCTCAGTCATAGGATTAAAAACTCAACTGAAATTCCTTATGAACTTTCGGTAGAAATTGATGACATGTAACTGATTAAATTTTTTAAGATGTTAAGTTGATAAACAAAATGCAGAAGGATAATGCAAGACATTAAATTAGTTAATGGATTGTATTGTCATTGATGTCAACTTGATATAATCTAATCGGCTATAATCAAAGTGTCAAAGACTTTAGAGGATCGGAGAGATAAAGATTATGATTTCTGTAATGCATAAAAGACAAGCATTTACATTATGACTACAAACACCCACAGTCAGTGGAACCCGACAGATAGAGATCATCGACAGCCAAGTCACAATGATGCTTGAGAAAGAAAACCGATGAGCATTACTGAAGAGCAGAATCACAAGCAAACTCAACGGCCAGAAACATAGTGTAAATTGACGGAGAAGCCCAAAGGGAACTGAAGTGTTGACCGACGCTATCAGAGAGTTTAAACCAAAAATAAATGGAGTTCACAAACGACAAAATATCTAGCTGGCAGAGCTAAATATAGAGTTAACTGGTAGTTATCATTGTTTTCATCGACAAGATAAGCCAAATATAAGTGATTGATTTAAAGCTGATTTGTCCAGTTGGCAAAAAGATCTCAGCGAGATAAAACAGGAGTTTTGCTTTAAATCTGATTGGCGAGAATTGTGGATCACACCAAGATCAAGAAAATCAAGAACCTAACAATGGAGATATCATGTATATTTAAGAGACAACTCAATTCATTACGAATGGGTGTGGGGAGAGAAAGAGAAAAGGATGCTAAAAAGAAACTGATGAAGAGCAACTTCATACAGTATTGATCAACAAGCTGAGGAAAGAGCTAAAGAATTCTGCAGACACTGAGCAACAGAGCACAGCATCACCGAGCAGAATCAAAGTGGAGCAAAGGTATAAATAGAGTTATATTGATCAGAATAGTTTGTGAGATTACAATAGATCTGAAAATCTGCAAGTATAGTTGTATATGTGAATAGATCATACTGTTTCAATTTAACCATTGATTTAGAAAGTCTCTTAACCGAGCGGGATTTGAAGATCCTTTCTATATTGAGATACATCCAATGGAGTATCAAAAATTTTGTTCATGAAGATAGCATGAGATGCGAGATACCTATTGATAGGCCAAGTGAGTGTTTGATCAAGGATGGTAGCATAGAGATGTATGATATCAAGTCACAGACTAAACTTTCAAATCCTCTAACAAGGTCACACCTAACAGTGTGTTTGTAACCTTTAACAGGGTTGGCTCTTCACCGAGCTCACTTCAGAAGAGTGAAAATTTTGGGTTACCGGTCCCAAGTGGTTT
>MU226489.1:1015732-1031802 GCA_018584345.1 Thuja plicata
AAAACTTGACTGCAAAAGTGAAGAAGGTATCTTCCTAGGGTACTCAACCAAAAGCAAGGCTTATAAATGTCTTAACAAGTCATCTAACAAAATCATTGAAAGTGCAAATGTAAAAATAGATGAATTTCCAAAAAAAAATGATAAGGAAAGCAAAAAGGAACCGGAGGACTGCAACAGGTTTGTTTATACATAACCTGACACTCTACCCGAGCAACAGTGTGTCGCTCCTGAGCATCAGAACATTGCACCCGAGCATCATGTTGCAATTACTGACGTTCTAGATAATACTCAAGATGATGTTCCGAACAATGGAGATGAAAATGAAGGTGAAGAAAATAATCAGAATGATGAACACAGAGCTGAACCGAAATTAGATGAATTTGTAAATGTGAAAATAGATGAATTTGCAAAAAAGAATGATAAGGAAAGCAAAAAGGAACCGGGGGACTACAACAGGTTTGTTTATACAGAACCTGAAACTCTACCCGAGCAACAGTGTGTCGCTCTCGAGCATCAGAACGTTGCACCCGAGCATTAGGCTGCAATTACCGACGATCAGGATAATACTCAAGATGATGTTCCGAACAATGGAGATGAAAATGAAGGTGAAGAAGATAATCAGAATGATGAACACAGTGTTGAACCGAAACTTGCCAAGTATGTCAAAAGGCATCATCCACATAACCAAATCATAGGAGATAAGAAGGATGGAACAAGAACAAGAAGTAAGTCACTTAACACCAGATGTTTACTTTGTGATTTTGAGCCTAAATCTATTTACAGTGCACTTGAAAATGAAGAATGGGTCAGTGCTATGAATGAAGAGATAGAACAGATTGAGAAGAACAATACATGGACACTAGTACCGAGACCAGATGACAAGAATGTCATCGGTACCAAATGGATATTCAGAAATAAGCTGAATGATAATGGAGAAGTCACTAGAAACAAAGCAAGATTAGTATGCAAGGGATATGCACAAGAAGGTATTGATTATAGTGAAACCTTTGCACCCGTTGCTAGACTAGGAGTTAGAATTCTACTTGCTTATGCTGCATTTAAAGGATTCAAGATATACCAAATGGATGTCAAATCTGCATTCCTAAATGGAATACTAGAGGAAGAGGTATACATTGAACAACCAGAAGGGTTTGTTAATCCAGACAAGAAAAACATGGTATGTAGACTATACAAAGCCTTGTATGGATTGAAACAAGCACTGAGAGCCTGGTATGAAAGACTTCACTCATATCTCATTAGCATAAAATTTGTTAGAATAAGTGAAAATAGCAATCTATACTTAAAAGAAGATACCAATGGTAATATTCTGATTGCTGAAATTTTTGTTGATGATATCATTTTTGGGGGAAATGAATTGCTATGCAAATCCTTTGCTGATGAAATGAGCAAGGAATTTGAAATGTCTATGTTTGGAGAGATCAAATTTTTTCTTGGTCTACAGATTCTTCAACAAGATGCAGGCATATACATCACTCAGTCCAAATATATCAAGGAAGTGTTGAAGATATTCAAGATGGAGGATTCCAAACCAATTGGAACACCGATGGCTACTGGATGCAAGCTAACAAAGGAAGACAAAACAAATGAGGTAAATCAGACCTTATATAGATCAATGATTGGCAAATTGATGTATGTTGTTCACACCAGACCAGATATAGCACATGCAGTGGGGATAGTTGCTAGATTCTCTGTTAATCCCAAAGAATCACATATGACTGTTGTCAAAAGAATTCTGAGGTATCTGAAGAACACCAAGGACTATGGCTTATGGTACAAAAGAAAAGGAAAATTTGAGCTACAAGTCTATACAGATGTTGATTGTGCTGGAAACATTGATGACCGAAAGAGCACAACTGGAGGAGCATTCTTCATGGGTGACAGACTTGTCACATGGATAAGCAAGAAGCAAGGATGCATCTCTCAGTCAACTGCAGAAGCAGAGTATGTGGTTGTTGCTGCAAATTGTTCTAATATTGCATGGATCAAACAATTACTGGAAGGTATGCATATCAAAATCCTTGAACCAGTAATTATCTATTGTGATAATACCAGTGCAATAAACATTTCTAAGAATCCAATTATGCATGTTAAAACTTAGCATATTGCTATCAAGTATCACTATTTGAGAGAACAAGTGCAAGTAAAGGAAGTGACACTAGAATATGTTCAATCAAAGGAACAGTTAGCTGACATATTCACCAAGCCATTACCGAATGATACATTTGAGTATCTAAGACAGAGACTAGGTGTTCAACTCTTGTCTATCGGTCAGTAATCTGACTAGGAGGTTGCCTCAGCCTATACCAAATCTGAATATCAGTCATGTTTATGCAAACACTGAAATGGACAGCAACAGATACATTTGTGCATTGCAAGGTACAAATCTACACCGAAAATCAGGACATTGAATTGTTGATGGATAGGGAAATTCAAGGAGTATATTATGCAAAGGGATGGAAGATGATATAGATGATAAAATAAGAAGTTTTTTGGTTTGGCATTGTTGTCAAAGGGAGAGAGATATTCCCATTATCATACCATCAAGAGAAGTTCTTAAGAATCAGAAATGAAGAGTTAATCAATATTCTAAGGGAGAGAATTGATTACACATGAAATATCCATCTAAGGGAGAGAAGTAACAAAGGGAGAGAGTTCAGACAAAAACAAAGAATGTTGTCAAAGGAAAAGAGATTATCAAGAAGAGGAACAATCAAGGCAGAGCAAATATCAGATGATAGATCTATCCAGAGAAGGGATAAAAGATTGAAGACAACCACTCTGCACAAAACAAATCTAAGCTATTTTTTGTAGTTTACCGAGAGCCAGACATTTGTAATAGTTACATTAGGAAAGCTTGATGAAATTGTATATTTCATATTGTATTAGTGATAGTATAGTATGATAATGTAGTATGTTGCCATCAATGCCAAAGGGATAGATTGATGACATGTAACTGATTGAATGTTTGAAGATGTTAAGTTGATAACCAAAATGCAGAAGGATAATGCAAGACATTAAATCAGTTAATGGATTGTATTGTCATTGATGTCAACTTGATATAATCTAATCGGTTATAATCAAAGTGTCAAAGACTTCAGAGGATCAGAGAGATAAAGATTATGCTTTCTGTAATGCATAAAAGACAAACATTTACATTATGACTACAAACACCGACAGTCAATGGAACCCGACGGATAGAGATCACCCACAGCCAAGTCACAATGATGCCCGAGCAAGAAAACTAACAAGCATTACCGACGAGCAGAATCACAAGAAAACCTGACGGCCAGAAACATAGTGTAAACCGACGGAGAAGCCCGAAGGGAACTGAAGTGTTGATCGACGCTATCAGAGAGTTTAAACCGAAAATAAATGGAGTTCACAAACGACAAAATATCTAGCTGGCAGAGCTAAATATAGAGTTAACTGGTAGTTATCATTGTTTTCATCGACAAGATAAGTCAGAGATAAGTGATTGATTTAAAGTTGATTTGTCCAGTTGGCAAAAAGATCTCAGCGAGATAAAACAGGAGTTTTGCTTTAAATCTGATTGGCGAGAATTGTGGATCATGCCAAGATCAAGAAAATCAAGAACCTAACAACGGAGATATCATGTATATTTAAGAGACAACTCAATTCATTACGAATGGGTGTGGGGAGAGAAAGAGAAAAGAGGATGCTAAAGAGAAATTGATGAAGAGCAACTTCATACAGTACTGATCAACAAGCTGAGGAAAAAGCTAAAGAATTCTGCAGACACTGAGCAACAGAGCACAGCATCACCGAGTAGAATCAAAGTGGATCAAAGGTATAAACAGATTTATATTGATCAGAATAGTTTGTGAGATTACAATAGATCTAAAAATATGCAAGTATAGTTGTATATGTGAACAGATCATACTGTTTCAGTTTAACCATTGATTCAGAAAGTCTCTTAACCGAGCAGGATTTAAAGATCCTTTCTATATTGAGATACATCCAATGGAGTATCAAAAAGTTTGTTCATGAAGATAGCATGAGATGCCAGATACCTATTGACATGCCAAGTGAATGTTTAATCGAGGATGGTAGCATAGAGATGCCCGATATCAAGTGACAGACTAAACTTTCAAATCCTCTAACAAGGTCACACCTAACAGTGTGTTTGTAACCTTTAACAGGGTGTCTTTTCACCGAGCTCACTTCAAAAGAGTGAAAATTTTGGGTTACTGGTCCCAAGTGGTTTTTTCCTTAACAGGGTTTCCACGTTAAAAATCCATGTGTCAATGTGTTTATGAGTCATTACTTTAGTGTTTTGCATTACACTTAACTTAATTGGATTGATCGGTATACACTAGATAATTTTCTGTCTTTCGGTAAATTGACATACTACTAATTAGTAAATCTGCAGTAGAAGGTTTTACAAAGCATTCTGATGAGTAGTAATTTGATATAAGTATTTGGAGGCATTCATCTTATAGGACTGAAGATAACTAGAGGTATAATTTTGTTGTACTAAGTTTTAAAGGTTGATTATTGGAATATTTTTGAGGCCACTGATTATTAGAATATTGTTGAGTATTGGAATACCTTCTCTTAGCATCATTCAAATTTTCACTGAAATAAGCAATAAGTCTACCTTCTTGATTTAACACCGCTCTAATTACATTTCCACTTGCATTACAGACCACTTGAAATACCTTATTGAAATATGGTAAAGCTAACACAAGTTGTTCAGTCCCCTTTTGTTTCAACAACTCAAAACTCCTATTTGTTTCATGTGTACGTTTGAATTATTTTCTATCTCCTCTCATTGTCTCAGTCATAGACTTACAAAATGAACTGAAATTCCTTATGAGCTTTCGGTAAAAACTAGCCAATCCATGAAATGATCTAACTTCTCCAACACTATCAGGTGTAAGCCAATCAATAATTGCTTTCATTTTCTCAGGATCCATCTTCAAACCTTCTGTAGATATCACAAAACCCAAATATACTATCTATTCCCTCATGAAAGAACACTTCTTGATGTTTATTAGCAATTTCTCTTCCCTTAATCTCTTCAATACATGTCTCGGATGCAACAAATGATCTCCCTTGCTCTTACTAAAAATCAAAATGTCATCAAGATAAACAATCACAAACTTCCCCAAGAATTTCTTCAATACCTCATTCATCAATCTCATGAAAGTACCTAGTGCATTACTCAATCCAAAAGGCATCACCAACCACTCATACAATCCTTCATTTGTCTTAAATGTAGTTTTTCACTCATCTCCTTCTCTGATTTAGATATGGTGATATCCACTCTTCAAATCAATCTTTGTAAAATACTTTGCTCCACTCAAGCAATCCATTATGTTATCCATCCTAGGCAATGGAAACCTATACTTCATTGTGATCCTATTTATAGCTCTAGAATTAGTACACATTCTCCATTTTCCATTCTTCTTAGGTGATAATATTGTTGGTACTGCACAAGGACTCAAGCTTTCTCTGATCAATCCGTGCTTCAACAATTTTTGCACTTGTCTATTCAACTCTTCATTCTCTATTGGTGTCATCTAATGTGCTGCTTTATTAGGTAAACTTGCTCCAGGGATTAGATCCATGCAATGACTAATACTTCTCACATGTGGTAATTCATCAAGTACACTATCTGAAATTATGTCTTCATACTCCGTCAACAATTCATTTATTTTCTTAGGTGATCCTTTTTTTGTTCCTAAATCAGACTTCTTAGGGATCAATGCATAACACATCTTTTCACTCTTCAAGTCATCCAAGAATTTCCTTCCTTCAGCCAAACAAACTCTAACACTGGTACAAATTTCATTCTTAGGAGTCTCAATCAAAGGCAACAATACTTGTTTCATCCCATTAGCAACAATAGTATACTTATTCTTTCTTTCATCATGCAAAGCTTGTATATCATATTGTCATGGTCTACCCAATAAGATATGACACACATCCATAGGCATAATATCACAAAGAACTTCATCATGATAAGATCCTATCTTCAATTTAACTAGACATTGTTCACTTACCAGTACCTTATGATCATCCTTTATCCATGCTATCTGATAAGGCTTCGGATGCTTCAATCTCTTCAACTTCAGCTTGTCATCCAACTCCTCAAAAGCTAGATTATCTCAACTACCACTGTCAATAATCACTTTACAACATTTTCCTTCAACTTTACACCTTGTCTTGAACAAACTTCTCCTCGGCAATAGATCTTGATGTCTCTTCGTGATATAAGACTCTCATTGTCATTAGGGTTTCACCATCCTTTAGTTGATTTGAAGGTCCAGTGGTTTCCTTCTCTACATAAGAAGATCATCCCTTATTCTCTTTCTTTTTATCAGAAATACCTTGAGTACGTTCAAAGGCTCGATGTCCTTCTCCACCACACTTGAAACATGTTCCTCTAAACACTCTTTTGTCATCCCTTCTATAGCTACATGATCCACTTCCTCTCTGAAAGTTTCTGTCATCTCTTTGGTATGAATTTTCCTCCTTGAAATCCGTCTTTCCTTTGTTCTAATCTGAATAAGATCTTCCACCATTCGAGTTTCTTCCTATCTAAAATCTTCCACCTCTTCCTCTTTGTCTTTGCTCGTGCCTTTTGTTCAACTTCTCTTCAGCTTTTAGGGCATATTGATAAGCTTCCTCTATACTCTGCAATTTCCCAAACTAATCTCATCTTAAATAGATGTCCTCAAACCATTTAGGTATCTCGCAACTCTTTCAACATCATCGTCAGAATGACCAGATCTGATATCCAATCTATAAAATTCCTCAGTCTATCCCTTCACACTAAGATCCTTTTGTTGTAGATTCTGCAACTTTCTAAACAAACATACTTGGTAATCAGCAGGTAAAAACTTAGCTTTCAATTTGTTTATCATCCTATCCCACTATCTGATTTTATCCTTACCTCTTCTTTGTCTATCAGTCTGCAAATGTTCCCACCATAAAGATGCATGTCCTCTCAACTTTGTGCAAGCATACTTCACTGTCTTATCCTCATTTGTACCTTCATAATCAAAGTATTTTTACATCTTTGTGATCCAATCTAGCAATTCATTTGAATCCAATTTACCATCATAATCAGGTGGATTGAAATGTTGTCTTGCATTCACTCTAGTTAGTGCTTTTATAAACCTTTCATCTCATTGTTCAAGTTCAGGCTCAAGTTGCTCTTCACCTCCTTTGGTTGCTTCGTCATTTCTTTCTTCTTCTTCATTACTTACATCCTCAATATGTCGACCTCTTCTCCGGGTTGTCTCCACAGCTTCTAAACTAACTGCAATTTGTCTCAACATATCCAACACAACTGGATTTGCATCTCTCCTTCCACCTCTAGCATTTCGTCTATGAGCCATGTTACACGAATCCTCTGCAACTACGGGTCAGCTACTCTCTCTGCCACCCCACAACAAATCAATCTAGGACTTCGCAAGCTCATGAACTACGATCTACTCCAATAGAATTGGAAACTTGCTCTTATACCACTTGGTGCAGTCAAGGACGTAGGGAACTCAAAGAGATTTGTCCAATCCTTGCAGCATGAGTCACAACGGAAACAACAAGTAACAAAAGAGAGATATGCAAGGTCAGTCTTCTTTATTATTAGAATATCATATACAAAGGATCTGCAACATGCAGCCATACATATCAGGCATACGGGCCTGATTACAATCAAAATTCCTTACAATATCCTTAGCCTTTATCTACTACAAGATAATCTTATGAGAGTTGTCCGTACTGGTTATCAACTTACAACTGATAATCCCCCCCATTAAGGAACAAATCTATAAACCTATAAAGCCTTCACAAGCAAATTGGCCTAGAAAGATCACATTTCCCAAGAAGAGGAAAACGTATTACAAAATATAGGTCAGGACCCAAATCATCAGGATCTACTTCCAATGAAAGAAATAAGAATCGTGACCCCTCAAGTAGGTCGGCCACAAACATATTATCATCGAGAAATGAGTCTTTAAGCTTCGCCGATCAGGAAATCCTTCGCAAGATCGGAAGAACACAAACTGGGCGGAAAACATGAAGAACAATATAGTCCTACCAAGAATCTGCAAGATCTTATGCGCGAAATAACCAAATTATGCATGAACCTAGGGAAAGGTTCAACAGGATGCCACGAACACATTGTAAGGATCGCAACTGCAAAAGATCCAAACTGGACGAACGCAAAAAGAAACTCGGTGATTGATCAAACAAGAAAACAGAAAACAAATATTTTTGGTTTATGCAAGATTGCCAAGATCCCAAGATGCTCTTGCATCATCCACCTGGCTCTTTCCTACATGTGCCCCTAATGAGTCAGGTTGTAAAATAGGTATAATATTAATAAAATAATTTGGCCTAGACCTTTTACCTTTAAAAAAAAGGAACATAACTAGTTCTGTAATTTGTAAATGGTTGGTGTCAACGTTCCTCAAATTATTTGATTCATGGATTTTTGTGATAATAGAATCAACAATCTCCATAAGATCTAGATATAGATGATGAGATGTTAATTGTCTGACTTTTTGAGTACAATAAGAACATGATTAAATTCCACGTGGATACTAAAAAGTACAAGAGAATAAGTTTGATTCAAATATTCATACATGTACACTGCAAGAAAGGACCATAAAAAATCTTCTTAAAACAAGATGACATGGTTATCTTTAACAGAAAACCAATAGGAAAGATTCTACCAAATCCCTTTGCTTGATCTTCCAGATATCCTTCAATAGATATCCAACAAATATTTTCTGTGTCCCTTCTATTCTATATGGCATGATATAATATGTATAATTTCAGAAATAATAATTAGTCTCTAATTTCTCAAGATTAGTACTAGCTCTGTATTTTGTAAAAGGGTGTAGTCAATTTTCCTCGATCCTGCAGTAATAGAATTGATAAACCTCAAATGGTGTTTATGGCATCCAAAACTAATTTACACAAAATCCAACATGTTTGTCCTGTATTGATGATAAGTGTTGTCAATATTCTTCAAGTAAGTCAATTAAACTATAATTTATTAGTCCATATTCTACAATATGGACAGAGATCCGAAGGTAAGATGGTGCTCCAGAAAAGGCAAAACACTTCATATAAATAATAAATGTGTTCTTCAGAATAGGTAAACAAGATACATGAAAGAGATCATTAATATGCCATCCTAAAAACTGGCTTGTAAGGGAAATTATGAAATAAACAATGCACTCAATCATATTCCAACTGAGACAGCAATTCTCAAGAATCAAGATGATAAATATATCTGAATGCACCGTCCAAGTAACACCATAAAACAATGACAAGATACTCAAGTTAAGATTCTTCTCCTTTGCCATTGAATTCCACATTGCGAAAGTTCAAACAATCTTGCTGATGCAAATATTCGTTCAAATGCTTCATCAATTTCCACATTAAGGATGAATAATATTAAAAGGCTGTGGCAATTAATAAATTAGAGAACTAATTTGAATGTGTAATATACAAGTGACAAACATAAACCAATGGTCAAATTTCATCGACAATAATCAGCAAGTTGGGATTCTTTAACCTCGCCAGGGAATGCTTCAGGTTCAAATAATCTTGATGATGCGTCACTGTAGGATCTTTGTCCAAAAGGTTCATTAACCTCCGCAGATAGTGAGGAATCTACCTTTGGGTTTTTAAGGCTAATAAAGAGAACAATACCAGAAAACAACAATATGGCAAGAACAACTAACGTAATTTTCACCCTGGTCAGAACCGGCTTCACCTGCATGGATTGCAGAAATAAAGTTGGATTTTCTATTTATAAAATTATTAAAATATTATGAGATTTCTTAATTGATTTTCAAGATTTCTAACAAAACTTACTGAATAAGAACCAAGTAATCGGTCTCGTGCCAAAACTTCAGGAGGCTTCACCCAGATCTGCTAGGAAAGAAAAATTAAAATTGAATATCTTAGAAGCCAGTTTAGATTTTAATTCATATTAATTCCGTGTCAAAAATTTGATTGTAAGAATTTAAACTTCTTTGGAAATGCATATGAAATTTGATGGAAACCTAAGATATGCCAACATGCTGACAAATTCAACTTATACAAATTATTCAAATTTAAAATTAGCTAAATGAACCACAACTCTGACTTCACTTCTATGTGCAGACGATAAAATCACTAGAATATCGAAATCATAGACTAAAATGATTGAGATTTACAAATTCATAATCATATGATTAAGCATTTGTATGATGTTAAGGAAAATTACTTATTAAAACCAAAGTTGACTATTCAGATTCAGGTACAATGGTCCGCTGATTTTTTTTCATCCAGGTTCAGCGCTACACACACACACACATATATATATACCAAAACTGATATTTGAAAATTCAATGCCAAATACCAAATTCCCGGTGAAACTACATCAATATGGTGCAACTGCACATGGAAACTCATTTTAAATCATCATAATGTTATACATCATGAGCATCGACACAATCAATTGGTTCATTAGATTTAGAATGATAGGCAATGCCAACATCAACCCACTAGCTGCACCATGTATATTCCATGTAGCAACTTCATGCCCATCATCAACAATCAAGACTAAGGTAAGTTGTGCAATGAAAACATTCAAGTTAAGATGCTCTAGCATTAGATCTGAATGTCTCATCACCCCCTCCTTGTACTCAACTCACTTGTATGAGATGAGATGCAAGTTGCAATGCGCACACATAAACTATTCTACTTTTTTCAGCTACCCACAAATTTAGGGTGCGCAATTTTTTTCATTAAGAAATTGTGATTTTTCTGAATAAATCAGGAGTCCCAGTTATCCCAATTACATTTTGGTTTTTAAGTTATCAAAAAATGTGGCAATTTTTTTTTAAATCAGTAATCTAAACCAACTCAGATTGCCATACCTGTGAGCAACAACTATCACAATTTTTCACTGATCTTTGCTCCACTAGTTTTATGATTATCCATTTGATCTAGGTGTCATCTTTTGCATCATCAAGTTGAGCAAGTGAAAGGCATTTGGTGTCCAAAATATGTGCTTGTATCTCAATTCTACCAACCACACTAGAACTTCATATTTTTTAGCATTGCCTCTTATGACATGGACAAAAAATTTGTAGCCCCAACATTGTAATGGACTCCATGAGGATATTGACAATTATCCTTCCCCTAGCCCTCACCATCAACTACCCTCAATAAAATTGCCCCCTTAGGACACAATTTTAAATCAGTCAACTAAACCAACTCAGATTGCCATACCCTGAGAGCAACAATTATCACATTTTTTTGCTGCTCTTTACTTCAATGGTTTTATGATTATCCATTCGATCTAGGTGTCCATCTTTTGCATCATCAAGTTGAGCAAGTGAAAGGCATGTGGTGTCCAAAATATGTGCCTGTATCTCACTTCTACCAACCACACTACAACTTCAAAATTTTAAAATTTTTAGCATTGTCTCTTGTGACTTGGACAAAATTTTGTAGCCCCAACATTGTAATGGACTCCATGAGGATATTGACAATGAAATCCATCCCATCCTTCACCAAACTCTCACAATCAACTATCTTCAATAAAATTGCCCCCTTAGGGCATAATATAGCAACACTAATTAGTGGCCTTTTTACAATCTTTCAGTCCATCACAAATGCTAGACACTCTAATTCCACTCATGAATCCCTAATGAGCTGCAATGAAGTATCTACATGATTTATTTCCTTGGCCAATGAGGCAGTGCGCACCTTTTCATAGCCAAAACCAATGTACCCTTAAGGGGACCTCAGTGATCTCCTTCACTATTTTCCACCAACTTGGTAATCTTATGAGGTTAAAAACAAGCCCATTAGGACAAATACAATGCACAAGGAATTCATTGCAACTGTCGCTTGTATGATTCTCCAATGCCCTTTCTAATGGGCTTGCTTCTCATATTATTTGTAGATAAGAGGGGTGCTTCTTAAGACAACATCACCAAAAATGAATGTGTGGCAGCCACCATTGGAGTAGAAGATTATGTTCTAGGTGGCTTGCTCAATCAAGATTCATTTTTGGACAAAGAATGAGACTTTGATCATTATTTTCAGCCACTTTATCTACTTCCTCTTGCTCTTTGATATATACAAGAATTTGTGTATTTGCCAACCCATGTTCAATCAACCCATCACAAACTCTAATTCTATGGCCACAAATCACACACAAATAGGCTTCATTTGACTGCATGAGTTCTTATACTCATTCTAACACTTGTTGCAAATCCAAGCATAATCCCTTCCTCAATCAAGTTGCTAAATCATTGTGGTTCATCTCTTAAGCAATGAAAAAGAGTTGGTATTGAAATACTTAGCCAACCTTTGACCCATAGAGCTAGAATTTCTTGTGATTCTTTCAAAATACTAGTATCTACATGTTTTAAACTTTAAAGTTATACAATACCAGTAAAAGTAAAATAAAACAATTGAAATACTAAAATAAAACATTGAAATACTAAAATAAAAAAATCAAACCTAAGCTACTATTACTTCTTGTAAAAATATCACGTTACTATAAAAAAAATAGCAAACCGTTAAAAAAGCAAAAGCTTTAATGGAGAATGGAAGCAGACTTTTAAAATAAAATAAAAATTAACTTAAATTGAAGATCCTTCATGTTGCAAGCTCCTTGATATTATTAGTAGCTATCTAGCACTTGGCGAGGCATGTGAATAGCAAGAACATGATGTTTAAAAACTCACAGGGTTGCAGCCCTGACCAATAAGTAACATTGTAGTTTTGGGTGAGTAACAAATGCAAGGTAAGAAGAGAATTTTTCTTTTGTGTTTTGTGTTGTTAGTGCAGCTAATGTAGTTGCTTTTAGAGTTCAAACTGCTAATTTTACTTCCTTTTTTTTCTATTTTTCATTATGAAAGGAAAAATTCGATCCATGGGACCCTGAGGTCACCTGAAGTTCATTTCAGGCGCAAGAAATCATCCCCAAATCCACCCCAGGTTTGTCTCAGATGAACTCAAGCCATACATGGACAAGATTTGCCTTTTTAGCAAATTCACTGAGCATATGCAGACCATACCAAGATCAAGACTCAGTAAAGTTATGTACTTGCAAACAAGAGAAGATAGCATCAAAGTTTGAAACAAATCCATACCAAACCATTTACAAAGTACCTGAACCATTTCCAAACATGAAAACCTCTGGGTCATACCATCGCCTAGAATTGATTGAGTATTGAGGCGTTCAAAATCATAATATACACAAAATAATTTTAAATGGCATTTCATAAAGCAGCTCCTAGAGGCCAGCAAACAATGAGGCAATAACAAAGATTTAAGTAACCTTACTAACACGAGACCTTATTATAAACCACAAAACTCAAAAACTAGTGAACATCCATCTAAACCATATGAAAACTTGATACATTCCAAGAGGAAGAATGCTAAAATAGTCCGCAAAAACAAATATTTAAATGCAAATACGTAAAAACGAGGGCTACTTGCCCCAGTTGGATTCGCACCTGTGAATCTGATTGTAAAGACACAATTAATCGCAGCTCTCAGCAATTTATTTATTTGAGATTAAGAATTTGATATAGATATTAGTTCTTTCTCAAGGTTTATAACCAAAGGAGAAGAGAAGCCTAAAGACACTAAAGGGAATCCCAGGGGCCTAAAGATATTAATTAACACATATCCTCTGAACTAATATGTAGACCATGTGCCTAAGCCAAAAAAAGGCGAAACGCACCCCTAATGCCATGTTGTGTGACAAAGGCACAAAAAAAGAATGGTGATAGACAAAAGGTAACAATTATGATATGCCTAGTAAAATCTGGAAACCCGAAAAGCATACTTCAAAAAGAGCTAACGGCATCATGCAAGTTTCATGCAGACATCTACAAGCTCCTAGTTTATTGAAACAACAGGCAAGCAATTTCTTCTAAACCAAATGATATTAAAATAGCTCTTAAATAACACATAACCTCCTATTAAATAGTAGAGCATGGGCCTAAGAAGAAATAGGCCACAACACACTCCTAAAACTATGTTGTGACCAAAGCACAAAACAAAAGAATGGTGACAGATGAAGTAACAATATGACTTGCCTACAAGCTCCTAGTTTATTAAAAACCACAGGCAAGCAGATTGTTCTAAACCATCTGAAACCTAAGCTGATGGACGGTGAGGTAACAGATGTGCTCTGTCTGGCCAAAATGGATACCTAAAATGAGTACTCTAACTTTGCTCTCAGGCATTGAAAGCGTCGTGAAAGTTTCATGTAGATATCTCCAAGCCTCTATGACAAAGAAGGACCATGAGCAAGCAGAATGTTCAGCATTTCCTATTTGAAGCTATCTGTCTGTTGTCAATGACAAGAAGTAAGGAATATCAGACGTAGGCAGTCTATACTGTTAAATGCCTCATAATGAGAAGCATGGTCAAATCTGTAATGCCTACCTATTCCTAGCCTAAGATATATAATGTGTTTGCAACAGATGTTTGTTGTGATTCTAGGTGATCACATTTTGATGCTATTGTTGAATGAATTTAATTATGGAGATATTTCTTGAAATTGGATTATGTATTGTGGGCTTGCCTGAATTATTACTACTATGTTTCAGTTAATGGTCATGTGCATAATTATTGATGCTGTAATCAAACGCTATCATGATTGCATTGTTTAAATGTAACAAAATTATGGATATAATGTTAGACCCTGTTGGGTGATTATTTAATGCTTTGGCCATTGACATATGTATTGAGTAGGTACGTTGACGTGTGCATTAAGTGACAAGTACAGGGCATGACTTCACCTAGCTCCACAGGTCTGAGCATATCCCAACCGTAGTTGTATGAAGGTCCCACATTGGCAATAATTATTTGCCTTACGTGTTGTACCTGATACAAGAATGATACCCTATTTGTTTATCAGTGTAAACCCAGATGTCCTCTTTGGTATAATTCTGGAAGACCCAACCCTGATTGTATATGTTGTTTTCAACATTTGGTTAAATTCATATTTTCCGTAAATCAAATATGAAAATATGGTTTTATGCATTTCAATGAATTATTGGGTTTGCACAAAAAGAGCATAAATGAAGTCAACTTACAATATTTCCAAAATGATCTCGGATCAGGAATGCTTTTTATATAATTTAATCATGTGCATCAAGTGTTTTCGTTTTGTGCTTATATAGATTTAAATCATAGATTTAAATGCCAAATACCAATTATGGATGCAATTATATTTTTATCTTGGTTTTGGAGAATATTAGGGTTATCTGTGATCAATTGGAAAAATAAAGAAAACGAATTATTTTATTTATTTTCAAAAAGTGAGAATTGGAAAAGGGTGAAATAGGAAAAAGGGCATTTTCATTTTCATAATTTGATTTTGGAGAAGAAAAGTGGGAAAGCAAAAACCCTCTCCTTGGGCAATTTTTGCTTTGTTGATTGTGGGAGCAAATGGAGGTCAAATTTGATGGGTTTTGAAGCATAGGATTAGGAATTGGTAGGAGATTATGTTCGCGTGTGAATTTATGCATTCATTGTTAGTAATAACTGAGAGGGGGGGGTGAATCAGTGGCCTCAAAAATTTATCCTTTAAACTTTAATCCACCAATCAATACACCTCAAATTATTAAGTCCCTACAAGATGCATGTCTTGAAATACTTGAAATAATTAACTGTCTGTCGGTTTACCTTGTCTGTCCTTATTCTCCTTGATTACCGATAAGCAATAAAACTTATTTACCGATACTTAGTAAATATGCAGAGTATACCAATCAATTCAGAAATGCATATGTGAAATGTAAAACAATAAAGTAATAAACCATACACACATAACACATGGATTTTAACGTGGAAACCCTGTTAAGGGAAAAAACCACTGAGACCGGTACCTCAAATTTTCACTCTTCTGAAGTGAGCCCTATTAGGAGCCAACCCTGTTAAAGGTTACAAACACATTGTTAAGTGTGACCTTGTTAGAGGATTTTGTACATATAGGTTGTCACTTAGTATCTGGCATCTATTTTGCTACCATCCTTGAATCAGCCTCC
>MU226489.1:1050042-1080217 GCA_018584345.1 Thuja plicata
TTGAATGAACAACGTAAGCCCGCCTACGTGATTAACCAGCAAATCACATTAATATAACTGAGTTAGTATCCACGGGTGTAAGGAACCTTGGAGTTTTCTCATGTTCTTCATGAGTATTTACTTTTCAAGAGAGGGTTGAGTGTTTGATATCCTATATCAAGTATTCAATTCCTATATGTTATGTAGTGGTACAAAAC
The DNA here is from genome assembly GCA_018584345.1 of Thuja plicata. Taxonomy (NCBI): domain Eukaryota; kingdom Viridiplantae; phylum Streptophyta; class Pinopsida; order Cupressales; family Cupressaceae; genus Thuja; species Thuja plicata. The sequence continues at coordinate 1,050,240 of MU226489.1, forward strand.
TGACATCAACAAGCCCCTACTTGAATCCAAGTTAGATTAGCACCACCTTAGTGATATAGGGGTGCCAATACAAAACAAGGATCTAACCAAGTGCTAAGAAAGAAGATACTATTTCCTACGTGTCGGGTATAGTCAACTAGGAAGATAAAAGCAATGCTAAACTAATGAAAAAGACCAGATCTGAAATGTAAGTGCCCAAATGTATAGTAAAATACACCAACTCACCTTTGAATGCTTGAAATATGTGTGTTCAAACTCAGATCCACAATTCTTCTCCCAGAACAGTTCAAAAACCCAAACAAGACCAGATCTAGTACCAGAAACCCTATATCTTCAAAACCCAGAAATATTTATGGATCAGGACTATGACGACCTGGAGGGTGGATGGTGACTTGCAAAAAATCCACCCAGGACTAGGCCGACCTCGGCCTAGTCCAGGACCAGAAATCTGAACTGGAACTCTATGTCTGGCACTAGAACTATCAGATTTGTAAACAGGGATTGTATCTCTACTATCCAGGGTAGGTCAACCTCAGCCTACACCTGACTGTTGACGGAACAAAGAATGAATCTTGGATCTATAATCTTCTTCCATAAGGGTATCCGGATTTGTACTTCAATCTGTCCTCTCAAAACCTACAAATCTGGAAAAAAGGTGTGTGTGGGTGGCTATATAGGGGTTTGCCTTAGTCAACCCCCTGTTTTGGTGATTTCCACCTCCACGAATAGCCGTTACAAAAGATTGTTGTGTGTGTAATGCCCGTGAATCTAGAATGCAAATCTAGAATGTATAGAGCAATGTATGTAAAATGCCAAGATCTAACCCTAGAGAGTGAAACCCTAGCATGCAAATGTAAACGGGTATGTAAATATGAAGCAACAATGCATAGATCTGAAAATAACATGGAAATCATACCAAGCCACCTTCACAATCCGAGTTTGCTACCCCATGTTGATGTCTGATGTGCTTGATCAATGTTGTTGAATGCTTGATTTGGGAAGAAGAATGCAAAATGAAGAACTCTCTTGCTTCAATGGATGTTTCAAAGGCCTCCTTGTTTCTATCTTGCAATTGCACTATGTCAAATTGGGATGTCCACGCGAGCTTGTCCACATGAAGTTTCCATATATCATCGTCCTCCATCCATCCCAAATGAAGCATTTGAGTGTGAATTTATAGTATTTCGGGATTACACCTCGTAAGGGCCGACTACACAAGGCGGGAAGCCTTGAAATTTGAAATGTGCCCGAGATCCCGAAAGGGTTGTGCCTTAGGGCTAGGTCGACCTCGGCCTAGTCCCTGGAGGCATAGTCTTCCAAAATTGTCCCAGGATTGCAAATAACAGTCAATTCAGGGTTGGAGAAAGAGATGAGTGGAAAAAGAACAGTTTCGGGATGAAAAAGCACTTTGAAAAAGGAAATGAAAAAGGACACCTTGTGGTTAGGTCCTACATCGAGCTTTGCACCAAAGAAGAGGGAAATCAAGGAGGATTTGCTAGATCCTACCCTTATTTCACCAAGGAGAGAGAAAAGAAACAAGTCCAATACATCTTAAATGCAAGTGTACCATGCAATCACACTAAATGGGTACTAAACCATCACTAAATTGAAGTGCTTCCAATTTAGATACACCTGATATGCCCCTTATCCTATCTCTTCTATGGTTGAACTCCATCAATAAATTAAATATATCTTATGATTAAATTAATAATCCTAACCCAAGCAAGAAAGATCTACGCTTTTAATGTCTCTAATAAGGAATGGTAGGTTTTAGTGATTTCCTAACATGTTGCATGATCTCAACCAGACACATGATGTTACTAATTCTATTCTACTTCTTGTTCTACTTGGAATATGTGATTTAGGGCAAAAACTGGGCATTTACAAATGGGGACATTACATAGGAGAAACTTTGAGCCAATATTATTGCTAACATCACACAATTGACTTGTGTATCATAGTTTTCTGCAACACTTACTACTAAATCTGATACAATTTTTAGAAGTGCTTCCTCAACATTGGCACTGCTCTGTTGTGTGTTATGGACAAATTACACTGGAGTTTTCTGTTCCTTTCTGTACAGCTTTTTTTGTCTTTTTGGAAGCAATTATTGCCTTTTATGCAGCTTCCTGAAAAATTTACTCTATTTTATGATGGATTTCAGTGTCCTTTGTTAAGATTTTATAAGAACACAAAGCTTGTTTAACATGCACATCATATAAAACCATCCTCTTATGCTCAAAAACAAAATGTGCATTTGAGTGTGCAATTTATTTCAGATATGTGCATTTAAATTTATTTTTTGCAGCATTAATGGTTCTTTCATATATTATAACAGCTCTTGTTTGAGCTGTTATACAAGTTTATTGACTCTTATTCACAGTTAATTGCATCATTTTCAACCTAGGTGGTATGGATATGATAGAAGTGCTCCAAGGTGTGCTTGCACATACACTATCTAGGACTCTACTTGTCCTAGTCTTCTCAAGATCCTAAACTCACTTATAGGACCTCCCAAGTCTTTGCTCCACTAGTCTAAGACTTTACTAACTCAACACAATGAGTTGGTCTCCTTGTGCTTCACCTTGAGGGACAACTACCAACAAGTGTACTTCAACTCTTCTACTCTTCCTTGGACAACTCCAAGTGCATTTTCATCCTTTCAACTCCACAAGTGTTTGCAAGGACATTTCTCATGTTTAACAACTTCCTAGACTCCACATGATCCCATTTGTGACAAGGTATCACAATTGTTCCAATCGATCTTCCAATTCACCTTCAAATTTGGCTTTTAGGCCTAATCCTTCTACTAGCCCTATCTGATAGGTCTTTCCCAATTCTTGTAAAATGACCTCAAACAACCCCAAAAACAAAGTGGGGATCCAGATACCCTTTTCCAAGACTCAAAGGATTTTGTAGGTCTTAGGGCCCTAAGGTGTCCGTACACTGGATTCCTAGGATTAAGGGCAACTAGGGCTAATTGGGCTAAAACAGTGCAGTCAGATGACTTGTGCATGAAAATGTATCAAACTAGATTGGTGAAGTCTTATCCTTCCTAGGAGGTGTATGTATATCCCCTAGGTTTCCAAACCATGCTTGGTTTCCCACAACTCACAATATCCTTGCAATCAAACACAAGTTAACACTAGCAATCTCCTAGCCGGGTACTCCAGTCTCGCCTAGGGCTTGCCAAGAAAATTAGCAAAACATATTTTCTGACTCTCTCCTTCTATGCACATTATATACAGAGGCTCTCCTTCCATATTTCCCCATCCCATGATGAAATGCACAGTGGAGAATTATGGAGGAGCCATTTTACTCAAAACCACCCTGTCAACTCTAGCAACTAGTCTACTTACAAAATAATTTTACAACTCTACTCTAATGAACACACAGAAACTTGCACACTAAACAAAAGTTACTCTAAATCAACTCTACTATCCAAATCTAACACTAACTCGTGCTATTCAATCCATCTCACAATGCTAAAACACAAAACCAGTAGACTGTGTATGCAATCAAAAAAACAGAGAGCTTCTACTATTCAAAAACTTTCATTACATCACCCACGCCTCGGGAAATGGGCCTCATGGTATCTAAATATGCCTCCTCCATGTTTTTAGGCCACTACCATTAACCAACTTGTCCACTCACCAAAAGGAATCAAACTTGACAATGTTGTCGAACAACATTGCAAAGTTGCAAAAGTTAAGCAACTTTTTAGCAACTTTTACATCTTTTGTTAAAACTCAGTTTTATGACCTCCAATCATCATGGCATGATGTAAAAACATCATAAAGGCTTTCTTAGGGACAAATTTAATCCATTCCAAGCCTTCTAGGCTTTTTGACCACTAATTCCCAAATTTAGGCTAAAATGCACTAAAACACTCAAAACCTTAACCAACTAGTTGGACTGATCCTAGACTAATCCAACTAGGTACAAACAAGCTAGACCTTCTAAGGTCAAAAACAAAACCACTAACTTGGCTAGGGTTAGTACAAGCCACTACAAAAACTTAGGGACTGGATTTAGCCTAGGTGCTCCTACACCATCCTCCCCAAATAGAAAGATTCAATCCACCCTTGGATTGAGCAAGTTGGTATCAATGCCCAACCTTTTGAACTCTGTCTCCCTGATCCATGTAGCATCTACATTTGTTTGTCCATGCCACTTCACCAGATGTTCTTTGTACTCCTTCCTAGTCTGTTTGTAGACTCTTGAATCCAATATGTGGTCTGATTTCTTGGATGGTGTGGATGGTAAGTTGAGTTCATCCACCTCCTGTGTGACCTCAGTTAAACTATGATCTGGATTTGGTATTGGTACCTTGTATAAGACCAAGTCTGCTACATTGAACACTGGAGATAAACCAACATCCTCTGGAAGTTCCACTTTGTATGCATTAGTGTCATATTTGGCCAGAATGGTACATGGGCCAATTCTTCTCATCTGTAACTTATGAGGCACTCCTTTCTGCAATCTTGCTTTGTTGAGATGGACCATCACTAGATCCCCAACTTAGAATTGGACATCCCTCTTTCTTTCATCCACCTTGCTCTTTATCTTCTTTGTATTTTCAGTCAATGTCTTCCTTACTGTCTAATGCACCTCTTGCATAGAATGTGCAAAATCTTCTGCATAGCCACTACCCTTGGCTCCATCTTTTAGATCTCTAAGCTCAAATATGCCTCTAGGGTGTAGGCCATAAACTATCTCAAAAGGACTCTTACCTGTAGTCCTATTCACAGTATCATTATAGGCATATTATGCTTGTCCTATGAGTTGGTCCCAAGCTTGACCATACTCCTTAGTTAAGCACCTTAGGAGATTTCCTATTTACTACCTCAGTTTGGCCATCAGCCTGAGGATGATATGCAGACCCGAAAGATAATTTGGTTCCAAGATTTTGCCATAGGGTCTTCCAAAAATGGCTCATGAACTTTGTGTCCCTGTCTGACACTATGCTCAATGGTAATCCATGAATTCTGACTACCTCCTTGAAGAATAGGTGAGCTATTTGACTTGTGTCATGGACTGTCTTGCAGGGTACAAAGTGTGCCATCTTACTGAATCTATCCACAATAACATAGATGTTATCCATTCCCTATTTTGTCTTAGGTAATCCTACCACAAAATCCATGCTCAAACATTCCCATGGTCTACTTGGGATAGGAAGAGTTTGGTAAAGGCTTGCATTGGAGGATGTACCTTTTGCTTTCTGACCTACAACACAACTTTCTGCATACTTCCTAATGTCCAAATTCATCTTAGGCCAAAAGTAAAACCTCTGCACTAATTCTTGGGTCTTGTTGACACCAAAATGTCCACTAAGTGCACCATTGTACTTCTCTTGAATAAGATTTTCTCTTATAGACCCTCTAGGAACACATAATTGACTTCCTTTAAACAATAGATCACTCTGCAAAGTATATTCAGAGAATTCAATATGAAAATGATTCTTGTATTCTTGACATACCTTATAGATGTCTGCAAAGCCTCCATCTTCTGCATATAGGTCTTTGAAGCTCTCAATACCCATGCTTTGCAGGTGTATCTCTTGTACTGTTAGGGCTCTTCTACTTAAGGTATCTGCTACCTTATTCTGCAATCCCTTCTTGTGCTTTATGTTGAAGGTGTAGGCCTACAGATATTCTACCCACTTCATATGTTTATGACTGAGCTTATCTTGTGAATTCAGGAAACTCAGTGCTTGGTTGTCTAAAAAGACTACAAACTCCTTTGGAAGCAAGTAGTGCCTCCACTTCCTCAGTGCTTGGACTAGAGCATACATCTCTAGGTCATAAGAAGAGTACTTCTTCTTGGCTTCACTTAGCTTTTCAGAGTGGAAAGCCACTGGTCTTCCCTCTTGGCTCAAAACAGCACCAATAGCCACATTGCAAGCATCACACTCCACTGTGAACAACTTCTCAAAGTTGGCAAAATCAAGATTGGTTGAGTAGCAATCTTCTTCTTCAACAACTCAAATCCATGGTTAGCTTGCTCATTCCACACAAACTTAGTTTTCATCCCACCTTTAATAGTATCTAACATAGGAGCACAAATTGCACTGAATTGCTTTATGAACTTCCTATAATACTGAGCTAAGCCATGAAAACTTCTTACCTCTGTTGTTGTTCTTGGAGTAGGCCAATTGAGTATGGCTTCCACTTTGCTTGGATCCATCTTTAGATTGCCTTGGGATAACACAAACCCAAGATACACTAGCTCCTGCTTCATGAATTCACATTTTTCCACATTTATCATCAACTTCTCCTCATGTAACTTCTTGAAAACTATCTGCAGATGTCTGAGATGTTCTTCTTTTGTCTTGCTATAGATGAGTATATCATCTAGATACACTACCACAAATTTGCCTATGTAGTCTTTAAGGACTTCATTCATGAGCCTCATGAATGTAGATGGGGCATTAGATAACCCAAATGGCATTACAAGCCACTCATACAAACCTTCTCTGGTTTTGAAGGTTGTCTTCCATTCATCCCCTTCATTAACTCTGATTTGGTGGTATCCACTTTTTAAGTCAATCTTTGTGAAAAAATTGGCTTCTCCTAGATAGTCCATTAGGTCTTCTATCCTAGGGATAGGGAACCTATATCTAATGGTAATCTGGTTTATTGCTCTGGAGTCAGTACATAGCCTCCAAGTTCCTCCCTTTTTGGGTGCTAAGACCGTGGGTACGGCACAAGGACTAATGCTTTTCCTAATGAGACCTTGGGTTAGGAGCTCTTGGATTTGCTTAGCTATTTCCTCATTTTGTTGAGGAGTCATTTTATAGTCTGCCTTATTAGGAAGGGTAGCTCCTGGGATAAAGTCTATTTGATGATTTACAGCTCTCTTAGGGGGTAAGGTTGACGGTTGTCGATCACTCATAATGCCTTCATACTTCTGCAACATCTCCTGCACTTCCTTAGGCAATTCTGTCTTCTTGACTGCCTTGTCTGTACTTTCTTCTTTTGGTTTCAATACAAGTGCAAAAGCAACTCCCCTCCTAAGGCTTCTAAGAACTCCTTCTCACTAACCATAAGGACATTGGGGCCTGTAGACTTCATCTCTCCATCCTCTAACAGTGACTGTATTTTAAATGTCACATTGTCCTTCTTGAAAGAATAAGAATTCTTTGCTCCATCATGCATGGTCTGTCGGTCAAATTGCCATGGCCTACCAAGGAGTAGGTGACATGCATCCATAGGTAGGACGTCACACAACACCTTGTCTTTGTATCTCCCAGTGGAGAAGTCCACCCAAGCTTGTTCATTGACAAGGACATGTTGTCCTTTGTTCAACCAAGTGACTTTGTAAGGGTTGGTGTGAGGTATTCTTTTCATCTTCAATTTGCTGACTGCCTCCTCTAACACTATGTTGTCAGTAGACCCTGAGTCTATGATGACTCTGCAAACTTTGCCCATCATTTTGCATTTCACTCTAAACACTGATCTCCTTTGACTAGGTTCCTCTTTCATTGGCTCCTTAATCAATGTCCTTCTCATCATTAAGTTCCCACCTTCCTCTGACTCTAAGGGTATCTCAGGGTGTTTGCTTCCACCACTAGTCTCCTCTTGAACATAGTTTACCATTAACCAACTTGTCCACTCACCGAAAGGAATCAAACTTGACAATGTTGTCGGACAACATTGCAAAGTTGCAAAAGTTGTCAAGCAACTTTTTAGCAACTTTTACATCTTTTGTTAAAACTCAGTTTTATGACCTCCAATCATCATGGCATGATGTAAAAACATCATAAAGGCCTTCTTAGGGACAAATTTAATCCATGCCAAGCCTTCTAGGCTTTTTGACCACTAATTCCCAATTTAGGCTAAAATTCACTAAAACACTCAAAACCTTAACCAACTAGTTGGATTGATCCTAGACTAATCCAACTAGGTACAAACAAGCTAGACCTTCTAAGGTCAAAAACAAAACCACTGACTTGGCTAGGGTCAGTACAAGCCACTACAAAAACTTAGGGACTGGATTTAGCCTAGGTGCTCCTGCACCAAGATACAGATACAAATACTATGGCTACAATATCCAATGCAATATAGAAAAGAGAATGAAAACGTTGAATACAAAATGGCTGGGATATTGAACACATAACAATAGCTAAAACATATATTTATCCAAAAATAATTATAAACCACTGTGCACTTAAAAGTTAAATTTCTTAGACAACCCTCAAATTGAGCACAAAGAGAGGTAATTTTCATCTATTTGTGATAGTGACGTTTTAACTTTTCTTTTCGATCTTCTTTTTCAGTTTTGAGTCCTTTCTTCTCTTTTGCAAATATTTTATCGATGTCACCTGTTTCATAACAGCTGTATTCAGAGTGCCTCCAAACTGTACTTGATCCATATCCAGATAAGGATACAGGGAGATGCCAGGAAAGGTAAAATGGTTGCCACCATATTGGAAGTGGCCTTTTCACACACAAGTGGTTTAGCTTATGAATTGTTCATAGATTAACTGATTCGCCATCATAAATCCAATTTGGGGTTACAGTAAATTATTAGATTAACTGATTCGCCACAAAGCCTGAACATGTTTTTTACGGCAACTGAAACATCAAACATTTCCTTTAAGAAAAGTCTATGCCTTTTAATTTGTATGCACATTTAAATTCATTATAGCATTTTGACTTGTGTTATATGGGTCTATTAGAATTTAAAACATTTGCCTTTCAATCTGTATGCATACTTGTATTCATCATCACATATCCCACTTGTAAAAGACATTCTGCTTGGGACAATCTTCAACTTTTATAAATAGGAACAAAATCCAAGAACTTTACTTGATTAAAAAAACATAAGAAATGGAATTTAAGCTTTTCATATGCTACCAAAATTCAGTTCATGACACTTGTATGAAGGAATGCACAGTTGCAGTCAAATATCAGTTTCCTCCATTTAAAATTACCTTAGGCTTAAGAAAGGAATCATAATACTTTAAATGGCATTTTAATTGCCTTGTAGGTTGATGAAAGTTAGCTTGGCCTGATATAGAATTAAATCAAACACAAAAGTTATGACAAATTGGACAAACGAACCCATTGAGAGCTTTGCAAAATGATTCCCTGTAGCCTGTAGATGTCTCCTTAAAGTAAAGCTTCTGGTACAAACCATTGTTAGAGAGATTGGATGTGAAACAATGGTAAGGAGCTTTTAAGTTTATAAAATAGGGTGAAATATACTTCTGTCATTGCTCCATATTTTGGACAGGATAGGCACAGTTAAGGATATTAAACTGAAAAGGCAAAGATGCAGCCAGACTATGCGAAAACAAAGGACTTCAATAAAATGTAAAGTCTTGAGATGGCTAGTGTTTCACCAAAGATTGGCAGCTAAAATAAGACTTCATGATATTTGTATTTATTCTTTATGCCTTCTATATAGAAAAAAGAAGTTAGGAGGTCATGTTTTCCAGTGGTGTACATCCACAGGATCTTTTTGTGCATGATTACAGGATGGATTTTACCATTTACTCATTGCCCTCATTTCTTGGAAATGTTCTCTTTGTTGACAGTTGGAGGGTAATGAATAGTTGCAAAACCCTTTGGTATAGAAATAGAGGTCTTTGTCATTAGTTTCCTATGGAAGACAAGACTTACAACTACTTTTAATTTTAATTAGATCAGTTCTAAACACAGTTTAGGGAAGTTGGGGTCTTTCCACAAAGGGCATGGCTGTGGTTTTCAAAGCTAAGCTTTCCTTCATTCATTAATATTTTGAGTCAATATCTCTTGAGGCACATACTCAAATATAATTTTTTTCTGGCTTTTATAGGAGACTTTTCAAATTTCAACGTAATCCTGCTGTTAGTTTTAAGTTGCCATATTTATATGTAGCTCTCCTCACACACCAGAAAAAGCTTGGCCTGAGATACTGATTCGTATCTACCAAATTCCAAGTCTTAAGATACCCACCCATTGCATCATCCATAAAAATATCGGAGGCATCAAAAGTAATATCTCTGAATTTCTCATCACATATTTCTCAACTTTCTCTTAGTGCTTTCCATGTCTTCACTGGCCAGCAAAACAGTTAGGTCATGTTATTGGAAAGCGGTTCAGACCCAGTCAACCTTCTATGTTCATCTTATCATCGCTTATTGATCGCAGACTCAAATGTTCAATTCCAAGTTTGTTTTGAAGGCATTCTCATGACAAGTCAATTTCTCCTTCAAGGAAAAGATTACAAGATATAATTTCTTTATTCTATTCATTTGTTTCTGACTTATGCATAAGTCCAATGATAAAATTCAATACAATTACTGCCAAGGATAGTTGATCTCATGGCACTGCCAGACACAACCACTATGAACTCATTATTTGCACTCACCCTCTCATTGTGCAAAGACAAGTCTGTTACACTGATGCATCCATTTAGTGGACACCAAATTTAAGGAATTATTTGTTTTATGTTGGTCCATCAAACAGTGAGAAACTACAGAAAATCTCTGCAGCACAAGATGGCAGCTATATTCACGCTCAAAGTCCAGAACTTCCCAAAAGACCCACCCTGCTAGCTTCATCAGTACCACCAATGGAACAACAATCTTGTCTGCCAAGAGAACAAATAGGAATCTGACTCCACCAAGGTTGTCACCACCAGCTTCCTTTCCCAAAAGGCATTGCAGACTCTGGCTTGGGAACTTCTCACAAATTAATAGGCTGAAAAATGTTTCTGATAAGCAGGAACAACTAGAGATGATGCTTAATTGGATCCCATTTGACTTGCACCGTTGAGGGTATTTACAAATTCTCCTGTGCTTTGGGGGAATGGATTTGTGCTGTATTTTAGTCTATTAAACTATTTGTATTTTGTTGAAGCGGTGAAGATGGAAAAGCACTGCATCTTGACTATTTTAAACACAGGTTGTACTTTTTCAGTCCAATCGTTCTTTGAAGAGAATTGAAGCTTTTTAAATATCACCTTCCTCTTGTTTTTGGCCATTTCAGGCAGTTCAAACAAGCATTTTCAGTAACACATCATCCAGTAAGAAACAACTGAATCATCCATAAAAATCAAACGGCATTTATAAACACATCTATGTTCAAACTCAGAAACAAAAGTTGCTAATTACGTAATTAGCACAAACTTTAAAATTAAACAAAAAGAAGAAATATAAGTATGTCCAATGTCAATAATCTGATTGAACTCGCACATCTGTGCTAAAAGTTATTTTATGAACAACCTTATTTAATTCTAAAAGGAAAAATCTATGAGCAACTTTCAAATCCGACCATGACTAACTTTTCTTTGAAGTCAGCAAAGAAAATTAAAGAAAGGAATACCAAAGGGCGCATAATTGCAAATAGAAAAAAATATAAGGTTATTACATTAAGAGAGAGAACTTTGATTGCCAGAATTCTTTAACACAAAAATAAAGATAATTACAGAAAATTCACAATACATACCTCTCCATCATACCACCCAGTCTCCTCATCTGCAAAACCAGAAGCATAGCAAGATGAGGAATTCATGAAAAAATCTAGATATTATGTGTTTGTTTTCTGGATTCGATTGTGTAAGCAATTTTTATCATCAACGTTTCGGATCACACTCCGTGATCCATCATTTTTTCTCCTTTCTTCTCTTGCATAGCATCCTGATGATGGATCACGGAGTGTGATCCGAAACATTGATGATAAAAATTGCTTACACAATCGAATCCAGAAAACAAACACATAATACATATGGATTGTGGAAATCTAATAGCTTTAATCTAGATATTGTTCAAAGGTACCGAAACATGATTTTAATTCAATTTATATATTCAATGCCTACAAGTAGTTCCAGCCAGTGGAACGTAAAAAGAGTACTTGGTTGAAAAAGTATACAATATGAATGCAAAGCTCAAAATGAATATAAGAAAATCTAAAGAAACAAAAAACATGGAGTGGCATGTGCTACTCCTATAAACTAAAAACCCAAAGCTATGTCAAGAACAACAAGAGATATAGATGACCAGATAAGCAAGGCATGGATCTAGAGCACCCATCTGGGGCATCCAAAACATGGGTGCACAGGTATGAGGTCCAGCTGTGCTAGAATTATGAATGAATATATGTTAACAAAAACTGGAAAAATTAGGACTGATGAAGAACATTGAAAGCATGGAAAATACTTCCAATTTAAGGATATTGGTTGCATTTCAGGAGACACGTGCAAGTTAAGGATATTGGTTGCATCTCAGGAGGCACCTATTAGTTGCAGATATGTGCCCAGAGTGACCAAAATTTGGGTGAGGCATGTCACTGGTTTAAGTGCATTTCAAGCAGGGGAAAATGCCGGGAGTGAGCCGGACAAACTGTGCATGTGGAATAACTCTTGGGAGGCAGTTTGTAGTAGCTGTGGGTGCATACATAGTGCAACCAAACTTTAGGTGGATGTGCACACCTAGGTAAAACTGATTTAGGTGCCCTCAAGCAAAGGCATTACCAAATGCAGCCAGTTCATGGTAGGGTGCATATTGGGTGAGCACATCTTTGGATGGATGTGCACCTAGCCAGCTCTGTGTTTCACATATGGCGAGGGGCATACCAACCAAACAATTTTCTACAAAATATTAATGTAATTTAACGGAAATATTTCTTACAAAGCTCTGCATTGGAAAAATCTGAAATCTCATACATACATTCAACTGTGGCACTAAAAAGTCGGTTGCCAACATAAGCCCATCCAAGATACATTCGTATAGCAGCCATGGTAACAACTAATAAACCTCCGCACAAAGCCCCAACTCCGCATTTAAGTAGCTCTTGATCGGGATTCACGCTCAGGCTTGCCACAGGCCATCCTGAGTAAAGATAACATCAAATGACTTTTAGCAACCTTCAGCCCGAATTGACCCATCGAGATATATTTAGTTGTTTAGAAGATTGCTTGTAATGATATCCAAGTTTAAAGAAAATTTTCGAGTTTTGTTTGTATTGTATTGATTTATGTTTTTTATGTTATAATTGGAGATATTTATGCAGTTGTGTAAAAGACCTGTGAAGACCTTATTTAAGTAGTTTTTTTTCAAAGGTGTCTGATTTAAAAATATAAAATCTAAAAGTTTATTCCGTTATCCTGATTGAAGATTATGTAATTGTTTACGATTGGAAATGCGTGTATGGTTCTGCACGAGACGTATTAATGCATATTGACATACTTGAAATTTGTTTCTAACTTTCCCTACATGACCACTTTAAAACGAGTTCCCGAGTTTTGTTTTACTGTCTTCATCTCATACTCAATTAATCAGGATATGACTGCGAGTGTTAATATAGCCGTGTCTAATTTTGATATCTTTCTTTAGTTAAGATTTATGAATATATGAATAATTGTGCCTCGAGTCGTTATTTGGTATTCAATCCAAAAGAAAATCCGTTTCATACTCTGATATATTTAAGTTGCATACCTATAAACGCTGTAAATGCTGTCCCAATTCCCACAAGACGCAGCCCATATTTGACCACATCTTCATTTGCCCACGAGAACAAATCCGATTCGGCTAGGCTTTTATATTCATTTACTGGTTGCTGATCGAAAGGAACAGGGCACCCAACCCCTGGACTTCCATTGGCAAAGGGGGGCATTTTATCTCCTCCCCACTTCTCATCTTTTGCTCGTATTACTTTAAATATTTTCTTCTTCAGCAGTAAATGCCTGTGATTTCCATGCCCAGATAACCTTGTTGGAATAGATAGATTATTTGAGAGGGAACCAAGCGAACCCAAATGTTTTGTAAGGCTGAATTTGCGTAAGAGCATCCCATTGCTAGCAGCCATGAATGTTAGGGAACAGAGAGAGAATTATATCTAAACATGTCTTAAATTTCTGTCCCAGATTCCATTTAATCCTCACAACCCTGTATAATTGTGGAGTGTGAGGGTGGTATACGTTTTGTTAGAAACATCGCCATCAATTTTACAGGATAAAACATACAATGTTGTTGCGATAAATAGAAGAACAACAGCCACTTATCTTTAAGCCAGAGTTCCAAAGGAGACCACATTGAGCGATTGGTCAAAATGAAGATGTTAAAGACTTACGAGAAATAGTAAGACGTATCTAGGGCGAGGTGCCACGGGAATGAAGGAATCTTAATGACTTGCATAAGAGCCAAATTAATCTATTTTCAAATTCTGTCCTATGCTAGTTTTAGTCGTTATAATATTTTGATTAAGAAGTTTGTCATTTTGTGAAGTCTAGTCTTTTTAAAAAGTTCATTTAGAGGGATCAAATCTTGTTGAGTGCCAAGTTGCGATAAATACAAATACGATAGAATGAATACTCCTTAGTCATTGGCTCTTAGTTGAAGAGGTTTTAGCCCATAGGCTCGGCTTCCATATCAGGTAGCTTAAATTACTTCATGAAGGCCCTCGTTGGGTTGGTGTGCTTGTGGGCTTTGTACCATGTTGTGCTGCCATGCTCGCGGTTTGAACCTCCATCAGGGGAAAAAAAAACTCATTCAAACTAATCCACATATAGTCATTATCAAACAAACTATGGATATCTTCATACATTGCACATTCCTTTGTTGAAATGTCCTTCAACTTCCTCTGCCCCTTTGCTGCAAAAAATGCAAATCCTCTCTTTCCAATCCTCTTTAAACACCATTTATTTACATGTTTTACATCTCAAATGATGAGAGCTAGTCCTCAATTGTGCAATTAAACTTTTAGTATTTTCCTTAATTGTAGATCTCAAACAAGCTTTTTCATTATGCTTCCACGTAGGGTTAAATTCCTTAATATAGTATGTCTTTTTTTTTCTGCTTAATTGTTTTGTCCACGTGACATTTCTAGATTTTTCTAGCACCCGCTTTTTTAATCTCCTCGTCAGTGTTAGCACAATCATGCAGATTTATGTATCATTTGTCCATCCACTTGTTATTCTATTTCTTCCGAGTATTTTTCCTATGACCTCTTCAACAACCATTTTGGGTTAGTTGTGCTCATCCATATTTTTAACCTTTTTAAAGTAGCTTAACAAAGGAATGGTCATTGAAACCTCTATTTTGAACATGCCAATCTCAGCTTAAAGGATCTAATATGGGTTCATTGATTTGACTTTGAGACTACTAGAGATTAGATGTCTTTGGCTTCTTTTTGTTTGATGTCATTTGTGGTTTAACATGTTAATCCCCCAAACCTCACACCCATAGAGGACAACCAACTCCACTAACAAACCAAAATGGGGTTTCTTAATCTTTTGATCCCATAACTTTGCTTTCCTACACCTATTCTAAAGAAAATATGAAGCTCTCCATCCCCCTTGTACCCTCTTTGATCTACATGTCTCCCAGCTGAGCCTATTGTGAAAATCAATTCCTAAGTATTTGTATTCATCTATCACCTCCAAGGGGCTACCCTCAAAGATAAATTTAATTTGTTGCTTCTTCTTTTTCAAAGAAAAGATCATGGATTTGGTCTTGTTGGTGTTCGCTTGCATCCCAAACTCTTGACAAAAGAGTTATAGAGCTTTCAAATGTTTTCTCGAACCTTGGGCAGATTTTGCAATAAGAATAAGGTCATCTACATATAAAAGTAATTTCAACCCACTCTTCAATTTTATCAATATATAAACCAAACAACGTGGGGGGTAGAGGAAGCCCAACTACTCTAAACTCCTTTGGAACCCTGAATTCCTCCACTTCGTGTCAAAGCTTATCCCATAAACAATGTCAAAATCTATTTCAAAGTCAATGAAGTAGCAAAATGCTTCTCCACCTTGGTTGTGTTGCAAATATGAGTTAGTTTTTTATGCGAAGCATCTCCCTTAATTTTCCCTGCCCGCATTCTGACTAGGAAATAAATGTTTTTGTCTATTTTGGGTTGCTTTTTGTTGTCTCCATTTTGTAGTGGCAGTTTTGAGTTTTGTACTTTTTTGGGGGTGTGAGTAGTCTATGGTCAAGTCAGTTACATGCTGACTGGGTGCTATTTTTAGTTTCATTTTTTGGTCTTAAGTTTAGGAGAGAGAGAGAGAGAGAGAGAGAGAGAGAGAGAGAGAGAGAGAGAGAGAGAGAGAGAGACTTTTCAGAGANTGGGAGAGAGAGAGAGAGAGAGAGAGAGAGAGAGAGAGAGAGAGAGAGAGAGAGAGAGAGAGACTTTTCAGAGATGCAATGAAAGTGTACTGAAAAAGAAGGAAAGAAATGACTAATTCTTATTTTCAGTTTTCTAGGGTTTTTATTATTTGTTTTCAGCAGAATTTTATATTTTAATTGTTTTCTTTTGAGCTACATCATTTTAGTATCAGAGCATCTATCATGACCTTGAGGGGAAGCTGGGGTAAAAGAGGTCGAAGAAATGCCAAAGGGCGAAGCAATGCTATGGATGAGGCGCTCAGAAGGTTGGAGGCCCTTGAGGCCGGATTATTGTATGAAGATTCTATTAGCACTTGCAAGATTTTCCATGGTTCCAAGCTTTTTCCTCTTGTTTATGCAATTATTTTTGCCCTCTGGCTTCAAACCCTAAGTCTTGTTGTGTCAAAATTGGCTAAAACCCTAAACCCTTCAAGACTTGTCATATTTTCATGTTGCTTTTTTGAGCCACTTAAGTCCCACCAAATCCCATGTACGCTTTATCTTTTTTAAGTCTATCTCTTAGTCACGTAACAAAAATTGATTATTCCTTTCTATCTAGCGACTTGGCGTGGGCTTCTATCTCTTAATCTCCATGGAATATTCCCTTTATGTTTCGAGATTAAACGTGCATCGTTGATCTTGATCTAATCATGTGGCTGGCGCGTGATCTCAAAGTAAACCATGAGTTAAGATTTTCTTTCAGCGATTCAAAGACTCAGTTGGTCGTGAGATCTCTAGATAGACCCAGAGTCAAGACATGGGTTTGCATTTTTCTTGGTCACGAGATCTCCAGGTGGTATCATGGTTAAGTGAAATGTTTTGACATTAAACGAGGATCGTCGATCTTGCCAAAGATGTGTGGTTTGTGCTAGATCTTGCAATGAAATGGTTAAGTACAAATGTTTTCAGAGACTTAACGCAAGTCGTAGATCTTGTTATGTCCTTGTTCTCATCGTGTGGCCTACACGTAATCTCTAAGCAAACTCAAGGGTTAATAAATGATCTAGCAACCTGGCGAACATGTTTATCTTCCAATCTCCATATTTAACTACAGTAAAGGTTAGTTAAGTTAGATAAAGTACAGGTTTATTTAGGGATTCAGCGCAAGTCGTTGATTGAATCAAGATCTTATGGTTGGCATGTGATCTCGTAGTGAAATAATCAAGTACAAATTTATGCAGAGATTAAGCATAAATCATTGATGGAGATTTGATCAAAGGGCTTGAGCGTGATCTCATGATGTGACCCGAGTTAAGGAAATTATCTCACGACTTGGAGATCTCTTCAGTCACGCAATCTCATAATGAACCCATGGTTTGCCAGATCAGGTTGAGTTATTCAGTGATGTCTCTTTGCCGAGATTTGACTCAAGTTAAAGTTAACTTGCCAAGGTTATGGTTTTTCCTTTAGTCGCACAATCTCCAGATAATAGCCTAGGTCAAGTTAAGCCAAGATGGATTATCCAAGATCAAATTTGAACCATCCATGTAATGTTGATCTTACGGCTGGCGCGTGATCTTAGAAAGAAATGGTCAAGTACATGAACATCTAGAGATTTAGCACGAGCCATAGATCAAGATCATGATCAAGGGTTGTCACGTAATCTCCAGATGATTTGAGCAAGTATAGAAGGATTCAGTGATCAAGCGCAGACCATTGATGCCAATTTGATCTAGTGACTAGCGTGTAATCTCTGAATTTAACTCAAGTCAAGAAGAGTATTCAAAGATCTAGAGACATAGTTGTCGCGTGATCTCCGAATAGACCCAGGTTCAAGTGTGGTTAGGTCAAGGACAAGTCATGTTTTACAAGGAAGGATCTAAATCGTAAATCAAAATCAAAATCAAGGTTTTGCGCTAAGTCTCAGAATAAACCATGAGTCTCGAAAAGTATTCAGTGACTTGGAGATTTCTTTAGTCGTTGAATCTCCAGATGAACTTGGGTCAAGATCAAAGTCAAGTCAATTTTATTGAAGTGAAATCATGGGCCTTCAATGAAATTAGAATCTTTGGCTTCCGCCTGATCTCTGGATTTGACTAGAGTTAGTGAAATCATCTAGCGACTTGGAGATAAGAGGAAATCGACTGACCATAGTTCAAGGCTATTTCAAGTCAAGTTAAGGGCCGAAGTCAGAGATAAAGTAAAGATCAGACAAGTTCATTTTGATCATGTGGTTGGTGTGAAGCCTTAAAGATAAAGTGCTCGACAAGCTGCCATCTGTCCAAGGAGGTCGTTGGAAGGCCTAGGTACCCTAAAAAGAGATCTACAACTAAGTTTTAAAAGAGAGAAAGGTCTTGATCTTGATCATTGATACCAAAGCCTGCACCTTCTGTGATCATTTTAACCGCTTTTCAAATGTTTAAATCTTTATCTTAGGGTTTTTAAGTGGTGGATCATGTCTTATTACAGAGCATTAATTAACTCATTTTGATCTTTGTGGTTTTTCTTGTACACCTGTTGGATGTTGAGAGAATGAATGTTGGGCATCCTTGAATTCACTTGAATAGAGAATGTTATTTTTAGGCCTTGGACAGTTTATTAATCAAGTTTTATTCCTATCTCTGCTCTTTCCTATTAATGACTGGTCTTTTCCAGAATTGTAGAGGCCGAGATCAGATTTTATTCTTGAACAGCTCAGCTTTTTGATATTTTGTAGATCTGAAGAGCCAATACTTTATCAGGGTATTAAATGTAGACAAGACATTCCAATATTATTCCTTCTGCAGGGTTTTTTCTCCAAGGTTAGATGGCGGCTGAATCAAATCATATTACACATGAAGAATTTAAGATTGAGCCCAACTTGTTGATGACAAAAAATTTTGTTATTGAAATACATTATTTATTTTTGTCAAGTATTAGATTGAGTTTTATCCCTAACCCTAAATGATCTAAAGCTTGTTGCAGTCCTTGGCTTATAAAAGGACTTCCAAGATCATTTAGACGTAGCTGGGAAAATTTGGGCAAGTAGCATAAGGCATATACCTTTTACTATTTTTCAGTGAGTATAGCATATGTATATCTAGAGAGTATTATCATAGAAGCATAAAATTACAAATATTTTGCATTTATTGAAGTGGTATATGATTTGAAACATTTTGGAATTGAAACTAATCTCTTTGTACTTAATACAATAATTCTGATTCAAGTCTCTCCTTCTTGCTTGCCTCCTGAGTTTTGAATCTTCTAGTTCACTGAATAAGATTTCTTTATGTATGTGTTTTATTCCATAGTTTTGATCAAGGATAAAATTAAAATCTACTTTGGATAAGACATAGACTCTTTGGGTTTGTCTATATAAGGATTATTAAGAAGTGTATGATTTAGAGTTATCTATGTTTATGGTTTTGAGTCCTTGACAATAGTTAGTTTCTCTGTCGTGTATATGAACTAGAATCATTGCCCAATGGATAAAGCACTAATCAGTAATTAGTATCTTCTACTTTGATACATATCTTAATAGGTTTAGCTATACTCTGCCTATTAAAAACATCAAAACCAATCAAATCCCTTTAAGTTTTGTGGTTGTTGGTTGTGGTCCTGCATGGTAGAGAATAGTCACTGAATGAGTGGTTATCATTTCATACCTTCTTGCCATTTATCTGTTGTTAAAATCCAGAAGTTCTAAGGAGTTGAAAAGAGTTAATTATCAATCTTGATTAGGTGCACCTGCCTTGGTTTTGCAGAGCCAGAAGTGTAGAGGGCAGTCTTGTCCTATAATTGGTCCAGTTACCTTGCAGAGCTCTCATACTTGAAATTAACCATTCCTAATATTAGTCTCAAGGTATATTGGTTGCTTCTATAGCGTAACAATTTTAAACACCAACAGATTTTGAGGAAGAACCAAAGGACCAGGGAGGTCAAGAGGGGGCACTGACCACATAAGAAGACTTATTGAAGCCTTTACCAAATAGGGAACTAAGACCAAGGTTGAAGTCTCTAATTTCATAAGTGAGCTAAATCCAAAAGTATTTTAGATTAGATCCAAGAACTAGAAAAATTATTTGACATAGAAGGGATTGAAGAGACTGATCCACGCATAGTCAAAATTGTTGCATCCAAACTAGAATCTCATGAATCTTTATGGTGGGAGAATCTCCAGAATTCTAGGAGAAGACTGAGAAAAGAGAAAATCAGACTTTGGCCAAAGATGTTAAAACATCTAAGAGCTAAGTTCATGCCCTCAAATTATCTGCAAAAACTCTTTAAAGAGTTTCAAAATTTGAAGCAAAGAGATTTGATCGTATCAGCTTATACTTAAGAATTTTTGAGGTTGCAAATTAGGACTAATTTAGGAGAGGATGATGATCATGCAACAACTATATACATTAATGGACTTCGATTATAACTCCAAAATGAAATAGCCCTACTCAAGGTGAGTAATGTGGATGAGGCATATCAATTAGCCTTGAAAGTAGAAGTAAAGTTGAATATAATGGGCAAAATGGCAAACAAAAGAGGTGGCAATAGTTCAGGTAGGAGAAGAGGGAGTTCCTCCAAAGTAGCTAATGGAGAAGAACCTGAAGATGATGTGAAGACAAACTTCCAAGGTAGGGGTGGCCTTAGAGGCAGGGAACAAGAACAATGATTATCTTTAGGATGGAGACCTTTGAAATGCTTCATTTGTAGTGAAGCTCATAAATTAGTTGATTGTCCTCAAAATCCCAAGAGGGCATTGGCAATCCAAGAAAAAGGAGAAGAGCCCTTGAGAGAAGAATTTGAAGAAGAAATAGGTGAGAACCTAATGTTAAATAGAACTTTGGTTGCTAGTGACAAGGAAACTTCCATGACTAACTGGAGAAGCAATAGTGTGTTTCATACGCAATACAAGTGTAAAGGTAAGGTGTGTAAAGTAATTGTGGATGGAGGATCCATTGATAACTTTGTGAGTACAAAAATGGTGGAAAAATTACAGTTGGGGTGTATTCCAAAACCAAATCCTTATAAAATTTCTTGGTTAAAAAGGGATCATAGTATTCTTGTGAACCAATCTTATCTAGTTGATTTCAAAATTGGTCCTTATGAGGATAGAGTGTTTTGCAATGTAGTACCAATGAATTATTGTCACCTTTTATTGGGTAGACATTGGTTATTTGATAGAAATGTAACTCACTGTGGCAGAGAAAACACCTATGAGATTCAACTAGGGGGTAAACTCCATGTATTGAAACCATTTAAGGGAGAAGATATAACTGAAGTAAAAGATTTTTCTTTGACCATTGTGAGATGTAAATAATTTTAGAAGCTAGGGTTGTCGTTACACCAAAATATTGGCATGTTAATGCCCGATACAACTACTAGACTTATAGAAGACATAGGAAGTTATTAAACCATATCATGAATTCTGCAAGGGACGCTGGCACACTGGCAACAATCCCCCTCCCATTGTCACTCACTATGGCCTGTGTGATTCGAACCTGTGACCAAGCTCTGTTACCACTTGTTAGAAGCTAGGGTTGTTGTTGCACCAAAAGATCGACCTGTCAATGCTCGATACAACCACTAGACTTATAGAAGAGATGGGAGGTTGTTAAACCATGTCATAAATTCCTCGAGGGATGCTGGCGCACTGCCAACAAAGAGTTCTCTTGAGAATCTAAGGGAGGGACTTGCTATCTATTGTACCCTCTAGAGAAAAGGAATTCAAACCAACTAATAATTCCATTGAAAGGTACAAGAATTGTTACAATAATATTATGATTTGACATCATTTGAACTACCACCAGGCTTGCCTCTTTCCATAGGTATTACCCATCAAATTGATCTTATCTTGGGTGCTAAACTTCCAAACTAGGTTGCCTATACGTTACCTCCACTGGAAAATGAGGAAATGAGGAGACAAATAACTGAATTATTGGAAAAATGATTTGTAAGAGAAAGTATGAGCCTATGTGCCACACCTGTTATACTCTCTCTTAAGAAGGGAGGTAAATGGAGGTTATGTATGCATTATAGATCTATTATAATCCTTACATAACCTCCATTTACATCCCTTCTTAGGAGAGAGTATAGCAGGTGTGGCACATAGGCTCATACTTTCTCTTACAAATCATTTTTCCAATAATTCAGTAATTTGTCTCTGCATTTCCTCATTTTCTAGTGGAGGTAACCTATATGCAACCTAGTTTGGAAGTTTAGCACCCGATATAAGATCAATTTGATGGGTAATACCTATGGATGGAGGCAAGCCAAATGGTAGTTCAAATGATGTCAAATCATAATATTGTTGTAACATTTTGAAGCAAACTTGGCAAATAATGGGTACTTTTTCTAACATATTCCTAGCCCATACACTTCGGGAAGGAAATCAGGTTGCAGACTATCTATCCAACTTTGGATGTGATGGAATTGATATTACACTTATAATTCCAAGTGTGATCCCAGCAGAGATGGGTGAATTAAGTAGGTTACTGGGATCTGACATACCGAGCAAGGAAAATAATGATGCAGAGAGTACATTTAACACAAGTTCACTGCAGCATAATATATAGGGGCTCAGACATTGTGTTCACCTAGCAACAATCACACAGGTATGCCATAAACTTACACCCCCGTGGGAAACTATACGAAGATGTAACAAGATAACTAATGAAGCCTTCTACCATGACATGCTGTGAAAGTCTAGTACATGATGATTAGCAATTTCCCATGTGGGAATTGGATCCCCATAATCGATCTCGATCTTTAAAAGGCTTCAGATAGATAATTAGATGAGTTTGGAAGTACAGGTATTTAAAGCAACAATGTAACAAAGGCCACCAATTTGAAAACTCTTAATGTGTCTATCTCCCTCACGCGTGTTTACACAACAAGCTGGGATATGGATCAATATGTTCACATGGCTATCTGCAGCAAGCTTGAGGCCCAAAAGTCGAGCGCAATACATGTCAAATAAGGTATAATTGACATCAAAGCACATGATATTATGCGCTTCTATGACATCATCTCCTTCCTATTTAGACCCTTTGAATACGGAGAAAATGGCTGAGGTCTGTGTAAGTTGTGAGCATTGTGTTGTTTTTCATTATGAACTGCTACCAAAAAATTACAAAATTTGGTTGCCGCCCAATATAAATGAAGATGAGCTCCCAATGTGTATCACTGACTCTGCGATGGATGAAATGTTTTTGGTACATTCCTCCACCATTCGGCGCACAATCAAATAGGTAATAGGCCATGACAATTTTGCCCCAAAAACTAAGCAGTTTTTTTTTCCTTCACAGTTAGTTTCGATATTTTTGTCGAATGCAATGGACCTCCTACAATCCCCACGCTTGTTAGAAATTTTGGCCTTCAAAATGGTTCATAAGCATTTCTGGGTTGCTAACAAGCTCAAGCAAGCTATGAAAAACTATGACCTTTGGAATGGTCGAGCGCTGATTGGGCGACTATTTTCAATGCATCAACTTCTGCATAATCATGGGTTTCTATTTGCTTTTAATGGGGCTAAATGATCAATAAAATTACAGAATGCCCAGATAATGAGAAATGTATTCCATGACAATGGGCATGCCCTCGGCCTGTTGCTTGAGGGGAAAATAATGGCTATGGTTCTCACACTAACGAACCTTTTAGGGCTACCAAACTCTCCAACTATCCCAAGGCACATTAAGCCCCACCGTCCTTCTCTGTGGAATGAAGCAAACTAGAGAAACAACTTGTGGTCACCAGGGCAGAGTCGGGGAATTATCTATTCCACACAAAGGGAACATGCATGGGTAATGGTAAAAAATCCCATTACACAAGATGTCCAATGCCTGGAATGGGAAATGGCTGCAGGATCAAAGGTGGGGAGTAAAGTAAAGATGCACGATGTACAGGAAAGTGGTTGGGAAACGGTTGCAGCAACATAGATGGGGAGTGATGAAAAGATGCACCATGTGCAGGAAAGCGGATGGGCGACCACTTCCCCTGCAACATATCCAAGCGGGTGGACTACGGGTTGGATGCCCCGGTCAGAGACATCGCCCAAGAAGAAGCATGATTTTGATGGGTGGGAGAAGACTACTCCAGAGGATGCTGCAAATGCATGGTTTATAGATTGGACACATCATTCCCCACTAGAGCACCATTCTGGAGATGATGCTATGATGGAAGAATAAACAAGTACATGATGACAATTAAGTGGGTTCAATTTTGAACATTTGTATAGTCGATGGTAATCCGAGTGTGCCAAATTTTGAAGAACTGTACATTCGATGACATAATGGGTGTGAGTCGATCAATATTTTGATATGGGCAGGAAGCAAAATCTACATGATATACTCATATGACTATTTTGTATTCGAATGTAAATATTCAAACCTTTGGTAATGTTCTGAAAATATGTTATATTGTAATTGGGCAAGGATTCCAGGTTTTCTTGCTAAGTTCTTTCCCTGATGAGCTCTTGAACTAGCTTATTTATATTATTAGTATATTTAGTGGTTAGGCCACTTTTGCTTTTGCAAAAAAATCTTGTACCTTCAATGAAATTATCAGTTGGTTTGAATTCCATTTCTATAGAGGGTACCATAGATAGCAAATCCCTCCCTTAGATTCTCAAAAGAAATCTTTGTTGGAAGTGCGTCAGCATCCCTCGCAGAATTTGTGACATGATTTAACAACCTCATGTGTCTTCTATAAGTCTATTGGTTGTATCGGGAATTGACAAGTCAACCTTTTGGTACAACAACAACCCTAGCTTCTAACAAGTGGTATCAGAGCTTGGTCACATGTTCGAATCACATAGGCCATAGTGAGTGATGTTGGGAGGGGGATTGTTGGTAGTGCGTCAGCATCCCTCGCAAAATTTGTGACATGGTTTAATAACTTCCTGTGTCTTCTTTAAGTCTAGTGGTTGTATCGGGCATTGACAAGTCAATCTTTTGGTGCAATGACAACCCTAGCTTCTAACATTGTTTACACCTCACTATGGTCAAAGATAAATCTTTTACTTCAATTATATCTTCTCCCTTAAATGGTTTCAACACATGGAGTTTACACCCTAGTTTAATCTCATAGGTGTTTTCTCTACCATGGTGAGATACATTTCTATCAAATAACCAAGGTCTACCTAATAAAATATGATAAGTATTCATTGGTACTACATCACACAACACTCTATCCTCATAAGGACCAATTTTGAAATCAACTAGATAAGATTGGTTCACAAGCATACTATGATCCCTTTTTAACCAAGAAATTTTATAAGGATTTGGTTTTGGAATACACTCCAACTGTAGTTTTTGCACCATTTTTTACTGATATCTTATACCCAGAATGGATGACTTATTAGATTGTTTGTCAAGTGCTAAAGTCTTCTCCAAAATTGACCTCGGGAGTGGTTGCCATTTGATTCAGATCTGTGAAGGTGATGAGTGTAAGACTACCTTCGAAATGCTAGATCAATTATATGAGTGGGTGTTGATGTCATTTGGACTATCCAATGCTCCAACTACCTTCATGCGAACAATGAACCAAGTATTCATATTATATATTGGAAAATTTATCATTCTATATTTTGATGATATCTTGATTTTTAGTAAAAATATGGAGGAGCATTTAGAACATTTGAAAATAGTGTTTGACATACTTAGAACAGAAAGGTTGTTTATCAACCCTGAAAAGAGTGAATTTTGCAAGGATAAGTTGGCATTTTTGGAAAACATTATTTCAGCAGATGGATTGAGCGCAGACCCGGAAAAAACAAAGGTTATTCTTGAGTGGCCTACTCCTCAAAGTATCACTGAGGGTAAGAGCTTCCATGGTTTGGTGAATGTCTACAAGAGATTCATTAAGAGTTTTAGTGGCATTAGTGCACCAATAACTGATTGCACTAGAGGAAAGGATTTTGCTTGGACTAGAGCAACTGATGTGAGCTTTGAAAAACTCAAGAAGAAGGTTAATGAAGCACCTATACTTGCCTTGCCTGATTTTGAAAAGATTTTTTATAGTGGAGTGTGATGCTTCATGTATAGCTATTGGGGGGTGTTAAGCCTGGAGGGAAAGCTTGTGGCCTTTTTCAATGAGAAGATAAATGAAGTTAACAAGAAGTAGTCAACATATGATAAAGAATTATATGCAGTGGTACAAGCATTAAAATATTTGAGAAATTATCTGTTACGTAGAGAGCTCATTTTATGGACTGACAACCAAACCTTGAAATATATAAATTCATAGGGTAAATTGTCCCACAAGCATGCCAAATGGGCTTCATTCTTGTAGGCTTATACTTTTTTTGTGCAACACAAGAGTGGTTAAACTAATGTAGTGGCCAATGCATTAAGAAGGAGGTGTCATTTATTGGTTGTAATGAGTCGCGAGTTAGCAGGATCTAAAGAAATGAAGAATAAATATACAAATGATCCAAACTTTGGTCACATATATGTCATTCTTAGTAGTCAAGACCATTCACTCGTGCAACCATTTGAAGACTCCTTACTGTTGAATGTATTTTTGTTTAAAGAGAACCAACTCTGCATTCCCTTTGGATCTAGGAGGGAAAAACTCATAAGAGAGATGCACTAAAATGGATTGGTGGTGCAAGAGCACCTTAAGGTCTCCATGAATATCTTTGCAAATTTTGGCTTGTAGGTGGTTCTAGTCAACCACCAAGGTAATAAGGACTAGTGATAAAGTCCCAAGTTTTCTTAGAAGGGTGTGTTATAGGTAGGAGTCTTAAGAGTCATGTTATGGTGTATTCCAATAGGGACTAATGCTTATAGTGCTAAGAAAATTCAATGTTAGTCAAACATTGGCCAAGACCCCAAATTGGAGTGGAAATTGTTATTTTGATGTTTTTAAGTATTTTAAGGTCTAATGGAATGATTTAGAGTCGAATTGAGCAAGCTAGGTTAGTGGAACATCAAATGAGCAAAAGTTGTAAAAGTTGCTCATGACAACTTTGCAATTTTGCAAAGTTGTCATGGTCCAACATTTCCTAAAATCTAGGAAATGGCTTTAATGATATTCTAATCCCTGTTGGAGATTTACTTCTGACAGCTAGTTGATTGTATGTTTGTCATTGATGACAACATATAATATACAATAGTGTTCTATATGTACTTATCAGAATGATGGTATCAAGCCTTGCACAGTTATATTCATGTTGTAGACATGTTGTTTATGTTTTGTTCATACACGCAAACTCAGATATGAAGATTCAGTTGTGTTGTGTAATTCTGTTAACGGCAGTTACAGTTTTTGGAGTTTGTCTGTACAGAGCTGACGTATTGCATTGGTTCTTGAGTTGTGCCTATCTTTGGGATATGTGTGTGTATATTCAAGTTTAATTATGAGTTGAAGATAGTTATCTAAAGGTGCCAAACGTGTTTCAACAAGATTGCAATGTTAGAGTTAATTTGGTGAGGCCGACTTTGTGAAGCATCGCGTCTATTCAGTTTATATTGCACGGTTGTAATTATGCTTGTGTGGTTAGTTAAGCTGACAAGGATGTTATGAAGAGTTTCCTAACAGGTCCCATGATCACATACTTTAAGGAAGATACTTATAGTAGTTAATTTGTGGAACGCTAAGTGTGAATGAGAAGATAAGAGACAAAAAAATTACAGAGAAAAATATTAGTTGTGTTTCATTCATCAAGGATCTATGTGAAGAAGAAGTGAAAGATTACAACACATTGGAACTGATCAAGACAGCAGGTCTACTCTATAGTTCATCATCAAATATAGTGCATATCTGTTCTACAGAAGGTTGTAGCATTCACCATTGAAGCAGTGAGATTTTGGACGGTGAGTCCTCACCCTTAACGTGGTTATTTCTAAAAGACTCCTAACAGGGTCAGACCCTTAACTAGGTCACTATACTTATTGAATTGTAAAAAACAACTCCTAACAGGGTTGCAAGATCTTCTAACAGGGATTATTATAAACAAGTATAGTTCATTGTGGGTGTTAATTCCCACCGGGGTTTTTACCATTTGGTTTCACCGTAACCAAATTGATGTGTTGTCTATTGTGTTATCTGAATGTGCATTTACTTTATTGTTTTCTGGAGTTAATAAAAGGAAAGAATTAAATTAGTTGATAACTAATTCACCCCCCCCCCTCTCAATTATCCTTTGGGACTATTCTAAAAATTGGTATCAGAGCCAAGTTCCTTGAAGAGAAAGCCTAACAGCTTAAGGTAGATCAGATGGCATACTTTAGAAAAGAGAGTCCTAAGTTCGATGGAGAGAATTATCTGGATTGGAAGAACAAAATTATAACACATCTACAATGTGTTGGTTTTGACATCTTTGAGATAGCCACACACTAAGTTGTTATTCCCTCTCTAAAAGACCTCTCAAGAGATGATGCTACTAGTAAACAAAAGGATACATTCACAGGTAATGCAGTTGCCAAAGAAGCCCTTATAAGTGCACTATCTGATAGTGAATTCTCTGAGATCAAGAAATTTGATAAGGCATACACAATATGGAAGTATTTAGAAGACATATTTGAAGGAGATATCCAAGCAAAGAATGCACACAGGAAGACATGGAAAAATAAATACAACAATCTTGAGATGTTACCTGAAGAGAAGATCAGAGCCTACAATCAGAGGATTAATGAAGCAATTTCTAGAATCAGAAACAATGGTGGAGAAATATCAGAAGAAGACATAATGGACAAGCTGATGACTACTTTAATAGTAGACTGTGAGAACAAGTTCAATATTCTAGATGAAACCATGCAATTTTCACAAGACTTCAAGAGAGAGACTTTGATCAGTAAACTCTCTACATTTGAGATATCAAGATTGAAGACTAAACCCAAAAGTGAAACAGCCTTCAAAGCCTCAGTTCATGGTAAGAAACCTTTACACATCTCTAGCAATACTGAGAAAGAAGAAGTTGATGAAGAACTAGAAGAAATCATTGCCATGATTGCTAAAAGAGAAAAGAAAGGCAAAGGCAAGTACGAAGGACAGTTGTCATTCAAATGTTTTTCATGCAACAAGATTGGCCACTTTGCATCCAAGTGTCCCACAAGAGTAAAGAAATTCAGATCTGATTATAAACCAAAATATAGAAAAGAATGCTATCATGTTGAAGAAGGTGTAACTGATGAAGATTCAGGAGAAGATGAAATTAGATTCATTGCCCTTAAATACATGGAAAAATTGCTTGAGGAAATGGACATTGAAGATGAAAAGGAAGCATAGGAGTTAGCCCTAATTTCCAAAGCAGACATCATAACTGATTGGATCATTGATAGTGGATGCTCTCATCACATGAAAGGTGATAAAGACATATTTGTTCATCTAGACAAGTATAAAGGTGGTATGGTTAGATTTGGAGATAATATTCCCAAACCTATCATAGGCAGAGGATCTATCACCCTGGATGGAAAGAATAAGACAGATGATGTTCTGTATGTTGATGGATTACATCACAATTTACTAAGTGTTGGGCAGCTACTTGACAAAGGTTATCATTTGGAATTCAAAGACAACAAATGCATTATTAGCAACAAAGAAGGAGACATGATTGCATCAGGCTCTAAAACAAAAGGTAATGTTTTTCAGCTCAATTCAGATGTAATTTGTTTTGTTGCAAAAGTGGATGATAGTTGGTTATGGCACAAGAGACTCTGTCATATCAATTTTGATAATATAGTAAAGATAAGAAATGTCAAGGTAGTTAGCGACCTTCCAAGTATTGCAAGACCAGTTGACACAATGTGCAGGGGATTTGTTATGGGAAAGCATGTAAGGAGCTCTTTTAGAAGCAAGTAGAACTCAGCTGAAAACAAGTTAGACCTAGTGCATATAAATTTATGCGGTCCTACTCAAACAAGATCATACTACGGAGAAAGGTATTTCATTTTGTTTGTTGATGATTTTTCAAGGATGATGTGGGTTGCGTTCTTAAAGGAGAAGTCTGAAGCCTTTGAGAAGTTCAAAATAT
>MU226489.1:1083901-1097497 GCA_018584345.1 Thuja plicata
GATCTTCTAACAGGGATTATTATAAACAAGTATAGTTCATTGTGGGTGTTAATTCCCACTGGGGTTTTTACCATTTGGTTTCCCCGTAACCAAATTGTGGTGTTATCTATTGTGTTATCTGAATGTGCAGTTACTTTATTGTATTCTGGAGTTAATAAAAGGTAAGAATTAAATTTACTGATAACTGATTCACCCCCCTCCCCTCTCAGTTATCCTTTGGGACTATTCTAACAATCCTGACCTAGGGGTCCAAACATGTGAGGATAGACTATTTAAGCCCAGACGAACCCTAATCTAAGGGTTGGATGTGTTATTGTACGAACTGTGTTTTGGAAAGGAAAGATCTGGACTGTGTTTTTGTAACAAAGCCTTCATCTACTCCTTTAATAGGTTGAATGGATTGATTTAATGCATTGATTCTTGGATAATTGTTATGTAATTACTTTGTGTGGTGTTAGTTTGGTAGTTTGGCACTTTTGTTAATCATTTTGTAAATTCTTTAAGTTTCACTGGTTCGTTGTCTGGTTCAGCGCCAGTCATGTAAAAATGAGTCCCACTTGAGTTCCTGTGGTTGAACTTCAATGACGAATTGGAATCAAGTAGGGGACTATGTAAGTAGTGTAAACATGTATCTTAGAGTTTGTGTGTGCAGGGGAGCCAATTTTGCCATCAAGCCCTAGGCGAGTACAATGGTACTCTAGTTAGGAGCTTGTTCAGTACAGGGGAAAGAGAGCCTGCTAGATGGATTGGTTTGAGCCAATCAATGGTGGAAGAGTGTAGGGGCATGTGACCTTGTTATGTGTATGAAAGGATAAGATCAAAGGAGGCCATTAGAGCATCTATTGAAGGCAAAGAAATCAGACAGGACTACATGCCCTAAAAACCCTTAAAAATAAGGGTTTGCTTGAAGTCCTATGTACAGACAACTTGGGGACTTGAAACCTAGAAAATCCTAGAGCCTAGGTTGACCTAATAAAGAATCCATAGTCAGTTTAGTGGGTTACTAAGGATAATTTGGAGGAAATCAAAGATTTCAGTTTCTAGGAGGCCTAATTGGGCTAAAAAGGCTACAAGGCCTAAAATCAAGAAAAGGAAGAACTCAATGGAAAACCTTTGGAACAATCCATAAAAGTGGATCAAAATTGGTTGAAAGTGAACAAGAAATAGTAAGGATATCTATTCCTATTCCCAAGAACCATTTGGGAGAAAATTGGCTTGATTGAACCTATGGGTGCATAGTTGGATATAGAAGGATATGAAGAGAGTTTGAAGTTGGTGGAGAGCTCTAAAAGGAGTAGGGGACCATAGGAGTGTCCTCTAGTTAGGGTAGATATACATACCCTAGGAAGACAAAAGTGAAGGTATTGAAAAGAGAAAGAAATCTCTTAGGAGTTAGATTTCCCCATCAAAGTGGTATCAGAGCCATTGAAAGGCCTGGGAAGTGAATTGTGTATGACAGAGGGAAGTGAATCCATTGGAGAAAGCACCATGGTGACCAATGCAGAGTTGGAAAGAGACTTATCAGAGCAAAAATTCAAGAATAGACTTCTAGAAGAAGCTATAGAGGAGATGAAGCAGAAATTGGCAGAAGGTGTAGAGACTGCAAGCAAGATGAAAGAACATATAGGAGAGGATAAAGACAAAGGAAAGATTCAAGTTGAAGAGGAGGAAAAACCAGAACTAGACAAAAAGCTCTTAGGAGTTAGAGTTCCCCATCAAAGTGGTATCAGATCCATTGAAAGGCTTGGGAAGTGAATTGTGTATGACAAAGGGAAGTGAATCCATTGGAGAAAGCACCATGGTGAACAATGCAGAGTTGGCAAGGACTTGTCAAAGAAACAAGTCAAGAATAGACTTCTAGAATAAGCTATGGAGGAGATGAAGTAGAAGTTGGTAGAAGTTGTAGAGACTGCAAGCAAGATGAAAGAACAAATAAGAGAGGATAAAGACAAAAGAAAGAGTCAAGTTGAAGAGGAGGTAGAACCGGAACCAGACCGCCCATTACCTGAGGAACCTTTCCTCAAAGCCCTCAAGGCACCAAGTGGCAAGGCATTCGAAGGCACCCCTGTATTCTCTGGCCGAATGGATGCAGAATATGTGATGGAATGGATTGAGGGTATGGAAAATCACTTTGAGTGTGATGGAATCAAAGAGGCACAGAAAGTAAAGATAGCCAAATCAAGATTGAGAGGACAAGCATTAACTTAGTGGAAGTTCTTGCAGGAGGAAAGAGAAAGAGAAGGGAAGAAGCCAATAGCCAATTGGAAGGCTATGGTGGCGAAGGTGAAGGAAAACTACCTACCAGAGGATTATGACATCCAACTACACAAAAGGAGACAGAATCTCAAATTGAAAGATTTAGATGTGGCATCCTACACTGAAGAATTTTAAAAGCTATGCCTTAGGTACAGAGTGCAAGAGGTAGAGAGAATTAAAGTTGCTAGGTATCTCAATGGCCTTCGGTGGAACATTCAAGAAGAGTTGAGCCTCTTTACCTTAACTTCTATCCATGGTTGTTTTCAAATGTCCCTTAAGGTGGAAGAAAAACTCAGAAAGAAGCAAGATGCAAACTCTAGGGGTAGAGGAAGAGATAGAGACTCTAGAGGAGGACATAGAGGTGGTTCTAGTGGTAGAAGCAATGAGACCAGAGGCGAAGGAGACTCCAATTTTGTTGAAAAATTTTGTGAGTCATACAATAGAGGAGGATATAGCAGAGGAAGAGGTTTTCACAGTGGTGCAAGAGGCAGATTAGGTGGTTTTGGAAGAAGCTCGCATGTTGCTTCAATGAAGTGTTATAATTGTGGACAAATGGGTCACCTTGCCTATAGGTGTCTGGACAAGCCATCATCTTTACAAGGTGAAAAAAAATTGCATATGTGCAAGAAGAAGACATGACCAAACAGTCTGAGATAAGTATGGATTCAGAGAAGGGAGAGAACCTCATGCTTAGGAGGATTTTGATCAAAGAACCTACAAGGGATGAACACAAACAAAGGAGGGCTCTTTTTAGGGTCAAGTGTAAGATTCTTGGCAAGGTGTGTAGGGTCATAATAGACTCAGGGTCTATTGATAATGTGATCTCATAGGAAGTGGTGCAGAAGCTAAAATTGACTAAGATACCTAACGTTTGTCCTTACAAAGTAACTTATTTGAATAAGGGGCAAAACATATTGGCCGGTGAACAAGTGTGGGTTGATTTCACCATAGGAAAATATCAAGACAAGATACTTTGTGATGTGGTACCAATTGATGCATTCCATCTGTTGCTAGGAAAGCCATGGCAATATGACAGGGAGGCAGTCCACCATGGTAAGGAGAATAAGTACTCATTCAAGAAGAATGGAGTAACTTATAAGATACAATCTTTGATAGAGGAAGATATAGTGGAGAAGATGGACTCCAATACTCTTCTAATGAGTGGGAAAGAATTCCTAAAAGACATGAAGGAGGAAGAAGGAATTGGTTATGCAATCTTGGTGAAACCAAAGGAGGAGGAGACACCCAAACAAACACCTATACCTGCAGAAGTCAGATAGTTGTTCGATCAGTTTAAGGACATCATATGTGAAGGGACACTAGCTACACTACCTCCAAAAAGAGAAATCAGTCTTCAGATTGATTTTGTGCCAGGGGCATCATTGCCAAACAAAGTTGCCTACAAGATGACACAAGAGAAGAACAAGGAGATTGCAAGGCAAGTGCAAGAGCTTTTAGACCAGGGTTTGATAAGAAAGAGCATCAGTCCATGTGTTGTTCTAGTGGTATTGGCTCCTAAGAAGGGAGGTAAGTGGAGAATGTGTACTGACTCTAGGGCAATAAATAGGATAACAATAAGATATAGATTGTTAGATTTAAAAAGGTATTTTTACTTATTAATTAAATCATTATTGATTTGACTATTAAATCCACCTTTCACTTATTAATTAAACCATTATTGATTTAATTATTAAAGTTACCTTTTTATCTCTAGTTCACTTAAGCTAAACTTTAGGCATGCAATAATTGATTCTTTTATTAATTATTCATGCAACCTAGGTTTCTCCACCTGTCTTAACATTTTGATCTCGTTTATAAGGATTGATCACTTTGTAATTATTGAATCACTCTTGGGAATTACCTTGATTCCCTCTCTGAATGAACATTTTGTCTTTCAGAACATTCTTATCTCCAAGCTTTGCTTTTGTAACATGTTAATTTGCATGCAATGAATCTTAGTGGTTGAATTCTATGAATTCTAACATGGTATCATAGCCTTGTTGTTGATGCTCATTCTTGAGTTTTTGAAGGTTTTGGAGCTCTGAGGGTTTCAAGGATCTGGAGGGGATTTTTTGTTTGGAGTATTTTGAGCAAAAAATGACATCTGGGTTGTGTCTGGAATGTCCCAAAACCCCTATTTTCATATAAGGCATGTCCTATTTGGACACAGTTGAAATTTGGGCCTTATTTTTTCTTGGCATGCTCTACGAGATAAAAATTCACCTCAATTTCCATGCCACCTCAATTTTTGTACCACCTCATTTTTCGTGTCGCCCAGTTCCATGGAGGAGAGAGAAAATGACAGCACTATCTTTTTTTTAATATTTTTTAAAGCAAAAAAATATAAAGTTTTTTTTATGTTTTTTTCTTTAATAAAAAAAAAACATCCTTTTTTTAAATTTTTTTTTAAATAAAAAAATATAAATATTTTTTTCAGTAAAAAAATATATTTGTTTTTTTGTGTTTTTTTCTTTAAAAAAATACATTCTCTTTTTTTTTTAATTATTTTTTTCCATTAAAATAATAATAATTTTTTTTCTGCCAAATTTGGTGGGAGTTCTGGAGGCAGTCCAGAATTGGAGGTTTTGCCAGTTTAGCAGGGCTCCGCCATTTTTGGCTGAGGTTTCTTGAGGTTCATTTCTGTTTTGACCTCTTGGTGGTTTTTTCACTCTATCTAGAGCAAACGAAAGTCATTTTTTGACTTCCTTATATCGCCGAAAATCTCTTTCCGAGGCAAATGTTTTTTTGGAGGATATATTTTATGATTTATCCATTGTGCAGCCTTTTTTGGTAGTCAAAGTCAGCGATCTATTTTGCATTCTGGGAGTTATATCTTTCTCCTCCGGACTCCATTTTTCAACTTCCGCATGACATCAGAAAGTTGGTTATGTTCTCCTTATTCTTGTATGGGTCTCATTACCAGAATCTACTCGAGGTAATTTTTATTCAATTTTTTGCATTTTTACAATCTGGTGGATATCTTGGATGTTTCAGGTCCTGGGATCATTTTATATGCATGGGATGACTCTTTGAGAGAAGTTACATATGTTTCTTTAGCTTTCAGTCATTCCTGGATATTGTATACATGATTTTCTGTAGCTTTATTACAAACACATTCAGATAAAATTCCATCATGCATGTTTGGGATCCCGCACATTTTGTGCCTGATTGTACTCGCACTATATTCTAAAGTTCCATGGGGGGTTGCTGAACCTTTTTCAAGTGAGTGTTCCTTCCATGACATTAGCCTCATGTGTGTCAGCAAATGATCATCCTCGACACATACTTTATTTTGTGCTTGTATGTTCTTCATCATGTAGTTATTCTTGGTAGTCTCTCAGTGTATCTGTTATACCTCTCCCTATCAACATTATGGGGAGGTATCTGTTATTAGTTCTAATGCTTCCTTGGTTCGATGGAGTGAGCTATGTTTTTAGCTTGTGTTCCTATATACTAGGTGGATGAAGTGGCTGGTACCTATGTATTTCGATGAGATGGATCATTTACCATATGGACACTCTTCCTTTGTTCCTATTTTGGAGGCTTCTAACTTGGCTTTTTTTCCATCTGTATCTTCGAGTTTCGATGTTTGTCTTATTTTCCATCCTAATTCGAGTAGTGTCATTTGAGGGCACTCATACAGAGCAATTTTTTGACAGTATTTGCAATTTCATGCTTCAGAGGTGTTCTACATGTCCTTCCTTTGTTCCTATTTTCTAGGACATTCTCTAGTTTGGAGGCTTCTTCTGTCCTTCACTAGGCTTCATTTCTTTTTAGAGAGGGGTTTTTCCCAATAGGTTTTCTCCTTTTCTCCTCTTTACAAAGATTTTTGTACTTGGTTACCTCATCAGGCCTTGTTGCAGGGACCCATTTCCTACTTTCTGTAGTTGTTTCTAAGTTTTTAGCTTCTCCCTAAGTTTATCTTAAGGGGGGTGTTAGAGTTAAAAAGGTATTTTCACTTATTAATTAAATCATTATTGATTTAATTATTAAAGTCACCTTTCACTTATTAATTAAATCATTATTGATTTAATTATTGAAGTCACCTTTTTATCTCTAGTTCACTTAAGCTAAACTTTAGGCATGCAACCTAGATTTCTCTGCCCTTCTTAGGGTTTTGATATCCTTTATAAGGATTTATCACTTTGTAATTATTGAATCACTCTTGGGAATTACCTTGATTCCCTCTCTGAATGAACATTTTGTCTTTCAGAACATTCTTGTCTCCAAGCTTTGCTTTTGTAACATGTTATTTTGCATGCAATGGATCTTGATGGTTGAATTCTATGAATTCTAACATAGATTTCATATTCCTAGAATAGAAGACTTAATGGATTTCTTAGGGGGTGCTAAGTACTTCTCAAAGATTGATCTTAAATGTGAATATTATCAGATTAGGATGAAAGAGGGGGATGAGTGGAAGTCAGCTTTTAAAACCACGGAGGGATTATATGAGTGGTTAGTAATGCCATTTGGGCTTACAAATGCACCTAGTACTTTTATGAGGGTCATGAATGAAGTCCTAAAGGATTACATAGGGGTATTTTTGGTAGTATACCTAGATTGTATCCTCATCTTTAGCAAAATAAAATAAGAGCACATGAAGCATCTTGAACTTGTGTTGAAGAGACTCCAAGAAGAGATGTTAATCATAAACCTTGAGAAGAGTGAATTCATGAAACAAGAGTTAGTCTACCTAGGATTTGTAGTATCCTAAGGTGACTTGAAGATGGATAAAAGCAAATTTGAAGCCATTTTGGGTTGGCCTACTCCTAAGAAAGGGACTCAAGTGAGAAGCTTCCATGGGTTGTCCCAATTCTATAGGAAGTTTATGAGAAGATTCAGTGAAATCTGTGCACCTATCCTAGATACCATAAAGGGTGGAGTTAAGACAAAGTTCATATGGACCAAGAAATCCAATGAAGGGTTTGAAAGATTGAAGAAGGAAGTGGCTACCCAACCTATATTGGTGTTGCCAAATTTTGATAAATTATTCATTATGGAATGTGATGCTAGCAACATAGCAGGGTGTGCAGTACTAAGTCAGGAAGGAAGACCAGTGGCCTTCTTTAGTGAAAGGTTAAATGAAGAAAAGACTAGGTATTCATCCTATGATATAGAGCTTTATGCATTGGTGCAATCTCTTAATAAGTGGAGGCACTATTTGTTGCCAAAAGAATTTGTTGTATACATTGACAACTAGGCCTTAAGATACATAAACAAAGAAGAGAATCTTTGTTTGAGGCATATAAAGTGGATGGAGTTTCTGCAATCATACACTTTTACAATCAAGCAGAAGAAGGGGGTAAACAAAAAGGTTGCAGATTCACTGAATAAGAGGTTGCTTACTGTTCAATAAATATAGTTGTAGAGCATAGGGGTTGAAGGATTCAAGGATCTTTATGAAGGAGATGCATATTTCTCAAAGATCTATAATGTGTGTACTGATTTTGAAAATCATTTTCATAGTGAATATGCAGACTATACTTTACAGAATGGTTTATTGTTTAAAGGGAAACACCTATGTGTTCCAAGAGGTTCCATGAGGGAGAACCTCCTCCAAGAGAAACACAATGGTAGCTTAAGTGGACATTTTGGGTTAAATAAGACCCTAGACCTAGTGGAGATATTCTATTGGTGGCCTAAAATGCAAAAGGATATAAGGAGGTATGTTGAGCAATGTGGAGTATGTCATAAGGCAAAGGGGACATCATCAAATGCATGTCTTTACCAACCATTTCCCATCCCAAATAGACCATGGGAGTGCATAAGTATGGATTTTATAGTGGGGCTACCTAGGAAACCAACTGGTTTGGATAGTGTGTTTGTGGTAGTGGACAAATTTAGTAAGATGAGTCACTTTATCCCATGTAAAACAACACATGATGTCATTCACATTGCCCACCTTTTCTTCAAGGAGATAGTAAGGATCCATGGTTTTCTAATGAGCATAGTTGCATATGTATGTACCCTAAAATGGTCGCCTAGACTATGGGCCCCCATTCTTCAATTTATCAAATGACAGAATCAATTTATCAAATTCCTGAATCAATGTTTTGCAACATTTTAATTCAAATCAATTTCCTTGATCAAATCATAATTAATTCAATTATTTTAATATTTCCTAAGGTTTGATCAATTGATCAATAATCTTATTTAATTAAAATAAAACACCCCTTTTAATTAAATAAAATGATCTTATTTAATTAAAATAAAATCCCTTTTTTAAATTAAATAATCTTATTTAATTTAAAAAAAATCCCTCTTTTAATTAAATAAATAAAATCCTCACTTAAAGTTCTCTTTTTTATGACAAAAAGAAAATAAATCAAATAAAAAATGAATAAAACTCTTTTTTCTCCACACATATTCCTAAGTGGTGGGCTTTTTCCTCTCACTTGCCTTTTTTTAGGGATTTATCCCACATTACTCTTGAGGATGCATTCCTCTCCACAGTTTCCTTTATAAGGAGTCCTCTCCTTCTCATTTAAGGATCAGATATAGAATTTTTATGTTATTGTTATGCTGCAGGTTTGGAGAGCAGCTTTGGAGAGTTTGAGTATTTGAGCTTGAACTATGCAACTTCTCTTCTTCTTGTCTTCTTTCTCATGCATCAATGGCAATCCATTTAGAGTAGATTCATGTTAATTTAGATGCATATGTCCTTCATAGATTAGTTTGCATATTTCCTTTCATGCATTGTTATCATATAGATTAGTTTGCATAGTTCCTTTCATGCATTGTTATCATATAGATTAATTTGCTTCATGCATTGTTATCATATAGAGTAGTTTTCATTTTCATTTGCAATGCATATTTGATGATCATGGAGACTAGCATTCTTGCTCTTCCTCTTTGAATCTCTCATTTCATGGTGTACTTGCATGGGCATAACTAGGTCTAAACTGAGGGCCTCCATTACAAACCCTTTCACTCCATGAATAGGGAGCTATGAGTCACCATTTGAGACTTCATTCTTGAGCAATCTTGAATATAATGACTCATAGAAGTGTGACTACTTTTTAGCACACATTTTTTGCGTCCACCGTGGGGTAGAACATCCATTTCTGTCATCACAATCAACAATTCCTTCTATCTTCTATCCATTATTCTCTCAGTATCTTTAAAGCTCTCGTTTTGAGCAAAATTTGACCCCACCATCGCGTCTGGATCACTATTTCGGTTGAAAATGACTATAAACTTGCCCATATTTGATGAAAGTCAAATCTGTGGCAAATATTTTTGCCCAAACAAGCTTGCACAGAAATCGAGGCAGATTTTGGGTCATCTCTGCATGCAGCCCGAGGCATATTTTTGAAAAAAATAAAAAATAAAAAATAATTTTTTTTACTGTGTTAAATTTGACGTCCATATAAGCATCAAAATATGGGCCTTCCGTGACGACCCCAATCCGTCAATTTTAATGTCGCAGTCTGCTGACATCAGCAGGGTTTGAAAAGTCTTAGCCTTCACCATTGAACTTTTTGGTTTTACAGTCTAACTTCAAACGATCATATCTTGCTCATATTAGGTCCAAATTGAGTGCAATTTTTTTTATATTTGGGTAGAATTGTCTAAAGATTTTTGGCTTGTTCTTAGTTTCTAGATTTGAGTCACGGATTGTTAGGAACCTGTGTGTTCCTTCTGTTTATTTTGTTAGTGTAGTGTTGTTGGACGCATATGCTTTGTAAGTCATCTCATGAGTATATTTCACTATCCCACATGCATAGGTAGTATTACTTTTCTAGATTGTACTAGTATATAAGTGTGTGTTGAGGCCTTTGATGGGTACTGACAAATTTATTGTATTGAGCTTTCTCAAAGGAGGTTACCCCCTCGAAGTGGCCCGCGATCAATAGATTCACTCTGAGCTCTACTATTGCCCTATATTATGTTATTTCATACATTTTCACCATATTGTTGTAGGAGGTTCCTCTCATCTGGCATCAAAGCACTTTCTTGGGCTCGCTGGGTGGAAATTACGTCAAAAAAAATTTCATCGTGGCCTTCAAGTTCCTTTTTTGCATCTGGGTTCATTTCAATTCCAGTATTTCTTGTTATTGCAATACTTCTTTTCAGTTATTCAGTATTTGAGTGATTTTCCCTTAGTTGATTGTGTAAATTGTTTTCCATTTTTTAGCCATAGCTTCCTTGCTTTCTTCCTATTTCCTCTCAAAGTTCCTCAGAACCCCTGAAATATAATTCCGCATACTTCCTTCTTTGAATACCCTACCCCAAATTCTACATATTGAAGCCCTAAATCCCTCATTTATCTAATTTTAGGGTTTGCCCTAAATTTTTTGCTTCTCATCCAATCGCCACCAAATTGGGCCACAAGGTTCAATTCCTAATTTTGCTCCCTTGTCCCTCTTGGACCACTCATCCCATTCTGCCTCCACAACCCTGAAACCCTCATTTTTATTTTTCCATTTTCATCAGAAAGTGTCCAACCACTCGTCAAACACCCATTTACCACCTGAGTTTTTCCCAAATCTAGGTTTGCCCTAACTGAAAAAGTTTTTGTTTCTCATTTTCTACCCATTTCCAAAAAAAAAAATTTCTTTATGGTTGTTACACGTACAGGAGCAAAAATCATGGAGGAGGAACTTGCATCCCTCAAAACCAAACTTCAAGATCTGGATGACAAATTTCTCGGTCTCACTCTTCAGCATTCAGCCATGAACTGAAACCATTATGGAGACGTTGGGTTCTCTTCTGGAAATTTTCATGGACCGAAGCTTGATTTTCCTCGCTTTGATGGTGTTGATTCGACTGGATGGATTTACAGGGTAGAGTAGTATTTCAGCTTGCATAATACTTTGGATAAAAACAAAGTCCCGCTTGCATCTTTTCATTTGGAACATGAAGCTCTTCAATGGTTCCGTTGGTACATCAAGGCTAATGTAGACCCAACATGGATAGAATTGTGCACACTCCTTTTGGAGCGCTTTTGCCCTAGTGCTTTTGATGACTTCACAGGAGCACTCACTAAACTGCGCCAAACAGGCACTGTAAGAGAATACCAGATATAGTTTGAAAAATTAGCTAATCACACAGAGGGATTGTTTGATAAATTTTTCTACATTTGTTTTGTCAGTGGTCTGAAGGATGCACTTCATTCTAAAGTAAAAATGTTCTGACCCACTACAATGATGGAAGCCCTTGGGTTGGCTAAGTTATCAGAGGACAAGATTAGTTCTCTACAATGTTCCAGATCCAATTTTGTTCCATTCAAAAATACGGGTTCTCACAACCCTCAAGTCATGCTAGCTCCTAGAACTACTCCTATCAAGAACTTGTCTGAAACAGAGATGCGGGCCAGGTGAGAAAAAGGGCTTTGT
The DNA here is from genome assembly GCA_018584345.1 of Thuja plicata. Classification (NCBI taxonomy): domain Eukaryota; kingdom Viridiplantae; phylum Streptophyta; class Pinopsida; order Cupressales; family Cupressaceae; genus Thuja; species Thuja plicata. The sequence continues at coordinate 1,095,499 of MU226489.1, forward strand.
TATAATTGTGATGAGAAATGGTCCCGGGGCCATAGATGTGTTCAACAAAAGCTCTATCTCTTGGATGTGGATTATCCACCTGAACTAGAAGAATATGTAGATGCTCACGAAATAGTGGATGATGAGGTTGAGCCTCAACAGCCTGAACCTCCTTTGCCAGAAGCTCAACCAGAGATATCTATCCATGCTTTGGTAGGAGTCACTACTCCACAAACCATGCAGGTACAAGGTTTCTTCAAGAAGATCCCTTTTACTATACTCATTGATTCTGGTAGCACTCATAACTTCATTGACCCCCGAATAGCCAAACAGGCTGATTACTTTGTCCATCCCTGCTCTAGCTTTGAAGTCATGATTGCCAATTGGGGCACTTTACCTTGCAAAGGGAAATTTCATAATGTGCATCTCTCTATTGGAGATTATAACCTGCACTCTGACATGTTTTTCTTGCCCTTAGGTGGATGTGATGTGGTTTTGGGCGCCCAATGGTTACGCACTCTTAGCCCCATTCTATGGGATTTTTCTAAACTTTGGATGCATTTTTCAGCCAATGGGAAACAACACACTTTGAAAGGCTTATAGTCGGGGTCTCTCAGCATCATCAGTTCACATCGTATGGAAAAACTTCTTAAGAAGAATTCATATGGTGTCATCGCTCAGCTCCATTCCATTCAGATGCAGCCATCAGCGGTCTTTAGTACTCCTGCAGATCTACAACAAATTTTGGATAAGTATTAAGTTGTATTTGCTGAACCTGTGGGATTGCCCCCTTCTCACCCAGAGGACCACCGTATTCAGCTCCTTCCTGGCAGTGTTCCACCCAACATCAGGCCCCACCGCTACCCATTTCATCAGAAGACCAAAATTGAGATGTTTGTTCGTGACTTACTGAAGCAAGGTATTATTCGCCCTAGTACCAGTTCCTTTTATTCTCCAGTTCTACTTGTCTGCATAAAATATGGGTCATGGAGACTCTGCATTGATTTTTGAGCACTTAATCATCTCACCATCAAGGATAAGTTTCCCATTCCGGTTGTTGATGAACTTCTTGATGAGCTTCATGGCTCTCATTTTTTCTCCAAGTTGGATCTTCATTCTGGGTATCATCAAATTAGGGTTAATGAGGAGGATATGCCTAAAATATCCTTCTACACACATGATGGTCACTATGAATTTTTAGTCATGCCCTTTGGCCTCACTAATGCTCCTTCAAAATTTCAGGCAGTGATGAATAAAATATTTTGGCCATACCTCCATAAATTCATTATGGTCTTCTTCAATGATATCCTCATATATAGCAAAACCTGGGCTGAGCATCTCCATCATCTGGAGCTTGTAATGCAACTTCTCTCTGATCATCAACTCTGTGCAAAATATTCTAAATGTGTGTTTGGCCAAGAGGAAGTGGAGTATCTCGGGCATATTGTTGCACACCAAGGGGTTTGGGTGGATCCTACAAAAATAGATGCCATGAAAAATTGGCTGCATCCTAAAAATCTCAAGAGCCATTGGGGTTTTTTGGGGCTGACTGGCTATTACCGCAACTTTGTAAAGAATTACGGGAAGATTGCAACACCATTGACAGCTATGTTAAAAAAGGATGCTTTTACCTGGACCCATGTTGCTAAGAATGTGTTTGAACAACTGAAACAAGCTATGTGCAGTACACCTATTCTCGCTATGCCATATTTTTCCAAGCCCCTCACTATTGAGAGTGATGCTTGCGGCAATGGACTGGGTGTTGTTCTCCTTCAAGATGACCATCCTATTGCATTCACTAGCAAAGCCCTTTCTAGTAAGAATCTATCCCTATCTACTTATGAAAAAGAAATGATGGCTATTTTGCATGTTGTACAGAAGTGGTGGCCATAACTCCTAGGGAGTCATTTTTGCATCAAGACCGATCACCAAAGTCTGAAATACTTCCTGGAACAATGGGTATCCTCCCCTACACAACAAAAATGGGTCAGCAAACTCATGGGGTATGATTATGAGATCA
>MU226489.1:1099767-1114263 GCA_018584345.1 Thuja plicata
TGAGTTCCATTCATTCATTTATCTAAAAATAAAATATCAAATCTCCCTCTCATGCCCCTACAATGGGAAGAATAAGTGAATGGTCTGTGTGCCATGCATTTAGTTTTCTTTTATTATTAAATCCACAGTCACAATCACACCATGTTGATGGGTGAATGTTGGTATGCCTTTGTGTCTTTTGGTTAAAGACATAACCGATATTTTAATTCATTGTAAATCTTTCTAAGAGGGAGCTGTACCTCTCAATTCAGAGGAAAGTTATCAATCCAATGATAACTTCTCCAAATGTTAGTAGCGTTTGTACTTCTATTTGGGCATTTTGAGTCATTATGTGTTATTATTTTTGAAGTGCAAAAATCTGTTTACTAACAATGTGATACCTGCCAACGCCACAAGGGTGAAATAGCCCTCCCTCCTAGCTTCCTAGAACCATTGCCTATCCCTACATAGATTTGGACTGATATTTCTATGGATTTCATTGAAGGGCTTCCTAAATCAGGTGGCAAGACAGTGATCTTGGTTGTGGTTAATTGTCTCTCTAAATATAGTCACTTTTGTGCCCTCAACCACCCCTATATTGCCTCCTCAGTTGCACAAATCTTAGTGGACCAGATCTTCCGTCTTCATGGCCTCCCTTCTTCCATTGTCTCAGATCGTGATGTAACTTTTACCAGTCATTTTTGGACTGAACTATTTCAACAAACTGGCACCAAACTAAAGATGAGTTTGGGCTATCATCCACAAACCGATGGTTAGACCAAAATTGTCCACAAATGCTTGGAAACTTATCTTCGCTGCTTCACTTCTGAACAACAACATCAGTGGGCCAAGTGGCTTCCTCTAGCTGAATGGTGGTACAATACCTCTTACCACATTGCATCTAAAATGACTCCATATGAAGCAGTCTATTGTCAGGTACCTCTAGTGCTCCTTCCCTACACTCCCAGCAGCTCACCAGTCCAGGCAGTTGACATAGTTCTCCACACCAGGGATTAGATTCTTCACACCTTACAGGATAATCTTCACATGGCCCGAAATTGAATGAAACAGTAGGCAGATCAACACTGTTTTGAGCGCTTGTTTCAAGTTGGGGATATGGTTTTTCTTCATCTACAACCATACAAGCAATCCTCCCTGAATCTTAAAGGGGTGTCATAAGCTGGCCCCAAAATTTTATGGGCCATATAAGGTTCTGTAGAAGATTGGTTCAGTTGCTTATAAACTGGAACTTCCTCCTTCCCGCATTCATCCAGTATTTCACGTTTCTTTTCTCAAGCAAGTCCTTGGTACCAACATCAGCGCACAAACTGCTCTCCCTAAAATGGATAAGGAGCCATTATCCTGGAGCCTGAGGTAATCCTTGACCAGTGCACTCGTCAGCTTTGCTCTCGCTCCATCTCTGAGGTCTTGATTCAGTGGCATGGAATGCAACCAAAGGATGCTACATGGGAACCCCTTCTTCAGATTTAGCAACAATTTCCACACCTTAAGCTTTGAGGACAAAGATTTTTTCTAAGAGAGAGGGGATGTTAGGAACTTGTGTGTTCCTTCTATTTATTTTGTTAGTGTCGTGTTGTTGGACGCATATGCTTTGTAAGTCATCCTGTGAGTATATTTTATTATCCCACATGCATAGGTAGTATTACTTTTCTAGATTGTACTTAGTATATAAGTGTGTGTTGAAGCCTTTGATGGGTACCGATGAATTTATTGTATTGAGCTTTCTCAAAGGAGGTTACCCCCTCGAAGTGGCCCACGATCAATAGATTCACACTAAGTTCTACTATTTCCCTATATTTTGTTATTTCATGCATTTTCACCATATTGCTGTAGGAGGTTCCTCTCATGGATTCATTAGAAATTGTAGGTTTTGATCACTGTACCTATCTAAGCCTCTATTTTATAGCTTCCAAAGCCTCGTACGGGCTCATATAGTAACATTTTTTAGTGCAATTTTTTTTTAAAGTTCGTGATTTTTTATCTACTTTATAAATATGCAATCAGATTTATGATTTTCTAATGCTGACGAGTTTTGCGATTTTTTGTTCTCTAACTTATCTTGTTGATTATAACCTAACAGTGGTTTGCAGGATGTTTAAAAAGAAAACTAAAAACACAGACTACTAACGAATTGTCTTGTAGGTTGCTTTGATCGATAGCATGCTAAACTTTGTGCTTGAATTTCATTTTGTTTTATTACAATAGGAACCCACATGCAAGAATTCTAAAATGAACTTCTATTTTTGTATTCTAGGAATGGAAATGATGTTAGGAAACTATGCTCTCACCCTTGTGGGATGATCAAAAATCCAAAAGCATTGTTGTCATTTTCTTATGTGTTTGAAGTGTCTTTTAGATTGTAATCCTAAGAATTATATGAACATGTCCTCTCCCCTTGCCTTTATGGATCTTGGGTGTAAGAGAAACTCATATAATGTTTTTAGCATGGCTACCCCCCAAGTGCTTTAATAGAGCCAGTGAGAGTGGATCGCCCAATCGGTAACAGGCTAAATCCAGGCCCTTCCAAACCGATATATAAAAAATGTCATTGTGATTAGTCTCACAGTGGACAGGCGTGAATTCATTGTGGCAACCAAAATCTCCTCTAGTACCCTAGTGGTGTGTTAAATTTCCTACATTGTTAAGGTGAAAACATTGCTTTGAAAGGATTGGGAGAGCCCCCTTAATTGGTAAAATGACTTGATCACAACCACCTGAACAGATGCCTTGACAACAAACTTTGTTTTAGTGACCAAAAACCCTCTATCTATTGGCACGGAAGGTCAGAGACCAACTAAGACGTCCCACATTTTCATGGCTCTTAGTAGAGACAACAGTCATTTGGGAAGTGATTCCCTTGGGATTCGAAGCTTGGTGTGCCTGAGAAGTGAGTGCATGTGTAAGGAGGAGCCCGTGCCTCCAAGCTTCTAAGTTGTCCACTATGAGTAAGCATGGTTGAACTTCAGTTCAAGTGGGAATTCAACAGATATTTCCCTGGCTTACCTAGGTTGTGATGTGACTATTTCTTTTACAACAAACAATCTTCTTGATGTGTCTTACATGAGTGAAACATCGAAATATACACCAAACATCAAGAAAATATCAAAACAATCAACAAACTTGCATTCTTAAGTGTCAAACTGTCAACTTGCTCAATTTGTTATCCAATCATTTTCAGTTTTCCTTGGTTGATCCAGATCAGATTAGATTACTTACCCCGCTGTTAGAAGCTTGTTTACACTTTGGATTCTTGTGTTGACCTCTTGAACTAGTAACCTTTGATTTCACAAGTGACCTTGTTTGGAGTTGGTGAGCTAGAAATCATCCTTGTTGAGAAGACAAACCTTTAGATCCTTTGGTAACACACTTGGAGATTTTTGGTAATCTCTTGTCCATTCACTTTCATACAAATTCAAATTAAATCAATATAACTTGGGTAAATCATCCTCCTGATCCATATGTGTTAGGGTATTCACCCGTTCAGTGGGCACCTCTGTGGCAGTGTTGATTTACGCCTCTTGTAAAAATTCTATTTTATCACCTCTCTTTTGGACAAGTGAATGCCTTTACTATCTTGGTTTGGTACCAACATTTATTAGGGTCATCCTATCACCTAGTACCTTTTCTTTCATGTCAATTACAACAAGATATCAAGTAGATCAAGGAAAATGACCTCAAGTAGTCTTCAACCAATTACCCTTAGTTCAAACTTGCCAAAAGCGTAAGGGAATAGAACCCATATTTGATCAATCACCCAGGAACAAATCATAAATTTGGTTTGATTCCAAGAGTAACCTTAATGAGTTGAGTATACCCTTAGCATCTTCTTGCTTGGATATGGATATGAGTTACACAATGACTCAACGAGAGAGGGGAGAAATGGATAAACGCCTTGATGACATATTTGAAAGACATAGAGATACCATTCCGTTTGGTAGTTCCTCTCATGAAAGTCGACCAATCTCGCCCCTCATCTCAACTAGATATCTAGATGCACACCAAAGGGCTGAGAGAGGTATGAGGCAAGCCTATCAAGATGAAAAATCACAACATGGTAACCAAGCTTATGAACCTTATGACACTCGTGTGAATGCCACATTCACCAATGACTTGTTTAGAAATTCAAGACCAAGTTCACCACTCAAAACATCTTCAATATACACAAGTGAAAGACTTAAGAAGATTGAGCATGAAAAGAAAGCCTTCCTAGATGAACAAGCTGCAAAGGAAGAGCAATTTAGACTCCTAGAGTTGGAGAGGCAAACTTTGTTGGAGGAAGAAAGGAAATCCTTCCGGGAGGAGACAGATAGACTCTTGGCTCAACAACTTAATGATCAATTCAACAACATGTGTGTTGGTGGTGGAAACAACTATCCTCCATCCACCCCTCCTAAGACTCCACAAAGTGGAAGACATTTGAGAACACCATCACGATCTCCTAGTCCTAGAGGAAGAAGGGCTTCAAGACATGATCATTATAGGATACTAACACCTCCTAGGAACTCAAGACAACCTTCACAACATGCTCACCATGGTTCACAATATGGGGGTAGTAGCTAGAGTTTTGACCTCAGTTCCCAAGACTTCATGAAAATCCAACAAGAACCACTCTTCCAGCAATATATGGAGAGATATTTAGAGCAAAACAAAGATAAGTTCCTAGAGAGTTTAATCAAAAATGGTGCTAGAGTCCCCTACAACTTTGATGTGGACAAGAAGATTAAGAAGCAAGGTCCATCTCAAGAAGAGGAGATCAAACAACTTAAGAGCATGATGGAAAATATGTTAGCACCCAAGAATTCATTCTCACTGGATTTGATTTGTCCTAATCCTTTTGATAAAAGTTTTAACATGAAAGACTTCCCTAGAAAGATTGAGGTCCCTCAATATGACAAATATGATGGGAATGGAGATCCACATGATCACGTGCACCAATTTTACACCATAAGTTTTGAGTTCCATCAAGATGACTCGTACCTCATGAGATTGTTCCCAAGGAGTCTTAAGGGTCAAGCGATGGAATGGTTCACCATTATAACTCCCCCCGTTAAGACTTTCAAATAGCTCATCCATAGATAAATTCAACACTTTGCATACAGTCTTTCAAGATCTATCACCATGTTAGAGTTATGCAACTTAAAGCAAAATCAAGGGGAATCCTTTGTTACTTTCTTGCAAAGGTGGAGACGACAATGATCTTGCTACCCTAGGTCCATTCCTGAAAATGAAAAGATTGGCACCCTTGTTAGGAACTTGGTTCCCGAAATGTGGTATGAAGTTAGGAAGATGGTTTTTGATTCCTTTGACACCATGGTTGAAACCACATGTAGGATTGAGGAAGTTTTAAAAGAACAAGTTATTTTGACAAAACATGGAAGCAACAACGATAATAATGGTCAAAATAACAACAACCCTAACAAGGATAAAGGGAAGAACTCACATTGGAATAGGAACAAACAAGTGGTCAATGATGGAGTTGTGGACTTTTCCCAACCCAAAGATCAAATTGTGCTCCACTTGTCTAGTGTTGTTCAAGCCATGAAACTCAATGTATCTAATTAACAAGAGAACAAGCCAAGATACCAAGATAGGCCTAAGAAAGAGACATCAATTTTCAAAACTTGGTGACTCATATGAGGATGTCTTGAAAACACTTATCGCCAAAAACCTTGCACATCCTCAAGATCCCGCAAAGCATTATATACCTGATGTTAAGCCACATTGGTGGGATGAGAAGGCCTTTTGCAAGTTTCACAATGGTATTGGACATGAAATTGAAAAATTCTAGAAACTCAAGCATATTATTCAAGATCTCATTGAGAATGGCAAACTTAAGATAGATGGATTGAACACCAACGTTGATCATAAGGCATTCAAAGAATCATTGCCCAAGTATGAAAAGGGGGAAACCTCTAAAGCTAAGAATGGAAAGGATGAGATCAATTACACTTACACAGATGTAGAGAATGTTATCAACATGCTTGAAGTTGTAGAAGAAAATGTCAACATGATGACAGGTAAAGATCCCTATGGTTATGATCTAGACATGGACTCTCCTCCTCTCTTTGATGAAGAACCTGTCATGGTGCTAAGGGGTCCTAACTCTAGAGTGTCATCGCAAACTCTCAATATTGTCACATGAAGTCAAGGTCTCATTGTCATTAGAGGACCCAATTCAAGTCAACCCAGTAAACCTAAGCAAGTGGCATCCAAGAATGTCACCTTAAAACCAGATGTCAATCCTAAGTCGAGTTATAACCTTGTCGATCAGTTGCAAAGAACCCCAACTTAGATTTTAATCTTTGATCTCTTAGAGTTGTCCCCGAGACACAAGCAAGTCCTTGAGGATGCTTTGCGCATGATGAATGTCCCCAACAACTTAGATGTTGATCAATTCTAGAACAAGGTTAATCATATTGCTAGCCCTCATTACCTTACTTTTTCAGAGGATGATGATAAAGCTTTGAACCACCCACACAATCTTGCCCTTCATATTGAGGTCATGATCCACAAAACCCGTGTTAGGCATGTGTTGATAGATGGGGTTGATGGGCTTAATATTTGTTCCTTTAGTCTTTTGAAAGAGTTGGGTTATTCTAAAAAATTCATAGATACCAGGAAAAGGATCACCATCAAAGCCTATGATGAGGCAAAAAGAAGTTCCAAGGGGTTGGTCGTCCTCCTTGTTAGGATTGGCCCTGTTGAAAAAGATATTTTATTTCAAATAGTTGATGTTCGCCCCTTGCGTATAATATCTTGCTCGGTAGACCGTGGATTCATGATATGCAAGCAGTGTCATCTACCTATCATCAATGTGTTAATTTCCCTTACAATGGAATAGAGATTTGTATACCTAGGGATTACACTTTATCTGTTAACTCAATTTCAGCAGGATCTCATGTTCCCCTCAATAGAGAAGCATAAGACTTTGATGCAACCTTAGCTGAATGTAAAGACAAGCTCAAGGTAGTAGATCTTGGCATGGGGGGGTATCAACTCAACTCCCTCACAACACTTCCAGTTTTGCCCAGGTCTTATGGCAAACCTTCACAAGAAAATAGACCTTCCTCTTTAGCTATGACTTTATTTGGCACATTTGTAGAGTCCTCAATGCCTATTCAAGATGAGAAAGAGGATACATTTGTTAGAGACTAGATTTATAGAGAAGAGAAATACATGCACAATGAGAACTTCTCTCCCTCTCCTAAGGCTTATGAAAGAGGGTATAATTTTTTCAAATAGATGGGCTATCTTGGACATGGCCCTCTTAAACACAGATTGGATGCTAGGGCCAAACCTCTTGATCATGCTCTTTTTGGATGCAAATCTAAAAAGATGGTTGGACTAGGATCCATGAATCACAACAAGCACACTAATCCTATCCTTGATAAGTCAGATAGTGAAGATGAACCAGAATATGTACCTAATTTGACAAATCAATAGGACATGTGTGAAGATTGGGTCCCTTCCACTAATCTCCTCTGGGGAGATTTAGATATTCCAGTCACTCATGTGTCAGTTGCAACTTTAGAACAAGATGAATCAGATGTAAAAGATCCTTTCAGAGAACGTCAACGCAGGAATCTTGTTTGTTTAATGGGAAAAGAAGGTGTTACCCTTGATGACACTAGACCTTCCACATCAAGAGGTCCCAAACCTTCATGGTGTAAACATCCTAGTCGTATTTTAGACACAAGTTCATATGAGTATGAATGGGACTCCTTCTCAGAGCCTTCTATAGTTGATATGGATATTGATGTTATCCACACTTATAGTTCTCAACCCGAGGTAGCCAATGAGTCATGTATAGGATTAGAGGATTTGAACCCATGTGTTAATTTAGTGGATGATTCTTTGCTTGTTAGGACGAATCCTGATTTGGGTAGCTTAGAAGGATACTTGACATACTCTGACTCTTCGGTCACCAATGATAATATCATTCACATTTATAACCTTGAATGAGTCGTTGACTTGCCTCTTGTTCATCCTGACCTCATTGATTGGTCCCAACGCTATCAAGAACCAAAGCTCTTAACATTTCAAAATTATTATGAGATAGCATGTTACCTAAATGCCATTGAACCCGTAGTCTCTTCCACAGTGAACTGGCTACCAGCATGATAGAGCCAAACATCAAGTACCTTATTCACAAAATAAAAACAAAAGAAAATCAAAAGAATAGGAGTTCTGATGGTGAAAACCACTATGTGGCGGTGTCAGAACTAAAAAAAGTAAAAATAAATGACGTATCCAAGGGTGAAAACCTCTCTGAGATGCCTAAGGATGAGGTACTTGATCGTCTCCCTAGCTACTTTCATGATAGATCTTCAATGCTTATTTAACCAACACAAGCAGTCAATTTGGGTATAGATGAGGCTCCACAGATAGTACACTTGGTTGAGTCCTTGTCACCACAAGAAAAAGAAGCTTACACTAAGTTCTTACAGAAAAAGAAGATCAACTTTGCGTGGACTTATTCAGATATGCCAGGGTTGGACATTAATCTTATCATGCATCACTTATCCATAGTTCCAGGTTTCAAACCAGTTAAACAAAAATTGAGAAAGATGCATCCTCATATAGCTCTCCCAATCAAAGCAGAATTGGAGAAAATCCTTGGTGCAAGATTCATAAGAGCTATTACCTATGTTGAATGGATATCAAACATTGTACCAATTTCCAAACATGACAAGTCCATTTGAGTTTGCATAGATTTTAGAGATGTCAATAGAGCATGCCCAAAGGATGACTTTCCACTTCCCAATATAGACATGATAGTGGATATGACTATAGTTTATGAGATTTATTCCTTGATGGATGGTTTTTCTGGATACAATCAGATTAAGATAGCTCCTGAAGATCAAGAAAAGACTGCATTCACTTGTGCATGGGGTACCTCTTGTTGGAATGTTATGCCTTTTGGATTAAAAAATGCATGAGCCACCTATCAACGAGCTGTGACAACCATTTTTCATGACATGATGCATAAAAACATGGAAGATTATGTGGATGACACCTTGGCCAAATCTAAGAAAAGAGACACACACTTAAATGATTTAGAAGTCATTCTAGATCACATGGAATAGTTTCAACTAAGGTTAAATCCTATAAAGTGTGCATTTGGAGTCACCTCTGTAAAACTACTCAGATTCATCATTTCAGCAAAAGGAATAGAGGTAGACCCTGAAAAAGTCCAAGCAATCATAGATATGCCACCTCCTAGAAACATTATTCAAATGAGGAGTCTTCAAGGACGTCTTCAATCTATAAGGAGATTCATTTCACAATTGGCGGATAGAGCTCAACCTTTCAACAAGAACTTACACAAAGGAGTCAAATGTGTTTGGAATGAGGATTGTCAAAAGAGAATAGATCAAATCAAGAAGTACTTGGAAAATCCTCCCATTTTAATGCCTCCTATCCCGGGGAAACCACTTATTCTATACATTTCAGCGACAAAATATTCCTTGGGGGCATTACTAGCTCAACTTGATGAAAATAGGAAAGAAAGAGCAATATACTATATCAGTCGTACTCTTGTTTCATATGAGATTAACTACATCAGCATTGAGAAAGCTTGCCTTGTAGTTGTGTTTGCTTCCCAAAAGTTGCGACATTGCATGCTTGCACACAATATACACCTCATAGCAAAAATAGACCCACTCAAGTATTTGCTAGGTAAGGCTGCCCTCACAGGTAGACTTGCTAAATGGATGATGATCCTTTCAGAGTTTGACATAGAGTATATTGAGCATAAATAAATCAAAGGACAAGTCATAGTAGATCAATTGGCTGATTTCCCAATACAAGATAATACACCTATTCAAGTTGACTTCCCAGATGAGCACCTCATGTATCTGACTGAAAGAACATGGAAGATGTTCTTTGATGGATCCTTTATGTGAAACGGTTCAGGATCTGGTGTGTTGTTTGTTTCTCCTCATGGGTACATGATTCCTAAGTCTTACAAGTTATTGTTCCCATGTACAAATAACATTGTTGAGTATGAAGCTTTAACAAATGGACTTAAGATGGCCATAGAATGGAGAATCACAGAGTTACACATCTATGGGGATTCACAGTTGATATCAACCAAGTTAATGATGAATATCAAACAAAATATGAGAAAATGGTACCTTATAAGCAAATGGTTGATTCCTTGAAATGATACTACACATTTGTCATGCTTCAGCAAATCCCTACAACAACAAAAAAAAGTAGTTGACGCTATGGCTACACTTGCTTCACTCCTTCAGTTAGAGCAACATGAAAATAGATTTGAATTCCTGGTGGAAGAGCTACATCACCCTATTTATGAATCTCAAGAAAGCTATGTCATTTGTACCCTTGTTAGTCATGAGTCATCCTGTTATGGTGCCATTTACTTATACCTTTGTGATGGCATTATACCTGAAACCTTTAACCGATCTGAATGCAGAAACCTTACCTAAAATGCCTCTCACCATTCCCTTATCTCTGGTGATTTGTATAGGAGGGGTCTAGATGGAAAACTTCTTATATTCTTAGAAAAGGAAGAATTTTACCAAGCATTAGTTGACATCCACGAGGGCATCTATGGGGGACATTCCAATGGTCTTTCCATGGCCTGAAGGTTGCTTAGGGCAGGGTATTATTGGCCTACAATGCAGATTGATGCAGTAGCTTTTGCAAAGTCATGTTAAAAGTGTCAAAAACATAGTAACCTGATACATGCTCCACACAGGGAGCTCATTCCTTCTATATCTCATTGGCCATTTCAGCCCTGAGCCTTTGATCTTGTTGGGCAGATTCATCCCAAATCATCAGGTGGACACAAGTTTATTATCACTGCTACTGATTACTTCACTAAATGGGTAAAATTTGTCCCACTTTCTGTCGCCTCGGGCAAAAATAGTCTCTCTATTCATTCTGAACCATATCATCTATGGATATGTAGTGCCTTCTGAGATTATCACTGACAACGGATGCCAGTTTAGAAATAAGGACCTTAAACAACTCTGCAAGAAATTCAAGATTAAAAAACATTGGTCCTCCATCTACTTCCCACAAGGAAATGGTCAAGCAGAGGCATCAAACAAAACCATTCTTAAAATCCTACATAGAATAGTCTGTAATAATGGTAGAGATTGGCACTTACAGATAAATCCAACTTTGTGGGCCTATAGAATGAGTATTCGCACTCCTACTGGGGCCACTCCTTTTTCCCTTGCATATGGCACTGAAGTAGTTTTACCTTTGGAGGTTGAGATTCCTTCACTTGGAGTTTCCTTCAAAGGTCTAGTTACAGATGAAGACTACCACGCCATGAGACTTCAAGAGTTAGAACTTCTAGATGAAAAATGTCAAGCATCATTTGACCATATGAGGGTTTATCAAAAGGGCATGTCCAAAGCCTTCAACAAAAAGGTTCTCCCTAGAGAATTCTAAGTGGGAGATCTTGTCCTACATGAAAATCCCAAGAATCAACAACATAGAGATCAAAAGGGCAAATTTGAACCTAATTAGCTTGGACCTTACATCATCACATTAGCTTTTGGGTCAGGTACTTATTTACTTTCTACAGCAAAGGGAGAGCATCTCCTTGATCTTATCAATGTATTGCACCTGAAGAAGTTATATCCATGATGCCCATTCTATCTGGGGGCATCCTTTGTACATAATTATTGATCCTAAAAAAATCCAAAAAATGATATATTGTCAAAAATTCTAAAAATCAGAAAATGTCCTAAAAAAAATGATCATCTTAGTGAAAACCTAGCAATAGGCTCTTTGATGTATCTCCAAAAAAAATATATATTCCAAAAATACAAAAAAAAAAAAAATTCAAAAAATTCAAAAAAATAGAAAAAATGCCTTGGTGAAAACCTGGAAACAGGCGCCTTGGTAGCAAAAAATTGCAATAAAATCCAAGTGGTGAAAACTTAGAAACGGGCGCTACTTGAGACCTTTGCACCCTTGTTTCTTAGCACGAGTCCTCAACACTTAGCCTTTCTCCATCATGCCTTGTCCTTGTTGCCTCAGTCTGGAATTGGTCTTTGTCTTTGTCTAGGGCATAACTGTGTTAGCTTTGGTCTCTTGGATGCGTTAGTCTTTAGGACACCTCACAATGGTGTTTTTCAACACCACCCCAACTGTATTTTTCAACACAACCCCTGACATCGAGTGTTTTTCAACACTTATTGGTTTGGTCTTACCCAGTTTTGTCATGTGATCTTACCTGCTTGCAAGCATTCGATCCTTATCCTCAGAACTCAGTATTAGTTAATACACTTAAATTTTTAAACACAACACTTAATGCTTGAACTATGTCATGATATTTTCTTTGTGTGCTGACTGTTATTAGTTTTCATTGAGTGCCCTTGTCTAATAAGTCTCTCCAAGATGCATAGCTAGAGGACTTGGGGCATGGGGCATATTTTTATTTTCTTTCTGCTTGTGGGTGTGGTTTTGAACCTCTTGAGTGTCTCTTGTTGTTCCCTTGAAACACTTAGGAGATTTGAGGCTTCCTCCTTGACTTTTTTTTTGCACAACTGTTCTTCTGGTCATCCTGGCATCTATGCCTTGATGCGAGCATGGTTTTGCTACATTAAATTGGGTAAGCTAACATCGAAGTCATCTTGACCTTTATGTCTTTGATGCTTATGGTAGAATCTTTCCACATTCCAATCTGATATAAATCATATTCATATATTCATAGTTGCGCTTGTGACTAGTGATGATTGTGTGATTTTTTGATGTCTATTAATAATGGCCCAATGATGAAAATAAGTTCCTTAACATTCTCTTATGAATGATGAACACAAAGTCCTATGCTACAGTTCCTCTATTGCAAGTACGCCTTTGCATTTTCATGTAGCTTGCATTGTTAGACCTCATGTTAGTTTGCATTTTTAGGCTGCATTATGAGTTTGCGAGGGTTTTCCTTCATCTTTCTTGTGGACATTTAATCAACTATGGTCATGTTTGATCTTTATTTCCTTATCTTCTTTCATGATCTCAATAAAAAATTTCTATCTTAAATAGTTGATTGATTTTGGGGCATTCTCTCTCTTAAGGAAAATTCTCTCACTTCTCTCCATTTCTTTCCACCTCTTCCAAACTTCTATCTTCCATTCGCTTTCACCCCACTTTTTTCCTTCTAATTCAACCTTGGGGCATAATATTTCGTGCTTGATGATCTACCTTGGTTCTATGATCCTTATATCTTTCATCTTACATCAAAAACCTTATCTTTAGTTCGATTTGATCAAATTTATCAATTTGTTGTTTCTCCTCTATCTCATTTCGATTTCGATCACAAGGGGGCAGTACCTATCAAACTTCAATCCTTGATTTAGCTTTATCAATCCTATCAATTGCTTCGCTTGGGGAAACCTTGCTTGAGATTCTTATCTTAGACATGTCAATTACCTATTTACAGGGATGTTGACCTTGTCTTTTTCTAAACAGCTTATCTTTTCCCTAATGTGTTCCTGTTCGTCGATCACACACTGGGTTGTTTTGTGATCCCAAATCGATCTCACACTTCAACTGCATTCTTTCACTACATGTGTTCCCATAAAGATCACACATTAGTCAAAGAGGGGCAAATGTATGCACCCTAAAATTGTTGCCTAGACTATGGGCCCCAATTCTTCAATTTATCAAATGACAAAATCAATGCTTTATAACATTTTAATTCAAATCAATTTCCTTGATCAAATCGTAATTAATTCAATTATTTCAATATTTCCTAAGGTTTGATCATTTCATCAATAATCTTATTTAATTAAAAGAAAACACCCGTTTTAATTAAATAAAATGATCTTATTTAATTAAAAGAAAATCCCTTTTTTAAATTAAATAATCTTATTTAATTAAAATAAAATCCCTCTTTTAATTAAATAAATAAAATCCTTACTTAAAGCTCTCTTTTTTATGAAAAAAAGGAAATAAATCAAATAAAAATAAATAAAACTGATTTTTCTCCACACATATTCCTAAGTGGTGGGCTTTTCCTCTCACTTGCCTTTTTTTAGGGATTTATCCCACATTGCTCTTGAGGATGCATTCATCTCCACACTTTTCTTTATAAGGAGCCCTTTCCTTCTCATTTAAGGATCAGATATAGAATTTTTATGTTATTGTTATGCTGCAAGTTTGGAGAGCAACTTTGGAGGAAAGTTTGATCATTTGAGCTTGAACTATGCAACTTCTATTCTTCTTGTCTTCTTCTCTCATGCATCAATGACAATCTATTTAGAGTAGATTCATGTTAATTTAGATGCATATTGTAACACTCCAAAATTGACGTCTTGCAACCCTAACCAATTTTATTGCATTTGTCACTCTTCTAGATCATCAAAGTCCTATTGTACTAAGCAATTCTAAGTTTTGACTGACTCTACTCGACCTAAGTGTCAAATGCAGAAAATCCTAAATCTGCATTAATCATACATTATATTTAATTCCTAAATATCTATTGGCTAAACAAACCTTATGATCGAATTAATTTAA
>MU226489.1:1115514-1131325 GCA_018584345.1 Thuja plicata
AACACACTTCGGTTGGTGCTTAAAATGAATCACTGTCTTGCGTGATTGAAGTATTTTTTAGATTGTAATCCTAAGAACTACATGAACGTATCCTCTCCCCTCGCCTTTATGGATCTTGGGTGTAAGATAAATTCCTGTGAGAGTGGCTACCTCCCAAGAACTTTAGCAGAGCCAGTGAGAGTGGATGCCCAACTAGTAACAGGCTAAAGCCAAGCCCTTCCGAACTGGTATACAAAAAATGCTATTGTGATTAATGTCACAATAGACAGGTGTGAATTCATTATGGAAACCAAAATCTCCTCTAGTACCCTCATGGTGCGTTAAAGTCCCAACATTGTTAAGGTGAAAGCCTTGCTTTGAAAGGATTGGGAGAGCCCCCTTTATTGGGAAAATGACTTGATCACAACCACCTGAACGGATGCCCTTACTACAAACTGTTGTTCTAGTTTCCAAAAACCCTCTATTTATTAGCGTGGAAGGTCAGAGACCGACTAAGATGCCCCACATTTTTATGGCTCTTAGTAGAGACAACAACCCTTTGGGAAGAAATTCCTTTGGGGTTTGAAGCTTGGTGTGCCTGAGAAGTGAGTGCACATGTAAGGAGGAGCCCGTGCCTCCAAGCTTCTAAGTTGTCTGCTAAGAGTAAGTGTAGCTGAACTTCGGTTCAAGTGGGGATTCAACATATATTTTCCTGGCTATCCTAGGATTGTGATGTTCCTATTCTGGTACTACAAACATTCTGCTTAATGTGTTTTGCATGGGTGTATCATTTGAACAATCAAAACTATCATCAAAACACACAAACTGTCAATCTTGAACATGTCCAAAACAATCTATAACTCAAACTATCTGTCATAAAATAGCATGATTTTATCTTGGAAAATGCAATATGGTCTCAACTGTCTGATTCTGTAGTTCATTTGTCAAAATTTGCATAGTTTTGCGCGACATTTCCCAATCTTCGCATCATTCTCTGAGAATCTTCACGTGATATATTGAGAATTATCATGCGACATTTGATAACAGTGCTCTTATTTTGTCACCTTTTTTTCACCAGTTTGGTGCCATTCTTTGCACAATACTGCAAAGTTTCACACGCGTCAGTGAGAATCTTCACGTGAAAGTGTATTTCTTCACGCGAGTCTGAAGTTTTTTTTCCAAAATAGCAAGCTGATTCCTGTCAGTCAAATGTACTTCTGTCAAATCTGGTCTCTGATATGGGTCTATTTTTTCTACCCTCCATCTTCACACAGTCTGAAACTTGGTTTCTTGGGTTGAGAATTATGTGATTCTTGCTTAAACTGGTCTTGTCTCATATCTTTTTGGTCTCTTTCATCTGTGTTGTCATTCCTTGTGTCGCAATAGTCATCTCTTGGCTATTCTAGCCTCATCTCTGACGATTTGCACCAAGGATACTTCACCCTTTTGGCACGTTCTATGCAATCACTTTGAGACATTTTCAAGTTTGGTCCTAGTTCACATCCCTTGTTCAAACTTTGTCTATGACTGTCACAACTCGAAGTGGAAAAATATTTTCGTTAATCAATCAAGATGAATTTGCGCTTTCCACACTATTTTTTGCTACATCTAGTGAGGAATCATCTCGATCTCCTTCCCCGGTATGTTGACCTTACAATAAATGGTCATTTCCAATGGATTTTAGTCAGGTTCCAAATCCTTTGTTCCGAGAAGACCCAAATTTTGAGAACACTCAATCTTTTCATATTGAGTCTTTACACCTTGAATCCTTGCATTCTAGCAAGATGGCAGACCATAACCAATCAGGTGAGGCTAGCAGAGCTGACCTCTTTAAAACTTGGGGTAAGTCCCATTCTCAAGACCCCCCTAACAATGTGGAAATGGAAATAACTCAAGAAGAGATTGCATAGGCTCGTGCTAATAAATATTTATGTAGGATGATGGGAGTCCTCTTAGCTGAGGAGAAAGAGAAATACATTCTTGAACTAGCAAATCAAGGGGCTAAGTTACCATCCAACTATGATGTAGAAACACTTATTGAGAAAGAGGAAGAAACTAAAAATTTCCGCTTGTGAAAAGAAATGCAAACTATGCAAGAGAAACTCTCTCAACTCTTGAAAGAGAAAGACAAACCTATTATATAATTCACGCTGGAAAGCATCTGTCCTTTTCCATTTGACAAATATCTTTACATGCCTCCTTTTCCCAAAGGAGTTGAACTTCCTAAATATGATAAATACTTGGGTACATCTGACCCTCAAGACCATTTGAGAGAGTTTGGTGCTCTCTCCATGGAATTCATAAATGACACAACCTATCTCATGCATCTTTTCCCACGTAGTTTGGGAGGGTCGGCTATGGAATGGTTTTCTAGACTACCAACTGGCATCAAAATTTTTGACGAAATTGCCAATTTATTTCTACAACGCTATTCTCACAACATCCAACATCCGGTTCATATTCGAGATCTTTGCAACTTGAAACAAAATCATGGGGAATCCTTCTTGGCATTTCTCCAAAGATGGAGACAACTTTATACATGATATTCTTGCAAGATACCTAAATCTGAAAAGTTGGACATCTTTCTCGATAATCTTCTCCCCAACTTTGGGTATCAAGTACAGCTACAAGGTCCTCTAACCTTTGATGACATGATTAAATAAGATGTGAGAATTGAGACGTTTATGATCAAGAAAGGAAAATTGACCTTACACAAGGAAAACAAACAAGGGTCTTCCTCCTCAAGCAAAGATAAACCCAAATTCCCCAACAAAAACCAAAATGTTGTGAATGATGGAGTTGTAGACAATGTGACTCCTAAGCCTTCCAAGCCTACCTTTAATCTCACTACCATGATGCAAGCATCCAAAGCCACTGAATAGGTTGCGGCAGATTCCAAACCGAGTACTTCATGATTTTTTGGACCTAAACCTTGGGCTCCTAGGCCCAAGCGTGAGTTCACTCCTTTAAGAGAACCTCTTGAGGTGGTTTACAAGACTCTCTTGGACAATAATTTACTCAATCCACTGGATAATTCATGACCTTATGATCCACAACCAAGACCCTCTTGGTGGAATGAATCTGCTTACTGTGATTTTCACCAAAACAAAGGTCACAAAATGGCTACTTGTCTTAAATTGCGGCATAAAATCTAGGATCTCATCGATAGTGAGGTTATTGCTGTGGGAGGTCACAACAAAATTTTTGATCACCAAGCTTTCAAAGATCCATTTCCTCCTCATGGAAAAGGTGAATCATCTAAAGGCAAAAATATTGATGCTAAGGTCAACTATACATACACCAATAATGACAATGTCATTAATATGGTTGAACCTATTGATACTAAATATTGTAATGTCATCATTCTCAAGGGAAGGGAAGATACTTCCAAGTCCAACACACCTTTCATTTTGTGAGGGTCTACACCTCAGTATTCTGAACAAGGACAGTCTCAAGTGAGTGCTAATGTTGTTACTCGATCTCGTGCTAAGATCATCCTCAAAGGCCCTGAGCCTTCTATGTCTACATCAACTCAACCTTCAGACAAAACTAAGGTTGACTTTGCCAATAAGAATCCAAAAGTGGGTTCCTCATCTAATGCTTCCAATTACAACATTCTCAATCAATTACAATGTACTAATGCTCAGATAACTATTTTTGAGTTGTTAAAAATCTCCCCTGCTCACAGGGAAATCCTTGACAAGGCCCTCACTGGGGAAAATGTCCCAAAATATCTTGATCTTGACCGGTTTCAATCCATGGTAGGTCACTTGACCTCCTTCCATTATTTGTCTTTCTCTGAGGAAGACGACCATTCTTTGAGTCACCTGCATAATAACCCGCTGCACATTGAAGTCATGATAGTTACAAAGCATGTTCGTCGTGTTCTCATAGATAACGGCGCTGGCCTCAATATTTGTTTTGCTAGCTTCCTTACTAAGTTAGGCTATGGTGAAGATTGCATTGATGCTCACAAAAATATTACTATTAAGGCCTATGATGAGGAAGAATGTAAATCTAAGGGGCTAGTTGTGTTTCCAATTAGAGTTGGTCTTGTTGAACGAGATGTTATCTGTCAAGTGCTTGACATCGCTTTGGCATACAATATTATGTTAGGCAGGACATGGATCCATGAAATGCAGGCTGTCCCTTCCACATATCATCAGTGCATTAAATTCCCATCCCAAGGATCTGAAGTGACAATACCCGCTAATACACGCTATGATTGCAATGCCCTCACAAAATCTGCTGATATCTTTGTGCCTACCAACAAAGAATCTATTGAACTCCTTGAGACTAAATTAAAATAAATGGGAAAGAGTTTGAAACTTAAATAAATTGACATGGGAGGATATTACATTGAACCTATGTTATCTATTACATCTTTTCCTTTGTCTCCACGTTCTTTTAGGAGACCTCTTGAGAGCACTAAACCTTCTATGGTTCCTCCTCCAACAAAGTATGGTGGTACCTTTGTACAAGCCATAGTACCATTAGAAGAAGAAGCTAAAAATAGAGCTATCAAAGCTTGGATCTATAACAGAGAAGACAATTCTGAACAAACTACTCCTCCTTATGAAATAAAACCTGAGCAATATGGCAAAGGTCTATCTATTATGCAACGTTTTGGCTATAAGGGAAATGGTCCCATAGGTGCGAATCATAAGGGCTTGATTGCACCACTTGAAGCTATTGGTCGCAGAACACGTGACTCTATAGGTATAGGCTTCCAGAAACTCAAATTTCAATTGGGTATAAACAAGTTCATACCTTGAGAAGATAAACAACCAATACCTGAAGAAACATCTAAAACTGAAGAATCTGAAGACAGTTCTGATGAGGACGGTTTTCCTTGTCCTACTCCTCCAAACTTGGCAGCATTCTTTGCTGAGCCATATGACTTTATACCATGGGTAAGTACAGTAGACACTGACAGCGATTCTAATGACACCACTTCCCTCGCTCCATTAAATTATGAGGAGTGGAAAGAAATATATGCTCTAAATCTAGGTCATCAAGGTGATTTGTACATACCACCACACTTTCAAGAATAGTTTGAACAGGAATCCTAGTCACTTCTCACTACACAAGAGGCAGCTAATCCTACAAACACTAATGAGGTACCTAGGTCACAAGGTGTTCATCTGACCATAGCAGAGGTTCTAGGTAGAACTCATCCCAACTGGGGACAAAGGGTTGATTTCACTCATGTTATTGATATGACACCTAATGATGAAACAGACTCTCATTGAATATGAGTTCGATAGCTTGTCATATGCCACCTCTGATAGAGATACAGATACAGCTAATGCATAAGAAAACCTTCTCAAAGTAGGTGAAGGTTCTAGTGTCAGGTTAAACGATTATGACTCCCTAGATGTTAACATGTTGTCTACTACGGTCGCTAGGAATCAAAGGAATTTGACTATACCTATGGATGAGATCGCTTTAGATCTTGACTTGCTTGTCCATACCTTTGATGATTATACTATGAACGCACTTGAACCTGTCACTCCTCTTTCACTTCTCCATCCTGAGATTATAGACTGGAACTCTACCTCCCCATCTAATGAAGTCCTTACATTCTAGAATGATTACGCTCTTGCCTGTTACCTACATGCTATCGAACCTGTAACGTCCTCCACTAGCGAAGAAAGTTTCAATACAACTAAGGCTAACATCAAGTATCTTAGTCATAAAATCAAAAGAAGAAAAAATAGGCGCTCTGATGGTGAAAACCACATTGTGGCAGTATCAGAGCTTAAAACAGTCAAAATAAAAGACATATCCAAAGGTGAAAACCTCTTTGAGGCACCCGAGGATGAGATACTTGATGCGCTTCTGAGTCATTTCCAAGAGAGATCATCTATTCTTATTGAACCAACTCAACCTATCAACTTGGGTATAGAAGCTTAACCTCAGATCATTCACTTGGCACAATCACTATCAGAGGCAGAAAGAGATGAATTCACTACATTCTTCAGAAGCAAAAAGATAAACTTTGCATGGAAATATTTAGATATGCTGGGATTAGACCCTAATCTAATCATGCACCATTTGTCCATTGCACCAGGTTTCAAGCCCGTCAAGTAGAAGCTTTGAAAAATGCATCCACGTGTAGCTCTACTTGTCAAAGTTGAATTGGAGAAACTGCTTAAGGCAGTGTTTATCAGAGTAATTGACTATGCAGAATGGATCTCTAATATTGTTCCAGTATCAAAACATGATAAATCTATATGAGTCTGCACAGATTTTAGAGACTTGAATTTGGCATGTCCTAAGGATGATTTTCCATTGCCTAATATTGATATGATTGTAGATATGACAGCAGGGTATGAAATGTACTCACTAATCAATGGTTTCTCTGGATACAACTAGATAAAAATTGCACCAGAGGACCAAGAGAAAACTGCTTTCACATGTGCCTGGGGCACCTTCTGTTGGAATGTCATGCCCTTTGGACTCAAAAATGCTGGTGCTACATATCAGAGAGTTGTTACTACTATATTTCATGACATGGTGCATAAAACAATGGAAGATTCTGTGGATGACACTTTGGCTAAGAGCATGCACTGAAAGAAACATCTTGTAGATCTAGGTCCTATAATAGATCGTATGGAATAGTTCAGTCTGAGGCTCAATCCTAAGAAGTGTGCATTTGGTGTAACATATGGAAAATTGCTTGGCTATATCATCTCTGCCAAAGGCATCGAAGTGGATCCTGCAAAAGTACAAGCTATCATGGAAATGCACCACCAAAGAATATCAGACAAATGAGAGGACTTCAAGGTTGACTGCAGTCTATCTGGCATTTTATCTCACAACTAGAAGACAAGTCACAACCATTTACCAAGACTTTACACAAGGGTGTGGCTTATCAATGGAATAAGGAATGTGATGAAGGGTTCACACAAATCAAATAGTATCTTATGAACCCGCCAATCTTGATGCCTCCTATTCATGGGAATCCACTTAAAACTTATATCTCTACTACAGATGCATCATTGGGTATCCTATTGTCTCAATAAGATCAACACAACAAAGAAAGGGCTATCTATTACATTAGTAGAACTATGGTCTCATATGAACTGAAATATTCAGCTATAAAGAAGGCTTGCCTTGCAGTGGTGTTTTCTTCACAAAAACTACAGCACTATATGTTGGCTTATACTACATGTCTAATTGCTAAAATTGACCCTCTGAAATATTTTCTCAGTAAAGCTACCCTCACAGGTAGACTAGCTAAATGGGTCATGCTTCTTAGTGAATTTGATATTGAATATGTGGAAAGAAAAGCCATAAAAGGGCAGGCGATTGCAGATCAGTTGGCAGAAGCACCTCTAGTAGATCATCAACCTTTGCACATTGAATTTCTAGATGAGTCCATATTACTTCTAAAACATCGATCATGGACTATGTTTTTTGATGGTTCATTTACCCAACAGGGGTCAGTGCTGGGATACTGTTCATTACACCTCAAAGGTACTCTTTACCAAAAGCATATAAGATGTTGTTTCCTTGTACAAACAACATTGCTGAGTACTAAGCCTTAATCAATGGTATGAAGATCGCCCTTGAGTGGCGAGTAGACAAACTCAATGTTCTTGGAGATTCATAGTTAGTCATTAATCAAGTAAATGATATCTATCAGACAAAGCATGACAAGTTGGTACCTTATAAATGGTTGGTTGATGATCTTAAAAATTATTTTACTCACATCACATTTCAACAAATTCCAAGGGTAGATAATAAAGTAGCAAATGCCATGGCTACTCTCGCCTCCATGCTACAGATGCTAGAAAATTATTTTTGACATGAATTCCTAGTGGAGACATTACACCACCCAACCTATGATTCCCTTGATTCCCTAATGATATGTTTTATCATTGGACATGACTCATCTCACAACCATCATATCTTTTCCTAGCTTTGTGACCAGATTGTTCCAGACGCTTACACCCAGAATGAGAAATGTCACTTAATCTGTAGTGCTTCACAATTCATCATCATCGCTAATGACTTGTATAGGTGTGGTCTAGACAGTACCCTCCTTAGGTGTTTAGAACCTCATCAGTCCAAACAAGCATTAGTAGAGGTGCATGAAGGCATCTGTGGGTCTCACTCTAATGGCTTGACATTGGCCCGTAAAATTATTAGAGCTGGTTACTATTGGCCAGATATGGAAAAAGAAGCTACACAGTTTGCTAAGTCTTGCAAATAATGTCAACTACATGGTAATCTGATTCATGCTCCAGCCAAGGAGCTTATTCCCTTCATTACTTTATGGCCATTTCAACAATGGGTCTTTGACTTGGTGGGTCAGATTTACCCCTCGTCCTTAAATGGACATAAGTTCATAATCACAGCTATAGACTATTTTACCAAGTCAGTGGAAGCAGTCCCTCTCACCGTTGCCAACGGCAAATCAGTAGCTATGTTCATTCTCAACTACATCATCTACATACATGGTGTACCCTCAACAATAATCACTGATAATGGGGGACAATTCAAAAACAAGGATTTGACAGAGCTATGCTCTAATTTTAAAATCACTCAGCATTGGTCTTCCATCTATTATGCTTAGTGTAATGGACATGCGGAAGCATCCGACAAGACAATCCTTAAAATCCTGCATTGCACAGTGCACAAATCTAGACAAGATTGGCATCTCCAGATCAATCTAGCTCTTTGGGCATAAAGGACAAGCATAATAACACCAACAGGGGATACACCCTATGCTTTGGTTTATGGAGCAGATGTTGTGTTACCAATTGAGGTTGAGATTCCTTCTTTGTGAGTCTCTCTGAAAAGCCTCATTACTGATGAAGATAACATAATATCTCGGCTACAAGAGCTGGAACTACTTGATGAACGTTGACAAGTGGTGTTCGATCACCTTAGAGAATACGAGAAAAGGATGTCCAAGAGCTATAACAAGAAGGTTAGACCAAGGGATTTCCAAGCGGGTGACCTCGTTCTGAGGGAGAACCCTAAGAATCAACAACATCGGATCCAGAAAGGGAAATTTGAACCAAATTGACTCAGTTCGTATATTGTTACTGTAGTGTTTGGGTCTGGCACCTATCAACTTTCTACTACTGAAGGAGAACAACTCAAAGAGCCCATCAACGCTCTTCATTTGAAGCGGTTCTACAGCTGAGACATCTTCAGTGTTCTCATGTATATAGTAAAGTCCTGAAAAAATTCTAAAAATCTGAAAAAGTCTTCAAAAAATGATCATCTTAGTGAAAACCTAGCGATAGGCACTTTGATGTATCTCCAAAAAAATTATATATTCCAAAAATACAAAAAAAATTAAAAATTTGAAAAATACAAAAAAAGAGAAAAAGAAAAAAGGTGTCATTAATGAAAACCTGGCAAACAGGCATCATGGTAGCAAAAAAAAAAATTCTGCCAAGAAGGTGAAAACCTGGTAAACAGGTGCTTCTTGTTCCACATTGCTATATCTATTGCAGCACCACTTGGCTTTACGCATTTGCTTTCCTGCATTGCTTCTTTCTACTTTCCTGCTTTCAGTTACCTATCAAGACACCAACTTACATGGATTGAAACTGGTCATACTCTCATAACAACCCTCATGATCTAGGGGGCACTATCCTATTATCTTTTAAGAATCTTCTTCACATCAGTCACCAATGGTTCTCACTGCGTCTGCCTACTGATGTCTAGCTAGTACTACAATCTCTTCACTTGAGAATCTCTCTCGCGTCTGTCACCAGTGGTTCTCACTGTGTCTGCCTACTATCGCTGTACTATTGAGATTTCTCACATCCATTACTATTGGATTTATCCTCAAACACTCTATCTATCAATACTCAGTCTTGACGATTCTTTGCTTTAGCTTGTACATAGCTTTCGGTCACTTTCGTGACACTTTGGTTCCTTTGCAAACCCTACTGACTTGACATTTATTCAGCGCCATACGCCTAGGGGCAATCAAATCTGGTTTTTCCTTGCAACATCTATCAAGTCAGTCATAGTTACTTGGTGGCATGGGTCCCCTATTTGATCACATATTTGGTTTACACCTGAGTCGGTAATCTTATCATTTCTCAAGGACAACTCGCTACTGACACAAACTCATGTTTTTCAACACCACCGTAAACAGTGTTTTTTAACACTATCTTTGGACACATCTATGTTTTTCAACACACATCAGATGTCTCAAACGTAAAAATCTATTGATAACAATCAAACACAATGCATGCACAAGCACAACGGTATTTTTCAACGCCTCTAAACATGAACATACTCAAAAACTTTGAAACATGCTTAGCTATGCTTGAATCTTTCTTTGTATGTTGTCTATTCTCATGGATTTCATTGATATTTTCTTTGTCTACAGCTTGTTGGTGTAGTCCCAATGATCTGGCAACATCAAGTAAATAGGGTGTATGTGATAAGAGCTCCCACACTAAGGTGGAACAGCCTCACATCCCTTGATCTTGTTTATTTGTACGCCATGGTGAGGTCGATACTATCTCGTTACCTGTTATTGCTCTATTTTTTATTGCTTTGTTTGTTTATTACTTTGCTTGTTTATGCATGATCACACTCATGGTTATCTTGGCTTTGAATGCCTCGATACTGGTGGACTCTTGCAACATTAAATGAAAACAATGTTCAGGTCATCTTGGCTTTTGTGCCCTGGTACTTACGTTTGTTTCCTACATTTTATCTAATGACAAGTCATATTCATATCCTTATGGTTGCATTATGGCATGAGTAAGGGTTGTATCTACTTTGATATTCCAAAAAAATGCTCAATGATGATGATTTTACGATGGGTCTCACAACCATGTCCTAGAATTGCACTTTCATATTGCATCTAGCATAGGATTACATTTTCATTCTAGACTTGCATTATGGAAGTGATTCAGTGTTCTCTTCATTGCATTCTCCTAGGGTTCATACATTGGGGAGTTCTTCTTCACTGTCCTGGTTTCATCACGACTGCACAGGTGTTTGATCCTCGCTCTTGACTCTTCACATTTTCTTTTGGTTAGCATTTGTCATCCTGCATGAGATGTTAGTACTATTAGAATAGTCCCAAAGGATAACTGAGAGGGGGGGGTGAATCAGTTATTAGTAACTTCAGTTCTTTTTACTCCTTTAACTTTAGTATACAACAAAGTAAATGCATAATCAGATAACACAGTACTCAACACACAATTTGATTACGGGGAAACCAAATCGTAAAAACCCCGGTGGGAATTAGCAACCACAATAAACTATACTTGTTTGTAGTAATCCCTGTTAGAAGATATTTCAACCCTGTTAGGAGTTGTATATTACAATGCAATAAGTATAGTGACCTGGTTAAGGGTCAGACACTGTTAGGAGTCTTTTATGAATAACCCTGTTAGGGGTGGTGGACTCACTGTCCAAAAGCTCACTGCTTGATGGTGAAGGCTACAACCTTCTGAATAATAGATATGCACTATATCTGATGATGAACTATAGAGTAGACCTGTTTTCTTGATCAGTTCCAGTGTATTACAATCTTTCACTTCTTCTTCACATAGACCCTTGATGAATGAACCAACTCTGATAATCTGCTCTGTACATCTTTCTTAACTTTTCGTATCATTCACACTTAGCGTAACATAATTGAACTACTATAAGTATCTTCTCCAAATTAGAAGGTCATGTCGGCTCTTAGAAACACTTAATCAATATCTTAGTCAGCTTAACTAAGCACACAAACAATATTAAGTCTGCGCAAGTCAATGCTGAACAGACGCGACGCTTCACTGAGTCGGCTTCACCAAATCAACTCAAACAACACGATCTTGATGTAATATGATAAGTGCGTTTAACCAAAGATAGTTAACTCATAATTGACCATGAATATACACATGCATATCCTGAAGATAGGCACAACTCATGAAACACGTTATATACGTCGGCCCTAAAAATTTATACTTCCAGAACTGTAACTGTCAATAACAAAATTGCATAACTTTACTGAAAAATCATATCTGGGTCTGTGTGTATGAACATAACATAATAAAAATGTCAAAAACATATATGTATCCATGCATGTCTTCATGTCATCATTCTGATAAGTACATACATAATTACTATTGTCTATTATATGTTGTCATCAATGACAAACATACAAACAATCAACTGCTCAGAATCAAATCTCCAACAATCTCCCCCTTTGACATTGATGGCAACATATGATATCAAAAACATCCTTTGGTCATGGTTTCCTCTTTCTTTTACAATCTTCTCAATATCCTCATCAAAGATTTCTCTAAATTGCTGCAGTTCCTCTGTCTGTATTTTTGTTCTATGTATATACTCCCCCAGAGTATATGCTCCCCCTTAGTACATACTCCTCCTTACTATATAATCCCCCTTTGACATCAATGTAAAAGGGTGCCATAGTCCTTTAAGCATAGGTACTACTCCATAAGTAGAGTAGTTGACCATTCATCAGTCAATTAATGAATGATGTCTTTGTTGCTTCTTCTAAACAGACTCAGGAGAGGGAATTACTTCCAACTTCTCCCTGAGATACTCAAAAGTATCCTTTGATAAGGGCTTTTTGAAAATATCTGCCAACTGTTCTTTGGTTCTCACATAGTCCAATTTTACTTCTTTGTCTGCAACCTTCTCTCTTAAGAAATGGTACTTGATCTCTATGTGTTTTGTCTTTGTGTACATCACAGGGTTCTTAGACATGTTGATAGTGCTAGTATTATCACAATGAATAACAATAGGATAATCAACTTGAATTCCAAAGTCTTTAACCATCTTCTTGATCCAAACCATAGTTGAACAATTCAGTGCTACTGCAACATATTCAGCTTCTGTTGTAGACTAAGAAATACAGTTTTGCTTCTTGCTTATCCAAGAAACCAACCTGTCTCCAAGGAATACTACTCCTCCTAAAGTGCTCTTTCTGTCATCAATACAACCTACCCAATCTGTATCTGTATACACATGAAGCTTTACATTCTCTGATTTAGGATACCATAAACCATAGTCTATAGTTCCCTTTAGATATTTCAATATCCTTTTGACTGCTATTAGGTGACTCTGCTTGGGTTCAACTGCAAATCTTCCAACAATGCCAACTGCATTAGATATGTCAGGTCTAGATTGTGTTAGATAAATGAGTTTACCAATCATAGATTTGTACAATGTCTTATCAACTGTTGTGGAGTCATAATCTTTTGAAAGCTTGCTTCTTGTTATCATGGGAGTGCATACTAGCTTACAATCATCCATCTAAAAGGTCTTTAGTATTTCCTTCACATATTTAGACCGATTAATGAATATACCTTTATCTGTTTGCTTTACATTAAGTCCCAAAAAGTATTTTATAGGACCAATCATACTCATTTCAAATTCATTCTACATTTCTTTTGCAAATTCTTTACTGCGCTTGTCATTACCCCCAAAGATAATGTCATCAACAAATATAGCAACTAACAATAATCCATCAGGTGTTTCTCTTGTAAATAAGTT
This sequence comes from Thuja plicata, assembly GCA_018584345.1. Lineage (NCBI taxonomy): Eukaryota > Viridiplantae > Streptophyta > Pinopsida > Cupressales > Cupressaceae > Thuja > Thuja plicata. The sequence continues at coordinate 1,128,997 of MU226489.1, forward strand.
ATAATCTGCTGCTCCTTTCTTAAATCCAATCTTGGTAAGATAACCATCAAGTCTCTCATACCAAGCTCTTGGGGCCTATTTGAGACCATAGAGTGCTTTCTTTAATTTGCATACCATGTCTGGTTCATCTGAAAGACTAAATCCTTCAGGCTATTCAATGTAGACTTCTTCATTCAAATCACCATTTAGAACAGCTGATTTTACATCCATTTGATAAACTTTAAAGTCTTTGTATGTTGCATATGCCAAAAAATATTTAATGGCTTCCAGTCTGCTCACAGGGGCAAATGTATCAATGTAGTCTATTCCTTCTCTCTGCGCATATCCCTTGCATACCAATCTTGCTTTGTTTCTTACTACTATACCATCTTCATTCATCTTGTTTCTAAATACCTACTTTCTTCCAATCACATTTTTGTCACTGGGTCTAGGGACCAATTCCCATGTATCATTTTTAATTATTGATCTAATTCGTATTTCATTGCATTTTTCCAATCACAGTCATTACATGCATCTTCAATACTTTAAGGTTCAATCTATGAGAGCAAACATACCTCTTAATCCATTGCTAGACTTTTTGCTTTTGATCTGGTCAAAACACTGCTGCTCTGATCTCCAATGATATCATCTTTAGAGTGGTATCTAGATGTGAATTTTGGAGCCTTAGGTGTTTCTTCTTCTTCTGTAATTTGTGATTCTTCTCTGCTAGATTCAGGTTCATTGCATGTGACATCAATGCAATCAAACATTTCTTCAATAACAGTATCCTTACTGCCAGGTCTGAGTTCATCCTCAATCATAGGCGCATATTCATAGTATCTTTCTTGAACCATAAAATTTTCATCAATCTTAACATGCATGCTTTCAATTATCTTCTTTAATCTCAAATTGAAACATCTATATGCTTTGCTTTTAGTAGAATAACCAAGGAAAATACCTTCATCACTTCTAGCATCAAACTTGCCAACACCATCATCTCTCTTGATGTAGCACTTGCTGCCAAAGATTCTGAAATACTTTACTGTAGGTACATTGCCAAACCAAAGTTCATAGGATGTCTTATCTGTGCCTAGCCTCAATTGGGTTCTGTTGATAGTATATACTGTTGTGTTCACTGCATCTCTCTAATAGGTGTGTGCAACTTTTCCTCTAATCATCATAGTATGCGTTATTTCAATTATGATCCCATTCCTCCTTTCTACAATCCCATTCTACTGAGGGGTTCTAAGTGCACTCAACTATCTTTTAATACCATGCTCTTCACAATAGTCATAAAACTGATCAGAGATGAACTCTCCTCCTCTATCTGATCTCAGACATTTCAGTTTTAATCTGGATTCATTCTCAACTTTAGCTTTGAATATTTTGAACTTCTCAAAGGCTTCAAACTTCTCCTTTAAGAACGCAACCCACATCATCCTAGAAAAGTCATCAACAAACAAAATGAAATACATTTCTCCGTAGTATGATCTTGTTTGAGTAGGACCACACAAATCTGTATGCACTAGGTCCAATTTGTTCTTAGCTGAGTTATGCTTGCTTCTAAAGGAACTCCTTACATGATTTCCCATAACACATTCCCTGCATATAGTGTCAATAGGTCTTGTAATACTAGGAAGGTCTCTGACTGCCTTAACATTGCTGATCTTGACTATATTATCAAAATTGATATGACAAATTCTCTTGTGCCATAACCAACTGTCATCCACCTTTGCAACAAAATAACTTACATTAAAATTGAGCTGAAAAACATTACCTTTTGTTTTGGAGCCTGATGCAATCATGTCTCCATCCTTGTTGTTAATGATGCACTTGTTGTCTTTGAACTCTAAATGATAACCTTTGTCAAGTAGCTTTCCAACACTTAGCAAGTTGTGATGTAATCCATCAACATATAGAACATCATCTGTCTTATTCTTTCCATCCAAGGTGATAGAACCTCTGCCTATGATAGGTTTGGGAGTGTTATCTCCAAATATAACCATACCACCTTTGTAATTGTCTAACTAAAAAAATCTCTTTGTCACCTGTCATATGATGAGAGCATCCACTGTCAATGATCCAATCAGTTCTAATGTCTGCTTTGGAAATTAGGGCTAGTTATTGTTCTTCCTTTTCATCTGCAATGTCCATTTCCTCAAGCAACCTTTCCATATCTCTAAGGGAAAAGAATCCAATTTCATCTTCTCCTGAATCTTTATTGGTTACACCTTCTTCAGCATGATAACATTCCTTCTTATATTTGGGTTTGTAATTAGATCTAAACTTCTTGACTCTTGTGGGACATTTAGATGCAAAGTGACCTATCTTATTACATGAAAAACATTTG
>MU226489.1:1138325-1150915 GCA_018584345.1 Thuja plicata
ATTTTGCAATAGATTAATTTCAATTTCTAGAATAATTGCATTGAAATCATGTCTTAGATTAATCTTACATCTTTCAATTCTTAGAATAATCTTGCATTGTATTGCATTCATGGAGAAAAATCCTTCACTCCTAGCTTGGTCTATGGTTGTGAGACTCTCATTCTGAGAGCTATTTCAAAAACCCCATCTGGATAGAAGGCAACAGGTCGAATCATGCAGGCAGGCAGGATGAATAATCTCATATTCATTCTTGTGTGTATCTGATGAAGAAGGACTATGTTGAAGTTTATGGTGAGTTAACAAGGCAAAATTTACCACGTACACATATGTCCTTCATAGATTAGTTTTCATATTTCCTTTCATGCATTGTTATCATATAGATTAGTTTGCATATTTCCTTTCATGCATTTTTATCATATAGATTAATTTGGTTCATGCATTGTTATCATATAGAGTAGTTTTCATTTTCATTTTTAATTCATATTTGATGATCATGGATACTAACATTCTTTCTCTTCCTCTTTGAATCTCTAATTTCATGGTGTACTTGCATGGGCATAACTAGGTCTAAACTGAGGGCCTCCATTACAAACCCTTGCACTCCATGAATAGGGAGCTATGAGTCACCATTTGAGACCTCATTCTTGAGCAATCTTGAATATAATGACTCATAGAAGTGTGACTACTTTTTAGCACACATCAGACAAAGAAGTGAAATTTATGGGACACTTTTGGAAAACCCTCTGAAAAATATTGGGTACTAATTTGGCTCATAGTTCTACATATCATCCTCAAACGAATGGCCAAACATAAGTAATTTATAGGGTCCTTGGTAATTTGTTGAGATGTTTAACCAAGGAGTATGGACAAGGATGGGAATAATTCATCCCATAAGAATATTTTGCCTATAATGATAGTGCAAACAAGACTACTAGTAAGAGTCCATTTGATATTGTGTATGGATTACATCCAAGGGGTGTTTTAGAGTTTAGAGATCTAAAAGGTTATGAAGGGATCAATGGACATGCAGATGATTTTTCTCAATCAATGAGAGAGGTCCATGAGCACGTGAAGAAGACCCTAATGGAGGAAAATCATAATATTAAAGCTAAGAAGGATGAAGGGAGAAGAGACTTACAATTTCAGATAGGAGGCTTGCTAATGGTATTTTTGAACAAAGTTAGGCTACAGAAGGGTATACCAAGCAAATTGTAGATGAAGAGGATTGGACCATGTAAGGTGTTGGCTAAGTATGGCTCCAATGCCTACAAGATAGATCTACCCAAGGATATGTTCATTTCTCCTATTTTCAATGTGAAGGACTTGATTCAGTATAAGGGTCCAGAGATAGACGAGGGAAAGTATAATACAAAGGTGACTAAAGATGTGGTAGAAGTCCAAGTACCTGATTAGATCAAGCCACAAGTAGAGAGAATTCTGGATTCAAGAGTGAAGAAGAATACTAGGAGTAAGACTTACATGGAGCATCTAGTCAAATGGAAGCAACAACCCAAGTTAGAGGCTACTTGGATAGTAGAGAGTGAATTTAAGAAGCATGGCATCAGTTTGGATTTTATCACACCTTAGGTACCTTGATTTTCTTGTTGCAGGGGGAGAATGGTGCAGGAGCACCTTAAGGTTTCCATGAATATCTTTGCAAATTCTGGCTTGTAGGTGGTTCTATCCAACCACCAAGGTAATAAGGGCTAGTGATAAAGTCCCAAGTTTTCTTAGAAGGGTGTGTTATAGGTAGGAGTCTTAAGAGTCATGTTTTGGTGTACTCCAATATGGACTAATGCTTATAGTGCTAAGAAAAGTCAACAAGAGTTCCACTTGAGTTCACATGGTTGAACTTCAATGACCACTTGAAATCAAGTAGGGGACTGTGTAAGTAGTGTAAACATGTATCTTAGAGTTTGTGTGTGCATGGGAGCTAATTTTGCCATCAATTCCTAGGCGAGTATAGTGGTAATCTAGTTAGGAGCTTGTTCAATACATAGGCAAGAGAGCTTTCTAGATGGATTGGTTTGAGCCAATAAATGGTGAAAGAGTGTAGGGGCATGTGACCTTGTTATGTGTATGCAAGGATAATATTAGAGGATGCCATTAGGGCATATATTGAAGGCAAAGAAATCAGACTAGACTACATGCCCTAGAAACCCTTAAAAAATAGGGGTTTGCTTGAAGTCCTATGTACAGACAACTTGGGGACTTAAATCCTAGAGCTTAGGTTGACCTCATAAAGAATCCATAGTCAATTTAGTGGGTTACTAAGGATAATTTGGAGGAAATCAAATATTTCAATTTCTAGGAGGCCTAATTGGGCTAAAAAGGGTACAAGGCCTAAAATCAAGGAAAGGAAGAACTCGATGGAAAACCTTTGGAAGAATCCATCAAAGTGGATCAAAATTGGTTGAAAGTGAACAAGGAATAGTAAGGATACCTATTCCTATTTCCAAGAACCAGTTGGGAGCAAATTGGCTTGATTGAGCCTATGGCTGCATAGTTGGATTGAGAAGGATATGAAGAGAGTTTGAAGTTGGTGGAGAGATCTAAAAGGAGTAGGGTACCATAGGAGTTTCCTTTGGTTAGGGTAGAGATAGGTACCCTAGGAAGACCAAAGAGAATTTATTGAAAAGAGAAAGAAAGCTCTTAGGAGTCAGAGTTCCCCTTCAATTGGGAGGTCACTTTCGAAGAGATAAGACTTTTGTAGCAGTATGTGAGAAATTATTTTGGCCTAATATGAAGAGAGATTTGGACAGATTTGTTGTTTCTTGTAAGGTGTGTCAAATGTCAAAAGGGGGGTGTCAAAATACTAGCCTATACATGCCTCTACTAATACCATAACTAGTGATAGGGATGCCAAATTATTAAGTCACTTTTGGAGAGTTGTGTGGAAACAGTTGAATAGCATATTGTAATTAAGTTCAACATACCACCCCCAAACTGATGGTTAAACAAAGATGGTAAATAGGATCTTGGGCAACCTATTAAGGTGTTTAGTTGGAGACAATCCTCAACAATGGGATATGATGATTCCTCGGGCTGAAATTGCCTATAATTCCCACATTAATCAGTCTATAGGTAATTCTGCATTTCAAATTGTATATGGAGCAAATCCTAAGGGATTTTTAAACTTGGTTGATTTACCAATAAGCCCACATAACAGTCATGAAGCTATAATTTTTATAGTGTATCCATGAGATACACCAGCAAGTTAGGCTCAAATTGCAATCAATGAATGAATAATATAAGAAAATAGTTGATTTACATTGGAGAGAAAAGGTCTTCCAAGAGGGAGGAATGGTCATGGTCCATCTACGCAAAGAACGGTATCCCCAAGGCACCTACAAAAAACTGAAACCCAAGGAGATTGGGCCTTGCAAAATTATAAAGAAGATAAATGACAATGCCTACCAAATTGAAATGCTAGAAGAATTGGACATTAGCCCCATTTTTAATGTTGTTAATCTATACTCATATTCAACTAGAACTATGGAATATCAGATGGAAATTGAGCACAATGAGGATAATAACATTTGGAGTAAGCAGTTTCCAAACAAGAAAAGCGAGTGAGTTGAATGAGTATTAGATACCAAATCAGTTACAACATGAACTAAGTCATATTTAAGCTTTATTTTGTTAAGTGGGAAAAATTTCAAGATTCTTACAATTCATGGATCACTAAAGCTAATCTAATGAAGCACAATCGACAAGAACTAGGAGGCTCAAATTTTCTCAAAGGAGTGGAGAATGATGTAGAGAATCTCCCTTAAATTTCCCTAGGCATGTCTAACTGGGAAATATTTTCTTTTGTCTATTTTGGGCTACTTTCTATTGTGTCCATTTTATGGTGGAAGTTTTGGGTTTCGTTATTTTTTTGGGGTGTGAGTGGTTTGTGGTCGACTCAGCTACATGATGAATGGGTGTTATTTTTAGTTTTGTTTTTTGGTCTTAATTTTAAGAGGGAAGGGAAGGATGAGAGAGAGAGAGAGAGAGAGAGAGAGGTCTTCAAAAACTTTGCAATAGAAAGGATCAAACAAATGATTCTAGGAATCCCTAAATGCACCATGTGGCTCCTAGAATCATGAATGAAATGGAAGACCTATCCACTACCCCTAACACCTTATAAAACCTTAAAAAACACATTCCAACTTTTTCCAATAGGTTTCAAACCCCTGCAATGACTCCAACCCTCAAATCCACTCTGTAGCCTTAGTGGGCCTAGAAAGCCTAGTAGCCTTATTCTCACTGGTTTTTGGACTTTTCATGCAAACTTCTCAAAAATCTAAACAAAATCTTTATAGTTTCAGATCCCATTTAGGATTTACAAAACATATCTCAAAATAAGGTAGGGGTACTTTGGAACATAACCTCCAAAAATTGTTGCTCCACCTTCCTTCCTAGACCTAATAGGTAACTTTTTCAAAGGAACCCTATCACAGACTTAACACCCAACCTTGACACTTTTCACAAAGTTTTTATATGGTCCTAATTAGAGGAATATACAACCAATTTGATTCTACAGGCTCCATGTACCCAAAATCCTCAAATTGCTCCTTAAACCCTCAAACTAGGGCTTTCTCAATGTTGCCCTTCCAACAACTTTCTCAAGCAAACAATGGTGGATTCACCTTCCCCTTAAAATTTTGGGACACAATCCAACATAAAATATAGCCCTCCAATGGATATAACTATTGTTGCTACACCCTTGCACCAAACTTAGTGTTCTTTCAACACCCCAACATGGTGATCACCTTCAATCCTTTACTTCTCTGCACATATACTTGTTAGGTTCATATTGTACAAGTTAAAACCATGACCATCCCATGAGAAACAATGATAAAACATTCATGGAATGACCATTAAGCCATAAGAACACTCAAAATTGTTAAACAAATGCAAATCCCTATGACTATTAGCAATTTCAATGAAAAACCAGTATAAGAATGAAATCTCAGATCATGTAGAAGACAAATAAATGTTTAGTTTATTTCTTCAAACCATTTGAAAATAGTCATGAAAAAATTGCAAAACTCGGTGATTTTATTAGATTTTCAAGTACAATCCATACAATCTTTGTCTCCTTCATACTCTCCTTTATCCATATGCTTCATCCAGGATATATATGATGTCTTTCAACTATTCAACTGATTCCAATCGATTTTCTCTGATTACAAATGCATTAAGACCAATTAGCAAATTTTCCCTCCTAATCACCACTAGTCGTTAGAATTCAAATATTTGAATTTCTAACTTTTTTTTATTGCTTTATTTTCTTCTTAACTTATCAAACTTGTATCTAGATTCATCCTAGGATCTAACCACCCCATCTAGGACCCTCCTAACTATTTAGATCCCATATAGGAACTATTGGCCCCCCTTACAAACAACTTGGTCCCTGGGTCCTTATCAAGACCCTTATGACTTTTTATCTTTACATTAAATTGGTCATTACAAATGGTCATGATTAGCCTTAAACAATTCCAATTAACCTTCATAGATTCTCTTCCATGCTCCAAAACACTTTGTATCTTCATGTCTTTGGGTGCCCCTGCACCATACTCCCCGGGTAAAGAATAACTTTTGCCCCAATAGTTTAAGGGTCTTGTCTTTACACCCCCAATATTTCTTGATGGAATTCTGCAGCTTGGTCATCCTTGGGATCTCTTTTGTAATAATGACTCCTTCTCCTCTATCCATGAACCTGCAACAACTTGGTTATAAATTTGAAAAGAAGACATGATATGCATACTATCATTTGACTATTGTTTGGGATAGTCATCTTCAATTTTTTTGTGTTGCTCCTTCTTGTGCATTTTAGGATCCAAAAGACCCTTGTGACTTCCCCCCATAGACAGACATTCATCACCTTGTACTAGTGAACCAATAGGACACCAAAGTGTGCCCACTACTATTCTTTCTTTCTCCACAACATTATGTCCCCTGTCATCTTGTGTTCACTGTCATTGCACTTTGTTTTCAGCACCAACAAGGATGTTTTAATCCTCCGATCTTCTACAATCCTATCCTTTGTGTGACCCTGCACATCCGCATATTATTTTTTCCCAAAACAAATAATTCTTGATTCATTAGCAACGCTACTTGTCAAAGGTTTCAAGACATACTTCTTACCATCCCACTAGATAGGTGTTCTTGAACCCATCATGTATTATCCTCCTCTCTGACTGCCATGGCCTTCCTAAAAGAATACAACAACATGTCATAGGAGCCACATAACATAGTACCCTTTCCCTATAATTACCAATTGAAAATTATACATAAGCTTCCTACTTAGTCACAAGGCTTTGTTCATCACTTACCCATGAGGCTCTATATGGTCTAGAATGTGCAAACTTTTCCAAATACAACTTGTTCACCATTTCATAAGAAACCAAGTTATAAAAAGAACCTAAATCTATTATCATTTTTCAAACCTCACCCTTACTCAAACAATTTGTTTTAAAAATTGATACCTTTGGTCTTCTTTGTTGTTGCATGGTTGCTCCTTTTCTTACCATGAGACATTCCCCACTTTCAGGATATGCATAATCTATCCCTCTTTCTTCCTCTTATTGTTCATATTTTCCATGGTCACCTCTGTCTTTTGTCAACCCCACTCTCCTATCAAGTTTCCTTGTATCTTTCTTAGGACATTTGTAGAAAGGATTCCCTACCTCTCCACAATTGTAACACTTACCATTGAAGGTGTTGTTGCCCCTACCATTGCCAAATCTTCCTCCTCATCTTTGTCCATTCCTCTGATCAAACATAGGCTCCTTTCCCTTGTCATTTCTACTTTGTTCTTTTCCTTCATTGGATCTATTACATCTGCCCCTATTTGACTGTCCTCTTCCACCTCCTTATCTTTCTTGTCTCCTCTTTACCTTGTCCTCAACCTTGATGGCTAATTTGTAACATTCATCCACAATGTTAGGGGTAGTAAGACTAAGTTCATCTTGAAAATTTAACCTTATCCCCCCTAAGTATCTTGTTACCTTCTCCTCTTCATCCTCATCATGTGTAATCTTGACATCCAACTTATGAAACTCCTCGGTGTACCTTTGGACATCCATGTCCTTCTATCTCAAACATTGCATATTCTTGTACAACTGTACCTTGTAGTCTTTAGGAAGGAACTTCTCCTTCATTTTGTCCATCATCCTTGGCCATGAAGTGATTCTAGCCACTCCTTTCTTCCATCTATCAACCTACAAGAAATCCCACCAAAGCAGTGCATGTCCCTTCAATCTGGACTTCACAATCTTCACCTTTTTTCCATCCTCAACATCTTCACAATCAAAAAATAATTCCACAGCACTGAACTAGTCAATTAAATTCTCATCATTCATCTTCCCATCATACATAAGGATCTTCTTCTTCTTCTTCTTCTTCTTCTTCTTCTTCTTCTTCTTCTTCTTCTTGTAAGCTCCACGTTTGTCCATCTTATAGGCTTCTCTTGAGCCTCTTCACCAAATGCTTCAAAATATTCTCCTTTTGACATAAACCCTTATACTTCTCCCAAAGGTATCTTTTGTGTTCTAATACCACTTGATGCTAAGGCAAGTGGTGTGACAACAAAGGTCTTCAAAAACTTTGCAATAGCAAGGATCAAACAAATGACTCTAGGAATCCCTAAATGCACCATGTGGCTCCTAGAATCAAGAATGAAATGGAAGACCTATCCACTACCCCTAACACCTTATAACACCCTAAAAAACCTATTCCAACTTGTTCCAAAAATTTTAAAATACCTATAATGACTACAACCTCAAATCCACTATTTAGCCTTAGTAGGCCTAGAAAGCCTAGTAGCCCTATTCTCACTATTTTTTGGAATTTTCATGCAAACTTCTCAAAACACTAAATAAATTATTTATAGTTTTAAATACCCATTTAAGATTTACAAAACATATCTCAGAATAAGATGGGTACTTTGGAACATAACCTCCAAAAACTATTGCTCCACATTCCTTCCTAGACCTAATAGGTCACTTTTTCAAAGGAAACCTATCACAAACTTAACACCCAACCTTTCCACTTTTTAGAGAGTGTTAATATGGTCCCAATTAGAGGAATATGCAACCAATTTGACTCTACAGGCTCCCTATACCCAAAAGCCTCAAATTGCTCCTTAAAGCCCCTAAAAAATAGGGCTTTCTCAATGTCCCTCTTCCAAGCACTTTATCAAGAAACCAGTGATGGATTCACCTTCCCCTTGAAATCTGAGAACACAATCCAACATAAAATATAGCCCTCTAATGTCTAGAACTGCTATTGCTACACCCTTGCACCAAATGTAGTGTTATTTCAACACCCCAACATGGTGATTACCTTCAATCCTTTACTTCTTTGCAGATATACTTGTTAGATTCATATTGTACAAGTTAAAACCATGACCATCCCATGAGAAACAATGATAAAACATTCACGAAATGACCATTAAGCCATAAAAATACTCAAAATTGTTAAACAAATGCAAATCCCTGTGATTGTCAACAATTTCAATGAATAAACAGTATAAGAATGAAATTTTAGATCGTGTAGAAGACAAATAAATGTTTATTTTAGTTCCTCAAACCATTTGAAATTAATTGACAATGAAAAAATCAAATATTCATGAAAAATTTGCAAAAATCAATGATTTTATTGGATTTTCAAATACAGTCAGTACAATGTTGTCTCATCTGTACTGTCCTTTGTCCATATGCTTCATCCAGGATATATATGATGTCCTTTAATTGTATCAACCGATTCCAATAATTTTTCTCTCATTACAAATGCATTAAGACCAATTAACAAAGTTTCCCTCTTAATCACCACTAGTTGTTAGAATTCAAATATTTGAATTTCTAACTTTGTTTTATTGCTTTATTTGCTTCTTAACTTATCAAAATTGTATCTATATTCATCCTAAGATCTAACCACCCCATCTAGGACCCTCCTAACTATTTAGATCCCATATAGGCACTATTGGCCCCCCTTACAAATAATTTGGTCCCAGGGTCCTTATAAGGACCCTCATGACTTTTCATCTTTACATTAAATTGGTCATTACAAATGGTCATGATTGGCCTTAAAACATTCCAATTAACCTTCATAGATGCTCTTCCATGCTCCAAAACACTTTGTGTCTTCATTTCTTTGGGTGCCCCTGCACCAGAGAGAGAGAGAGAGAGAGAGAGAGTGTGTGTGTGTAACTTTTTAGAGATGTAATGACCATGTGCTGAAAAAGAAGGAAAGAAATGACTAATTGAATATGAATAAACTCGTGTTTTTAGTTTTCTGGGGTTTTTGTTATTTGTCTTCTGCAGAATTTTAAATTTCAATTGTTTTGTTTTGAGTTGCATCAATTTTGTTATTGATGTCAAACTTGTTGTCATTGATGCTAATTTGATGCGTGATGAGGTCTAGAAGTATGAGTTCAAATATGTATTTGTTACCTACATATTGTCGTTGTATCACGATATTTTATAGTTTTGTGTTTGATACCAAACTTGTGAAGAGATTGTTGGTAATAATTCAAGATGTAGTGTCCAAATAATTTATGTCTATTTCAAAATGATGAAGTGGTATCCAAGTGTTTGAATTAGTTTTTGGCCAAGTATCAATGTTCCAAACATTATGATAAACATAGTATTAGTATTTTGGTCTGCATTACTCCACATTGTATCATCTTGCCTTGCAATTTTAGTACGATGTTTATGGATGTATAGAGATGTTATATATGAGGTTTCAAGTGTCAAACCTTCCACAAAATATTTGGTGAAGTTTTGTGTGTTGGTTTGTGCAGTTATAGAATACCTCGTTGTTGGAATGCTTTGCATTCCTCCACCTATGTTGTGAATCCCAAATATGTTTTTTGTTTATTTTAGATGATGATATATTGTGAAGCACAGATATTGTGGTGGTCCACTTGATGATTTGTGCTCATTTTTGCTACTAGTAGGGTGATCCCACAATAGTGGGTTACACTTTTTCAGAGGAAGGAATTCACCTCGAAAAGCATGATTGAGAATTTTTTTGACTTTCGATCGTAATTAGAATGTACTTTTGATCGCAAGCGAGTAACTTACAATTGAAAGTACAAAAAAAGGTACTTTTGATCATAAGTTACTTATGATTGAAAGTACTAACTTACTTTCGATCGAAAGTACTTGGTTACTTTCGATCGAAACTAAGTTAGATATTTTTTGGTGGGGTTTTTAACCCGCCTAAACAGTCACTTTCACTGTTTGAGCTAGGTTGAAAGTAGCAGGGGCTTCTATTTTGCAAACGTCGTTTGAACAGGTATTTTATATTTATACTTGCATTTTTAATTATTTTTAATATATATAGCTAGTATATATACATGTATATATGCATGTTGTAACACCCCAAAATTGGCATCTTGCAACCCTAACCAATTTTGTTGCATTTGTCGCTCTTCTAAATCATCAAAGTCCTATTGTACTAGGCAATTCTGAGTTTTCACTGACTCTACTCGACCTGAGTGTCAAATGCAGAAAATCCTAAATCTATATTAATCATACATCATATTTAATTCCTAAATATCTATTGGCTTAAAAAACCCTATGATCGAATTAATTTAATTAATAAAGTCCTAGCACTTTAAATAAATTAAATTCACCCTCTTTAGCTAAGACACATAAAAAAGGAATTAAATGATATTTAATTATTAAATAAATATCCTCATTTTCAATAATTGAATTTAATATTCAGATAATTGAGAAAAAACAATTATGAGGTCATGTTTATTTAATTAATTGAATATTCTATCAAAAATCTTATCTCTATTCAGAAATGGAAACTTTGAATTAATTATGTTTTAAAGAGAAATAAAACAATTAAATTCAAATAAAACAATATTAAATCAAAGAAAGAAAACACTTAAAGTAGAAATAAAACAATTTATTGAATTCTTTTCAATAAAGCTTTCTGTTTTTAACTGGCTTTTCGATTTGTTTTATTTCAAAAGAGGAAAGTTTATATTCTGATAATCTCTGAGTCTATAAAAGAACTCTCATTCTTCATTCAAAACCCCTGATTAGCACCCCCTGAATTCTTAGAGAAATATGCATTGTTAGAATACTGAATTATTGTCATGCTTCATATAGAATAACTTCATTTTTGTAATAGCATAACTTCAATTTCTAGAATAATGGCATTTAGCAATCATGTTTAGATTATCTCACATCTTTCATTTCTTAGCATAATCCTGCATTGTATTACATTCATCATGATAAATCATTCGTTCTTAGATTGGTCCATGGTTGTGAGACTCTCGTTCTGAGAGCAAATTCAAAAACCCTCATCTAGATAGAAGGCAACAGGTCAAGTCACGCAGACAGATAAGATGAATAACCTCATATTCAGTCTTGTATGTACCTGGTGAAGAAGGACTATGTTAAAGTGTGTGGTTGATTAACAAGGCAAAAATTAACACATACATTTCTAGCGCCCACCATGGGGCAGGTATATTTCTATCTGGCCTCATTTCATTTCATATTTTTCACTTTTTTGCATTCTGTCTGTACTTCTATACAGGTTCTGTTTTAATTTCACGCGAACTTTCTTTTCGACTCGCGCGAACTTTCTAGTTCTTCACGTGGCTTAGATAAATTCTTCACACGACCTAGTATGCTTTATCACACAAAATTACAGTCTAGAGCTTTCATTTTAATATTTCATTGCTTCAATTTTCGAACCACCTGCTATTTTTTGACATCTGTGATTCTCTGATTTTATCTTTTGAAACAACATAACAGTGGTTTGCAGGACGCTGAGACAAAGAAAAGCCATCACAAACTTCTGACATGTTTTTTGTAGGACGCTGATATGAAGAAAGGAATTACAAACTACTAATGGGTTTCATTGCAAGATGTTTGTCAAAGACCTTGCTTGTTTTCATAACTTCCTTTATCTGTTTTCAGTAGTTAAAACACACTTCGGTTGGTGCTTAAAATGAATCACTATCTTGCGTGATTAAAGTGTTTTTTAGATTGTAATCCTAAGAACTACATGAACGTATCCTCTCCCCTTGCCTTTATGTATCTTGGGTGTAAGATAAATTTATGTGATTCTTCTAGAGTGGCTATTCCCCAGAGCTTTAGCAGAGCCGGCGAGAGTGGATGCCCAACCGGTAACAGGCTAAAGTCAAGCCCTTCCAAACCGGTATATAAAAAATGCTATTGTGATTAATGTCACAATAGACAGGTGTGAATTCATTGTGGCAACCAAAATCTCCTCCAGTACCCTAGTGGTGCGTTAAAGTCCTGACATCCTTAAGGTGAAAGCCTTGCTTTGAATGGATTGGGAGAGCCCCCTTTATTGGGAAAATGACTTGATCACAACCACTTGAACGGATGACCTTACTACAAACTGTTGTTCTATTTTTCCAAAAACCCTCTATCTATTGGTGCGGAAGGTCAGAGACTGACTAAGATGCCCCACATTTTTACGACTTTTAGTAGAGATAATAGCCCTTTGGGAAGCAATTCCTTTGGGGTCTGAAGCTTGGTATGCCTGAGAAGTGAGTGCATATGTAAGGAGGAGCCCGTGCTTCCAAGCTTCTAAGTTATCCACTAAGA
>MU226489.1:1165280-1182190 GCA_018584345.1 Thuja plicata
AATAAAGTCCTAGCACTTTAATTAAATTAAATTCACCCTCTTTAGCTAAGACACATAAAAAAGGAATTAAATGATATTTAATTATTAAATAAATATCCTCATTTTCAATAATTGAATTTAATATTCAAATAATTGAGAAAAAGAAATTATGAGGTCACGTTTATTTAATTAATTGAATGTTCTATCAAAAATCTTATCTCTATTCAGAAATGGAAACTTTGAATTAATTATGTTTTAAAGAGAAATAAAACAATTAAATTCAAATAAAACAATATTAAATCAAAGAAAGAAAACACTTAAAGCAGAAAGAAAATAATTTATTGAATTCTTTTCAATAAAGCTTTCTGTTTTTAACTGGCTTTTCTATTTGTTTTATTTCAAATGAGGAAAGTTTCTATTCTGATCATCTCTGAGTCTATAAAAGAACTCTCATTCTTCATTCAAAACCCCTGATTACCACCCCCTGAATTCTTAGAGAAATATGCATTGTTAGAATATTGAATTATTGTCATGCTTCATATAGAATAACTTTATTTTTGTAATAGCATAACTTCAATTTCTAGAATAATGGCATTTAGCAATCATGTTTAGATTATCTCACATCTTTCATTTCTTAGCATAATCCTGCATTGTATTGCATTCATCATGATAAATCCTTCGTTCTTAGATTGGTCCATGGTTGTGAGACTCTCGTTCTGAGAGCAAATTCAAAAACCCCCGTCTAGATATAAGGCAACAGCTCGAATCACGCAGACAGATAAGATGAATAACCTCATATTCAGTCTTGTATGTACCTGGTGAAGAAGGACTATGTTAAAGTGTGTGGTTGATTAACAAGGCCAAAATTAACACATAGACATGTATGTGTGTGTGTGTGTGTGTGTGTGTAATTGTTAGTCCAATTTTTAGTGCTTGTCCTTATATTTGATTTCTAGAGTCGCCATGTTATTTTTGTGAATCTCAAAGTTGCCTAAGTCCCCATGTTCAAATTCTCAGCGAAAGGGTCCACCCTGTGGTTCACCTGTGTTTGTGAAAATAGAAAAATCATTTGCTAACATGTTTTTTGAACAAGTTTGAACATGCTTGAACAACCTTGAACTTGGTTCATGAGTGTTCAAGAGTGTTCAAGCTCGTTCATGATTTTTATGAAGGGATAGCAGATGAATAAACTTATCACTAAAAAGGTGTCTCATGATCGCGGTCTTCAGAATTTTTGATTGATCGAAGTTGGGAATCAGTGGCTAAGTATGGGATTTTTAGTTTAAGGATGAAGGCGGGAGATTAAAAAAGGAACAGACTTGAACAATGGTGAACACATAAGAACACCCTTGAACTTAGTTCATCCATGTTCAAGAGTGTTCAATGATTTTAAAAGTGACACGTGGCAAAAGAAAAGGACTACCGCCGTCATTTTAGTTGTGGGCCCTACTTAGGAGAAGCTTTTAATGAAGAAAGGTATTTGCGGCGGTTAAACATGTCTGAGATGTCATATTAATGAGGAATTCGTGCAGCATAAAAGTTTGCGCAAGTGGCATTAAATGACTACGTGCGTGAACGGTCACTTCATTCTCTGAGCTTTTATTGCCTTAATGATGGGCAATTAATTGCCAAATCCATGGTATTTCTTATTTAAAACCCTTCTTAGCATTCATTATTTTTGAAATGATGTCGCTGTATGTATGCGTGAAGATTGAAGGTAAGGGTTTTTGGAGCCCCAGTTGTAGAGTTTTCTACAGTGATTAAGGTAAGTCAGGCTGCAATTCCTACACCGTTTAAATTTAAGAGCTTGTGAATTTGCGGAAGTTTCTGTGACAATTATCAGTATGTTCTTGCAAGTATGAAGTCTGTATTCCATTTGTTTGGAAGTGTGTCTAGACTGGTATGTGAAAATCCCATTGTAAAAGACATGGATTTAGAAGGATGTGATGTAGAAGGAATTGTTAATAGGCTCACTGTGTCTGTAGAAGAGAATGTCCCTTCTGTTGAAATTTTGAGTAATGGGTTGTGTGTAGCTGCTTGTTTTCCTCCTGTAATAGTCTATCCTGAACTTGTCCATGAGTGTATCCACCACTATGACCAGCGAACTGAATCAATTCTCAAGAGAAACGGTGAGGTCTTGATGGCTGTGAATAGAGGAATTATTGCTTCAGCTTTCCAAATTCAAGAGCAAACTTTTTTCGCTTTCTCTCCTACGTTGTCCCTTGTTAAGTTCAAACTAAATGCTGATGCAAACCGTACCTCCATAGCCAAGCATTGGCTATTAAATGCCCAAAGGGGAGGTTCTCGTTTACCCAAAAAGCTCAACAGAAGTCATGTGCACCCGTATATTAGTGATGTTATGGTGATGTTGCATAGAGTTAGAGGGTCACCTGAGGTGTTCTTCTTTTCAAATTGGTTATTTTGTTATGTAGAGATTGTTTTAGAATGAAGACACAAGTTGGATTGGTCTGGATTAATTGCAGATTCTATGAGAGAACAACTTAATAATTCCAAACTCACTGGATGTATCTTTTTCATGTCTTCTTATCTGATGCACTGTCTAGCCTGTAGTAGGATATGGGATGGGATGATTCATGAGCCTTGGATAGATGGAATGTGTGTTTTTGAGTATTTTCCCATTCTTTGTAAAGACAATGTAATTCAGAACTACAGAAGGGTACATGATACTTTTATGGGTAAACTTTGTTTTGAGATGACTGAGGATTCAGCCAAAAGAATGAGTTCAGAAGTTCAGCAACTTGTGATAAGATTTGGGATTTTTTACATTCAGTTCCCTAGGTTCTCTTATGTTAGAATTAGTGGTTTTGAAGATTCCCCTACAAAATTACCTAGGTATGCCTTTGATTGTTTCATCCTTGCAGAAGTCTGTAGACAACTTGCTACTGTGCTTAAGCATTTTCTTCCTGAGGAAGGATGGAAGAAAATTTTCCCATTACAGCTAGGTAAATTTTCATGCCTAACTATTGAAGATGCAATAAGTATTGGAAGTGACCTTATTCATTTTGATTTCAAATTCTACACGGAGAGAACATGTTTTGATAATAAAAACTTTGCTAGCGGGAATCTAGGCCTTAGATCTCACATGTTTCCAGTTCCCCATCTAGAGGATTTCTGGGAAGACTGTGCAAATGAGTCCCAAGTTATGAAGAGAGGTCATAGTAGACTCTATATATATCTCAAATCCTGCCTATGAGATTGCAGTTTAGCATAGAAGGGGTGACAGATGATGGTTCGGACTTAGTTGAACCCAATTTCAAAAGGCTCATGGATAATGAAGAGATAGATATTGACTAGTCAAAGGAGGAGGAAGATGACATTAAGTGTAGGACACAACATGTACTCAAATTAACTGAAGAATGGCTATAGACAAAAAGAGAACAGTCTAGTCCTAAGTTAGTTGGAGTTAAAACTTCAATTTTATTTTCCTCCCTCTCTGTTTCTAATCCCCATAAACCATCTGGTAATGCAGGTTCATCAGATAAGCAGCGGAATAAAGAGCCCAAGAAGAAATCTATTGTAGAACTTTCCCCTGTGGCCTCACCTTGATGCATTACCAGATTGAGATCTCGATCGCAAAAAAAGGGAAAGATGACTCAAGAGAATACAGAAACAGTCAATTTGGAGGATGACAATTTTGGGGATTTAAACTACCAAATTGGAGAAGATGAGAAAATCAGAAAAGATCTCTTCGATCTTGATGATGTGACTCTAGATTTAATGGACACCCCTGCTAAGACTGGTGCCCAACCAGTAGCAACAAATGATACCCCAAAATGGTTGACCTCTTTAGTGAATAAGAAACGGAGTTTGATTCCTGTATCTATTCCAGTGCAGGATATAGTCAGTAAATATGCTCAAAAGACTCCCAAGGCCAAGAATGTTAAGAGTACAGCACAAATGTTTGCTGATACTAAAACTAGGAAGTGGACAGCCAAAGTAGCCACCTATAGACCAAAGGAAGAAAAATAGGATGTTGCAGTCAAAGATTTTGAGGTTACTAAAATTGAATTACGGACTATGGATAGAGCGGGAAAGAATCACCTTTTCAAAGAAACAACCCAGCAGATGTTGATCACATCAGTGTAGGATAGTAAGGGAAAGAAGGAACTAAAGCAAACCATTGTATCACTCTCTCAGTTCATAAATCCTTTCTGCAACTTTGACTCCACCCCATTGTCTCAATCATCACAGGTATTCGACCCAAACTCTGCAGAAAGTAAAACACTGCTGAATCAAGTTCAGAGGGGTCGAACATTGGTCTCATTAGTTGACGAGTGGATGTCCCAAATGCTTAACAATGGCAGACAATACATCAAGGATTCACACTCATTTCTTCATGACACAGAGGCGGTAATGGGAGAATTGAAAGCCCAACGCCAGGTCTGGAATGGAGAGGAGGAGAAATGGGTGTCGACGATGACAAAGTTTATGGAGATAGAGAGGCATGGTTTCAACAAATTCTGTAGGGAAAATTCCCTAAAAGGTGCTGAAGAATCCCTTTTCTTCATCCTCAGAAAGAATATCAGTTGGCGCATCGCTCTCATAAGGAGCACCATTACAGAAAACAAAGAATATGAGTCTGAAGCTAAGCAGATTCAAAAAGCTGCCCTGAACGAGTTGAAAGTGATCAATTTCACTTATACCTATCCATCAGTTTATGGTGAGAAAGAATTAAAGGGCGCTCTAGATGCTTTCGACTCAGTAATAAAGGTTATCAGAGAAAATATTAATCCTAAAGCCTCTGACTTAACTCGGATGGCAAGGATTGAATCTATGCTATATCTGTGTGTGGATCAGCTGCCCACTATCATAGAAAAGGTGAAGAAATTAAGGATTAAAGACGCCTCCATGGCTCGGATAGTGAATTCTAAGATCTCGCATCTGTCGCTAGTGAAGGAGGTGGTCTAGGCATATAAAGCATCGAAACCTTCCCAATCGGTTACCGAAGAAGAAGGGAGTCCAGCGGGGAGTGAGGATCGTACTGTAGATAAGGAGCTAGATTTGGTTATTTAGTTTTTAGTAGGTTAACATGCAAACTTTTAAGGATGTGTGTCCTCTTTCTACTGGTTTAGTTATATAACTGATTGCCCAAGAGGTCATGTTTTTCGGAAGACCTCTCGGTGCTCAAATACTATTTATTTTGGCTACTGAAACTTTTAAAGGGTTCAAAAAAAAAACTCATTGCTGATAGATAATAGATTTTGATAGTAATAGTTTTGATTATTGAATGTTATGGAAGGAACAGATTTCATGCAAATTGCCTGTGCAGTAATTTCTGAAATATATTACAGTGAGGTTTATTGAATCTATGTTATTTGAAAACCAAAAGCAAAGTGTCCTGTGTTGACATCTTGTTTATCCTGTTATATATATGTTTGTTGGTTCATAATATCTGATTTCTGGATTTTATCTATCTTCTGTTATCTTTAGCTGAGAAGTTGTTTATGTTTCATGAAATGCAATCGCGGAAGTAACTGTGTTTTTCTTCCCACTCATTATTCAGTTTTATTTCCTTTACAATTGTTTAGTAGCATATCATCAAAGAATGATATTGCAGCCTTATAAGCTTTCGTGTTAAAAGCTAACCGATTGAACTATTATCAAATTTCATTGAAAATCATATTAGGGAGCTGTACCTATAACAAAATTCAGAGGGAAGTGATCATAAAAGATACTTACCCAACTGTTAGAGATAGTTTGTGTTTTAAGGGTGATAGAGTAAAACTTAAAAGAGTTTTTGTAGAAAGACAAATCTATTCGCTAACAGATTTTTGGCGACTCTACTGGGGAGCGCTTACAGTGTAGACCTGTTTTTAAATGCTTTCTTTTATGAACAAGATCTGGTCCTACCAGATGTGGTGATACCAAACCTGGAGGAGCAACCTCCTATCATTCAACCAGATCTTAACTTCCAAAATACCCAAGAGGATATAATTTCTGATTTGAACACTTTTGCTTGGAATTTAAAGACCAGCTATCACCAGTATCAATAATTTCTCCTAGTTTTAGAAGAAGAGGAAGATATAGGAGAGTGGCTGAGGGGGCTCCCAATTGCCCAAGAGGCACAAATCATTGACAGAGTTTCTCAAAGGCAATAAAAGAATATAATACTGGATTTTCAACCATATACCAAGTCCCAGAGGAAGGAGGGAATTTTTTATACTTTTTATAAGAGTTTGCAAAACATTCATTTTTTGACCTCTTATATTTCAAAGCCCAAAGCCAAGAGTAGACCTTCTTTCCCTCCTAAAGCCTCTTCAAATTCTTCCCCATCCTCTAGCGTTTGGCAAGCCTTGACTTTGTCTGGTATTCAAGCACCGCTGCTAGTAATAATATTTCCAAGCGTAGTTATGGCTCAACCATGGGGTGCAGCAATTGGTCCTTTAAATTTAGGAGCTCATCATCCTCTCCCTAAAGGTATAGTCTTGCCTAAATTTTTTGGAGATGGTAAAGTCTCATTAGATGAGCACTTGAATGCATTCAATGTAGCTACTACCATTTTGGCAGTGCAGCATGAAGATGTAGCCGTCAGGCTCTTTGCACAATCCCTCTCAGAAGGAGCTGCAAAATGGTTTGGTCACTTGCCTGCTGGGTCTATCACAAATTGGAAAACCATGAAGACCGCATTCAAAGGAAATTTTAAAGGGGCTGATGATGAACATTCCCTGCTAGCACAATTAACACAAATGAAGAAAGAGATTCATGAGCCAATGAGAGACTATGTGGCTAGATATAACAAATTTATCCATAGAATTCCTGCTACCAAAAGACTGACCCCAGAAAACCAACAATGTTTCTTTGTAAACTCTATGCCCCCGGACATAGGTTTTCACTTAAGAAGGAGTAGACCAGCTGATTTAGCTATTGCCCAAGGATAGGCCACTGAGTTAGAAGATGATCTTATTACAGCCAGGAAATGGAGAAAAGATGTACAGACTTCTCACTCTCAACCTTCTACTTCTGCTCCTATAGATCCAGTTGTTCAGAGACTCATGAATGATGTAATTGCCTTGAAGAGGTAGTTACCAAAGCAAGGATCTTCATTTCCTTCCCCTTATCAAGATATCAGTCGAAATTAGCCTAATCAATGGCACAACAAAACCCCTTTGTTGCCTTCTAATCAACCAAGATTGTCCCTGGAAGCTTCACCAAAAGAGGCTATCATGTGTTATTTTCACCTGACAACGGATCATGATGGTAATTCTTTTCCAGATATGCAAAGACACATACACATGGAAACCACAAAAGATGTGTTAGGAGAATGTACTATAGAAGAAGTCCCTCCAGATAGACCTGGTGACTCTGGCTCATACTTTTTAGAATACAAATCTGACTCAGAAAGAGGAGATATTCTAGTCACCCTTGAGGATCCCGCTTGTGCCATGCTCACTTGAAATCAAAAGTCTTCAAAGAAAACTCCAACATCATCTAGTTCTTTCCACAAGACCCGAGATCTTGTAAGTAATTCTTCTTCTCCTAGTCCTCAGACTCCTGATGTTAAGGTTGTACAAAAAGATTCTGGTGTGTCCTCTTTTGATAGTATAGAATTTTGCAAGTCTTATGCTATCCAATCTCTCTTGCAGAATATCTAAGATTAAATCCCAAAGAACTTGATAAGTTGGTCAAGTATGTCAAGGGTGACCTTCCAATTCCATCTCAAACTAATCAGTGCACAGTTAATCAAATTGATGACCTAGTTGACATTCTCGCAGTTGTTTCACCGTTTGTTATGAATCAGAGCGACACTGCTACCACTCCTACCTCAGAATTGAAATGTGAATTTGATGAAATTAGGAAGCCCAACCCCTTTTATATTTCTCTTCTCCTTAACGGTCTCAAACTGAGTAATTGCATTATAGACTCAGGTGCCTCTGATAACGTTATGCCGTCATCCATTGCCAAAGCTTTAGGTTTAACGATGACTAAAACTTTTGGGAGGTGCTATTTTATGGATGGGAAATAGGTGCCCTTAATAGTTCAAGTTAAAGATGCCCAAGCTATTTTAGCCACTTATCCCAATAAGAGACTCAAGTTAACCATTTTAGTAGTAGATATACCTGCAAGCTATGGTATGCTATTGAGCATAACTTTCTGCAGAGACATGGGTGGAGAAATAAAGATGGACTGGTTAGAAGTTGTTATCCCTATTGGAAAGAAAAAGGTCAAACTGGAACCTGAAGCTAAAAATAAATACACTGTAATCCCATCCGATGATCCTAAGGCACAAATCCTATTCCAAGATTGTGAGTTTTGAAATTACATGATTTTCTCAGATAAAGCCCCTCCTGTTTGTGAAGACTTTGGTGAAAAGGAGAAAATTTGGTTAATGGAGTTTGATGGGAGTTGTGCCAATGTAGGTTCAGGGGCTGGTGTAGTCTTTAAAGGTCCGGATGACCAATATATCCCTTTCTCTTTCAAATTGGATTTTAAAAATACTAATAATACTACCGAATATGAGGTCTGTTATTAGGGTTGTGAGAGGCAAAGACACTGGGAATCAAGGCACTTGTTGTGAAAGGTGATGTTGAACTAATTGTTCAACAAGTGAAGGGTCAATTTACAGTAAAAAATAAACACCTGAAACATTACAGAAATTTAGTGTGGGATGAAGTTAATTCTTTTGAAGCTTTTTCCATAGAAGCCTTTCCCAGGAGTCTCAATACAAGAGCTGATTCCCTAGCTGTATCAACATCACTACTACTCCCTCACCCAGACTTTAAAATAGCAACATACAAGGTTGAGATGATATATAGACCTACTGTCTCAGACAACATTGAACATCTGCAAGTTTTTGAAGATGATGCCCGAATTAAGGATTTCATGGCGTGTGTAGAAGTTTTCTCATCCACCTACTTTGAAGGAATGAATGAAGATGGTGAAAAGTCTAATTCTGAGTTCTTACCGGAAGAAGAAGTTGTCTACTTGAAGAGAAACAAAATTCCCAAAGGTTTGGTTTCCTTAGAAAACTTGTTTTCTCGAAAAGATGATAGTTTCATTTCAAGGAAAAACCCTCAGTTAGATGTGTAAAAAAAATATGTCAAGGTGAATATTGGTACTGCAGCCGAACCTAGGTGGATATCTATAGGTAAGACTCTGTCTGTTCAAGAGAAGAAAAACCTTCAGATCTTGTTGACAGCCTACACGGATGTTTTTGCTTGGGATTATAGTGATCTTAAAGATTTTTGGAAAGGGAAATTTAGTCATCATATCCCTCTTAAACCTGAATCAAAGCCCTTTAGACAAAAACATCAAAGTTACAATCCTAAATTTTCTGAAGTGATTCTAAAAGAAGTTGACAAGATGTTAAAAGCCAGAATCATCTACCCTATTCATCACTCAACTTGGATAGCAAATATTGTCCCTGTCATAGAAAAGAATGATGAAATAAGGGTCTGTGTAGATTTCTAAAATTTAAATCAGGCCAGTCTAAAAGATAACTATGCCCTGCCCAAGATGGAACATGTTTTACAGGCGATTGCCGGATCAGAAATGATGTCTCTACTTGATGGGTTTTCTGGATATAATCAGGTGAGTGTGTCTGATGAAGATAAATAGAAGACTACTTTTACCACGCAATGGGGAACATTTTCCTATAATAGAATGCTCTTTGGCTTGATTAATGCAGGGGCAACTTTCCGAAGGGAAATGGATTCTTCCTTTGCTAATTTAAAAAATAGAATTATAGTAATTTACCTTGATGATTTGATTGTGTACTCCAAAAGAATAAAACATCACGTTAGAGATCTCAAATCAATCTTATAGAGGTGCATAGATCATGGCATATCACTTAATCCTAAAAAAATAGTTTTTGGTGTGACTGAAGGGAAGTTGTTGGGACATATTGTATCCAAAGAAGGGATTAGGATCGATCCTGAAAGAGTAAAGGTGATTCAGCAAATCAGTCTGCCTTCAACCAGAACAGGAGTCAAATCTTTCTTCGATCAGATTAACTTCTTGAGAGATTTTGTCCCAGATTTTTTTGAATTAACCAGGTACATTGTGAAAATGATGAGTGAAAAACATCCCTTTAAATGGATAGAAGAAGGTAGTAAAGCTTTTGGAGCGATCAAAACTGCTGTAGCAAATGCCCCGACTCTAGTTTACCCTGACTACAAAAAAGATTTCATCATTTATTGTTATGCTTCCGATCACACTTTGTCAAGAATTCTAACCCAGAAAGATGTTTCAGGGAATGAGGCACCCATCACTTTCATGAGTACACCATTAAAAAAATATGAACTAAAATATTCCCCCATAGAGAAACAAGCCTTTGCTGTAGTGAAATCAGTTAAGCAATTTAGATTCTATATCCTTCATTCTCATTCCGTAGTATTTGTCCCTAATTCAGCAGTGAAAATGCTTCTCACGCAACAAGAAATAGCCATGAACAAGAGAGAAACATGGGTGACAAAGATTTAGGAATATGACTTGATAATAAAACCCACCAAACTTGTCAGGGGTAGGGGGCTGTGTAAATTTATTGCAAAAAATGTAAGTCATCATGAAAATACAGAATGTGAAACATCTCAAGTATTGTTGGTCAGTTTGACAGATTCCTGGTTCTGTGACATTGCTTATTTCCTGACTTATGGAGAATGTCCACAAAGATTGATGCCTAAGGAGAGACGGACTCTGAGACTGCAAGCTATGAAATATGTAATATGGCAAGGTGTATTGTATAAAAGAGGCCTTGACGGTACATTTCTAAGATGTGTGGATAAAAATCAGCAGTTATAGTTGCTTAAAATTTTTCATGAAGAGGCATGTGGAGGTCATTTATCATCTACTGTGACAGCATTCAAAATTATTTGAAATTGTTTCTACTGGCTAGGGATGTTCAAGGATGCTTACGCATTCGTCAGAAACTGTGAAAAATGCCAGTTATTCTCTGGAAGACCCCAATTAGCTACCTTGCCTTTGAGACCATTTGTGGTAAGTGAACCGTTCAAGCAGTGGGGAATTGATTTCATCGGTCCTGTTAATCCTCAGTCAAGTGCAGGCCATGCTTACATCCTAACAGTGACTGACTATTTCACTAAGTGGGTCGAGGCCATTCCAACCAAGAAGGCTAATTCTCAGGTGGTGTGTGATTTCTTAAAAGAAAATATTTTGGTACATTTTGGAGTACCTCATAAAATTGTAGTCGATAATGCCACTTACATCTCCTCGCAGGAGCTTTCCCTTTTTTGTTTCGATCATAGTATCTCTCTGGCTCATTCATCAGATTATTTCCCCCAAGGAAATGGGCAGGCCGAGTCAAGTAATAAAAATTTGATAATGATCATGAAGAAGTTGGTGGATGATAGTGGCAAGAATTGGCACAAGAAACTTTATGAAGCCCTTTGGGCTGATAGAATTACTCCCAAGAGAGAAATCAACATGGCACCCTTTGAATTGGTGTATGGGATAGGTGCACAAGTCTCAGTTCCTTTGGAACTTTCAGCAGCTAAACTGCAAATGGCCATTGAAGACCAAACATTTAAAGACTCTTTGGAGAAAAGGATCATGTATTTGCATAAGATAGAAGAAGAAAGAGAGGCTTTGGTTGATAAAATTATTGAACATTAGGCCAGAGTGAAAATCATATTTGACAGGAAGGCGAGACCCAAAAGTTTTATGAAAGGAGATGAGGTCTTGCTATGGGACAAAGGGAAGGCTTTGAAAGGTGCCCATAGTAAATTGGAATCACTTTGGAAAGGGCCCTTTGTCATTACTGAAGAGTTAGGAACCAATGCTTTTAAGCTGGCATACCCAGATGGAACGATCTTGCCATTTTCCTATAATGGGCAAGGCCTCAAATTGTTGAAGGTCTAGTTTAGGTTCATGTGTCCTATTGTATATATTAGTTTTAGTTTGCTTTCAAGTTGTGTGTCTTTCCATTCTTGTGTGTTTTTCTGAGCCCATTGCAGCAGTCTGCGAAACTAGAGTTTTTGAGTTCTCTGACTTTTGAGAAAATCCAGTCCCTAGTCAAACCAGTGTTAGTCCAAGTTTTAGTCCTTGTCCTTATATTTGATTTCTAGAGTTGCCATGTTATTTTTGTGAATCTCAAAGCTGCCTAAGTCCCCATGTTCAAATTCTCAGTGAAAGGGTCCACCATGTGGTTCATCTGTGTTTGTGAAAATATAAAAATCATTTGCTAACATGTTTTTTGAATAGGTTTGAACATGCTTGAACAACCTTGAACTTGGTTCATGAGTGTTCAAGAGTGTTCAAGAAAATTCATGATTTTTATGAAAGGATAGCAGATGAATAAAGTTATCACTAAAAAGGTGTCTCATGATCGCGGTCTTCAGAATTTTTGATTGATCGAAGCTGGGAATCAGTGGCTAAGTATGAGATTTTCAGTTTAAGGATGAAGGCGGGAGATTAAAAAAGGAACAGACTTGAACAGTGGTGAACACATAAGAACACCCTAGAACTTAGTTCATCGACGATCAAGAGTGTTCAATGATTTTAAAAGTGACACGTGGCAAAAGAAAAGGACTACCGCCATCATTTCAGTTGTGGGCCCTACCTAGGAGAAGCTTTTAATGAAGAAAGGTATTGGTAGTGGTTAAACGTGTCTGAGCTATCATATTAATGAGGAATTCATGCGGCATAAAAGTTTGTGCAAGTGGAATTAAATGATTGCGTGCATGAATTGTCACTTCATTCTCCAAGCTTTTACTGCCTTAATGATGGGCAATTAATTGCCAAATCCGTGGTATTTCTTATTTAAAACACTTCTTAGCATTCATTATTTTTGAAATGTTGTCACTGTCTGTATGCATGAAGATTGAAGGTAAGGTTTTTTGGAGCTCCAGTTGCAGAGTTTTCTACAACGAATAAGGTAAGTCAGGCTGCAATTCCTACAATGTTTAAATTTAAGAGCTTGTGAATTTGCATAATTTTTTGTGACAATTATCAGTCTGTTCTTGCAAGTATGAAGTTTTCATTCCATTTGTTTGGAAGTGTGTCTAGTCTAGTATGTGAAAATCCCATTGTAACAAACACAGATTTAGAAGGATATGATGTAGAAGGAATTGTTGATAGGCTCACTGCTTCTATAGAAGAGAATGTCCCTTTTGTTGAAATTTTGAGTAGTGGGTTATGTGTAGCTGCTTGTTTTCCTCCTGTAGTAGTTTGTCCTAAACTTTTCCATGAGTGTATCTGCCACAATGACCAGTGAACCGAATCAATTCTCAAGAGAAATGGTGAGGTCTTGATGGCTGTGAATGGAGGAATTGTTGCTTCAGTTTTCCAAATTCAAGAGCGAACTTTTTTCGCTTTCTCTCCTGCGCAGTCCCTTGTTAAGTTCAAATTAAATGCTGATGCAAACTTTACCTCCATAGCCAAGCATTGGTTATTAAACACCCAAAGGGGAGGTTCCCGTTTACCCAAAAAGCTCAAAAAAAGTCATGTGTACCTATATATTAGTGATGTTATGGTGACGTTGCGTAGAGTTAGAGGGTCACCTGAGGCATTCTTCTTTTTAGATTGGTTGTTCTGTTATGTAGAGATTGTTTTAGAAGGAAGACACAAGTTGGATTGGGCCGAATTAATTATAGATTCTATGAGAGAACAACTGAATAATTCCAAACTCACTGGATGTAGATTTTTCATGTCTTCTTATCTGATGTACTGTCTACCCTGTAGTAGGATATGGGATGGGATGATTCATGAGCCTTGGATAGATGGAATGTGTGTTTTTGAGTACTTTCCCATTCTTTGTAAAGACAATGTAATTCAGAACTACAGAAGGGTACATGATACTTTTATGGGTAAACTTTGTTTTGAGATGACTGGGGATTCAGCCAAAAGAATGAGTTCAGAAGCTCAGCAATTTGTGACAAGATTTGTGAGTTTTTACATTTAGTTCCCTAGGTTCTCTTATGTTAGAATTGGTGGTTTCGAAGGTTCCCCTACAAAATTACATAGGTATTCCTTTTATTGTTTCATCCTTGCAGAAGTTTGTAGACAGCTTGCTACTGTGCTTAAGTGTTTTCTTCCTGAGGAAGGATGGGAGAAAATTTTCCCATTATAGATAGGTAAATTTTCATGCCTGACTATTGAAGATGCAATAAGTATTGGAAGTGACCTTAGTCATTTTGATTTCAAATACTACACAGAGAGAACGGGTTTTTATAATAAAAACTTTGCTAGCAGGAATCTAGGCCTTAGATCTCACATGTCTCCAGTTCCCCATCTAGAGGATTTCTGTGAAGACTGTGCAAATGAGTCCCAAGTTATGAAGAGAGGTCATAGTACACTATGTATATATCTCAAATCCTATCCATGAGATTGCAGTTCAGCATAGAAGGGGTGACAGATGATGGTTTCGACTTAGTTGAACCCAGTTTCAAAAGGCTCCTGGATAATGAAGAGATAGATATTGACTGGTCAAAGGAGGAGGAAGATGACATTAAGTGCAGGACACAACATGTACTCAAATTAACTGAAGAATGGCTGCAGACAAAAAGAGAACAGTCTAGTCCTAAATCAGTTGGAGTTAAAACTTCAATTTTATTTTCCTCCCCCTTTGTTTCTAATCATCATAAACCATCTGGTAATGCAGGTTCATCAGATAAGCAGCGGAATAAAGAGCCCAGGAAGAAATTTATTGTAGAAATTTCCCCTGTGGCCTCACCTCGATGCATTACCAGATTGAGATCTCGATCACAGAAAAAGGGAAAGATGACTCAAGAGAATACAGAAACAGTCAATTTGGAGGATGACAAATTTGGGGATTTAAACTACCAAATTGGAGAAGATGAGCAAATCGGAAAAGATCTCTTCGATCTTGATGATGTGACTCTGGATTTAATGGAAACCCCTGCTAAGATTAGTGCCCAACCAGTAGCAACAAATGATACCCCAAAATGGTTAACCTCTTCAGTGAATAAGAAATGAAGTTTGATTCTTGTATCTATTCCAGTGTAGGATATAGTCAGTAAGTATGCTCAAAAGACTCCCAAGGCCAAGAAAGTTAAGAGTACAGCATGAATGTTTGCTAATACTAAAACTGGGAAGTGGACAGCCAAAGTAGCCACCTACAGACCGAAGGAAGAAAAATAGGATGTTGCAGTCAAAGATTTTGAGGTTACTAAAATTGAATTAGGGACTATGGATAGAGCGGGAAAGAATCACCTTTTCAAAGAAACAGCCCAGCAAATGTTGATCACATCAATGCAGGATAGTAAGGAAAAGAAGGAACTGAAGCAAACCATTGTCTCACTCTCTTAGTTCATAAATACTTTCTGCAACTTTGACACCACCCCACTATCTCAATCATCACAGGTATTCGACCCAAACTCTGCAGAAAGTAAAACACTGCTGAATCAAGTTCAGAGGGGTCAAACATTGGTGTCCTTAGTTGATGAGTGGATGTCCCAAATTCTTAACAATTTCAGACAATACATCAAGGATTTGCACTTAGTTCTTCATGACACAGAGGCGGTAATGGGAGAATTGCAAGCCCAACGCCAAGTCTGGAATGGAGAGGAGGAGAAATGGGTGTCGACGATGATAAAGTTTATGGAGATAGAGAGGCATGGTTTCAACAAATTCTGCACAGAAAAGTCCCTAAAAGGTGTTGAAGAATCCCTTTTCTTCATCCTCAGAAAGAATATCAGTTGGCGCATCACTCTCATAAGGAGCACCATTATAGAAAACAAAGAATATGAGTCTGAAGCTAAGTAGATTCAAAAAGCTGCCATGATTGAGTTGAAAGTGATCAATTTCACTTATACCTATCCATCAGTTTATGGTGAGCAAGAATTAAAGGGCGCTCTAGATGCTTTTGACTTGACAATAAAGGTTATCAGAGAAAATATTAATCCTAAAGCCTCTAACTTAACTCAGATGGCAAGGATTGAATCTATGCTATATCTGTGTGTGGATCAGTTGCCCAGTGTCATAGAAAAGGTGAAGAAATTGAGGTGGAGTAAAGACGCCTCCATGGCTCAGATAGTGAATTCTAAGATCCCGCATCTATCGCTAGTGAAGGAGCTAGTCCAGGCATATAAAGAATGGAAACCTGCCCAATTGGTTACCAAAGAAGAAGGGAGTCCAGCGGGGAGCGAGGATCGTGCTGTAGACAAGGAGCCATATTTGGTTATTTAGTTTTTACTGGGTTATTATGCAAACTTTTAAGGACGTGTGTCCTCTTTCTGCTGGTTTAGTTATATAACTGATTGCCTAAGAGGTCATGTTTTTCAGGAGACCACTCGATGCTCTGATAGTATTTATTTTGTCTTTTGAAACTTTTAAAGGGTTCAAAAAAAAAACTCATTGCTAATAGATAATAGATTTTGATAGTAATAGTTTTGATTATTGAGTGTTATGGAAGGAACAAATTTCGTGCAAATTTCTTGTGCAGTAATTTCTAAAATATATTACAGTGAGGTTTATTGAATCTGTGTTATTTGAAAACCAAAAGCAAAGTGTCCTGTGTTGACATCTTGTTTATCCTGTTATATATATGTCTATTTGATCATAATATCTAATTTTTGGATTTTATCTATCTTCTATTATTTTTAGCTGAGAAGTTGTTTATGTTTCATGAAATGCAATTGTGGAAGTAACTGTGTTTTTCTTCCCACTCATTATTCGGTTTTATTTCCTTTACAATTGTTTAGTAGCATATCATCAAAGAATGATATTGCAGCCTTATAAGTTTTCGGGTTAAAAGATAAGCGATTGATTTGTTATCAAATTTCATTGAAAATCATATTAGGGAGTTGTACTTGTAACAAAATTCAGAGGGAAGTGATCATAAAAGATACTTACCCAACTATTAGAGATAGTTTGTCTTTTAAGGGCGATAGAGTAAAACTTAAAAGAGTTTTTGTAGAAAGACAAATATGTTCGCTAACAATAATGTATATATATGTACATATACATATCTACATGTACCATATATATATATATAT